>JBAMJV010002397.1:0-103332 GCA_037951105.1 Echinarachnius parma | reverse complement strand
CCGCACCTTCCTGCCCCGTTGTCTACGCCCCTACCCAATAGTTCTAGCTTGTTTTGCACATATCAAATCAATGAGTTTATCAAACTTAAGAGTATTATCAAGTATGACCCCTGTTTAATGATAACATCTTTGTTTGTTGCGTACATGATGTTTATGTGTGCCAAACAACATAACTTTACATTTGTTAGAATAAATCATGTTTCTCTACCCATTGTATAACTCGATTAAATTAAGTTTGCAATTTCGTCTGGACGGAAATGTAAACTCGACCTCACTGATCAGCACAGGGATTTTATTTAGTTTGGTCATAATATACCAAATCACAAATATCATTTATAAAGACAACAAACAACGATTGACCCAAAATTTACCCATGTGGGGTACCCATTTTCACCTTTCGAAAGCTTTATAGTTTTCCATTGTAACTAACACACTGATTTTTGTCCGATAAGTAATTGGTTAAACATGCTAATTCAGAACCACAAATATGACTTTCATAAAACGGGCCCCAGGCTATTAAATTACAATGAAAACAATTGTAAATTGTATAGCGAAACATGTAAATCATGCAGTTTACCACATTTATGTTGGCCCATATGTAGCCTACATTGGACCCATTATGCTCCCCATATGGGCTTCCAGATGGACCCCAGGGTGAACACATATGGGATCCCATATACATCTTAGGTGCAAAATATTTGGGAGCCCATATTGGTCTACCCATGTGGGACCCATATGGGCATACAGATGGGCCCCAGGTGAACCTATATGAGCCATCTAGATAACACCTATGGGTCCATGAAAATCTTAAAGGGATAGTTGAGTATTGGTCAAACTTAACTTTAGCAACCAAAACGTGCACCATTACGGAAAAAAAGTAATAGTTATAACAGCGATTTAACTCCTACTTCTATGGTTATAACTTCACCATGCTCGAAAAGTATACATACGTAAAACCCATGTTAACATTAAAAAAAGAGTCGTTACAACTCAAGATGGCGCTATTTAAAATAAAATCATTGGTTTTAGCCTTTTTTCAAACAAAATTGTGCATTTAATGTTTGTTAAAATTATGATTCAATAGAGATATCATCAACGACATTTTAAAAACATATTCAGATTGTTTTCACAGTAGGCTTCGAGCATTTTTCAATCTAAAGTCAACATATTGCCCGGTGATTGCAGGTACAGTCAAACCTGCTAATGCGACCACCTGCCTACAGCGGCCACCTGCTGATAACGACCGCTCTCCGGTCCTCCCCTGAAAAATCATGTGTTAAACGACCTGTGTAATGCGCCACCTGCCTAACGCGACCAGCGACCACCCTATTTGGGTCCCGACGCACGTATTAAACCTGTGTATAGCGACCGAAAATTGGCGCTAATGAGCGACCCAGGCATCGACTCGGCCACCTCTGGTCGTTCAAGGCTCCATGTGTGGTCATGCCAATACTTTTGAAATCACAATGACATTCAGGCAGACGGTAAATTACCGACACCAATTTTTCAGACTCATAAACAAAGATTATTGCCCTTCAGTACCTGATGCTGATACAGAAATACGTCGAACAAAGGCACTTTACTCAACATCACAACTGAATTTCATCTAACAAATATTTTGCCGAGGCTGGTTGTTGCCTCTTTTCATTGATTATCCGTGCGCTTGTTACGACCAAACTTTACATTTTGACCTCAGAATTCTATATAAAATACTCCACAATATTGAAGTGCAGCTGATTCTCTCAAGTCTCATGATGAGTAAATACATTAAGTAAATTTGTATTTTACATAAACAGATAATACACATATTTAATATTTAATAATGCCAATATATCATTTCAACTTTTGCTGTGGTTATGCATGCAACAACAAACTAAATACTAAATCAAATATCGACATGTGCGTGTACAGATGCCAAATAATTATACATGTGCATACAGGCACAATATATGCGACCAGACATTCAAAATGGCCGACAACCTGTCTAATGCGACCACCTGTCCATAGTGACCGCTTTTCGCCGTTCCTTTGAGTGGTCCCTATAGACAGCTTTGACTGTATATATATATATATATATGTATATATATATATATAAAGACCCTTTGGAATACATATATATTTATGTATAATTCAGCCGTTTCCGAAACGATTTTGATCAAATAAAGTGTATTCTGTAGTTAAAAATGTATGTTTATTCGAAATTGACAATCAGATTTTCATTATCTCACAAACAAATATCGGGGGGGCACTTTGGGAAATACCAATACTCAACACTACCTTTAACGGGCCCATCTTAGCCTACGCATGTGGGCTCCATAATGGAACCCCGGCTAATGCCCATGTGGGATAACCAACACTTTACCCACATATTTCCCACAAGAACTACCCAGATGGGCCCCAGGGTGAACCCAAATGGACCATGTGGGATCGCCCATTTGGGTCCCAACATATTAGATGGCCCATATTGGTCTACCCGTGTGGGACCCATAATGTAACCCACATGGGACCAATATGATTTTTTTTTTTTTTTTTTTTTTTTGGGGGGGGGGGCGAACATATCTTTTGGCCGCCTCCCCCCCCCCCCCCCCCCCCCAATAATTCCGGAAACGAGGAAGAAAAAATCAAGTGATATAATGCCAAAGAGGGGAAAGACACATTTATCAATAATCAATCTTCAAATTAGCCGTTTTCTAGTTTGAAAAGGACTGTAAATCTCATTTTGCCGCGCGCTTCGCGCGCACACAGTTTCTCATATTGCAAGTTTCATGTTGGTCGCGGGAACTCACATTTCGAAATGTGTTGGGCAGTGTAATTTCTCAAACGCACACCTCAAACGAAGTTAATTAAACCCTCATCTATATATAGCCGTCGCAGAAAATAAAATAATCTGAAATATATCTTTCAGTCAATTCGGTCCATATGCGCTGAACGCAGATCATATTGGAATAATTATCATCTCCGACCACATCTTAAAGTGGTGAAGATTGCCCCCCTCCCTTTGTCATATGTCTATTTGAATCAAATTTATATACTTCATATTACGTGACATTTCTGTCTCAGGTGTGCACCAAATCGCACAATTTCACGCCCAAAAATACAAAAGCTCCCTACTGTGGCTGGGACGTCCTTGCTTAGTTTCATGGGAGCCCAATGTCCTAGATTATATCGATGGCTCTATAGTATACGGCATCACGTGGATCCATCTCATGCAAGGATCAATCTTTTCCTCGCTATGCCCTTTCAAAATACGTTACGAGTATAGGTTCACTATTTTATACAATTTTAACACCCATGATACGAGTTGCAAATGTCTGAAATCTAAAACCTTCCGGGGGCTCTGCCCCCTGGACCACCGTTATTGTCCCAAAATGTGGGTGTCCCAAAATGTGGGTGCCCCCAACAAATCAGGTCTTTGAGCCATGAAGACACTTTAAATGAGCGCATAATAAAACTTCCGGGCATGCCAATGTCGGGCTTTTAGCTCTCTCTGTGGTCACTCTGGACAAATTTTCAAATTTCGCCCTCCTAATATAAAAAAGCAAATCGACGCCCTTGAGTGGTTCCCTCATACCTTGATGTATTTGTATTGACAATGAACTCTTAGTTCAGATAATAAAAAATCCGTTGGAGTTTTTAAACCGTGTACAAAGTCAGTGCAGTGAGTTAGTGAATATCTCTTTGCATTATTGCTCATGACTTCGCCACGCAACGTCCATTTGGCTTGACATGTTCACACAATACCCTATGGACATATCAGATAAGAACAATATACATTGCATCAACCATTCATCACTTTTTGCACATGTCAACAAATTTACTCGATCCCTTTAACAGTAACAATTACAACAACGATAACAAGACAAAATTAATGTATAATACATGTTAACAAACAAATAAATTGGTAAACGTCCATACATAAATAGCGAGTACTGTGTGTTTTCTCAAGCTTCATTGAAAATACAAAATCCACAGCAACAACAACAATGATTATATTTTCCAATATAAATAATTGAACTGGTACCTGCTTTATATTCGACAAGCAGCTTAGCCACTTCGAAGTGGTTGAACCTCAAGGCGTAGTGCAGGGGACTCAGCTCGTTGTCATCCAATTGGTTTAAGTAACGTCGCAATCTAAATACATCTCCATCCGATTCCAGCCGTTGACGGAGAGTATCTGTTGCACCATCCCGCGCGAGCTGAATAAATGAAACATTCAATGGATAGTTTAGTTTTGGTATAGAGGGTGCTGCACGAATTTTTTTTGGTGAGATAATTGAAAGACTGAGTGTAACATTTGAAAGAGCATATAATTTTAATGGCAGAATACACTTTATTTGATCAAAATCAGTTCAGAAACGGCTTAAATATGAAATGAAATTAAATGAAATGAAATGAAATGGATTTTATTGTCAATAATAATCAGTTCAATAGTACAAATTAATGAAATATCTTGAATTGACAAAAAGGGACTAACAAAATAGCACAGTGCTAATCGAGGTTAGTCCCGAAAATAGTGATTTAAACAAACAATATACATTTCAGCTGAACTACTAGTAACTTATTTACACTACATACAAAAAAAAAAAATATGTACATACATATATATATCTATACAAAAATTATAATAATAACAGATAGATGAATAATTAATTGTATATTTGTTTAATTATACTCTCTACAAATATACTCTTTTAGTATGCGATGGGACATCGAGCAGGAAGAGAAACAAATGGAACTTATATGACGATTTAACGATAAATATATCCGATCGTAATAAATCTGGGGTCAAGATTTATCTGACGATGCTTTTTTCAAAAAAAACACAAAACAAATGCTTACACTTTTTAAACATTTTTAAGAGGTTTTAAAATAGTTGTTGATGATCTCTCTATTCAATTATTATTCCAAAAGAACAACACAAGCAAACATTTATATGAACAATTGTTGAAACAAATGCCGTTTTAGAAAGCGCCCTCTTGTCTTTTAATGGCTCTTTTTGATTTATAACAGGCTTTTTACTTTGTAAGTTTATATACCTTTCCAGCATTGTGGATTTATAACTATTAGTTTGTAATGTTATTTTGTTTCGGTTTCTAAAGCTCATCCTATGCAAAAGTAAACTATCCCTTTACAACTTATATAATAACCTCTTTTTTTATGGATTCTGGTACTTTAAGTTAAACAAATGCAGGTTGTTCAGAAGTAGCCCGTGGCCAGGGGGTGCGTTTGGTACGTACGCAACACCCCCCCCCCCCCCCTCCTCCAAACATAATACTTATAAATCAGAAAGGTACACTTTTATTAGGTCTCGGGTCTATTTTGTTTTGGTCCCCCCCCCCACCTCTCCTTGCTTACACAACCAAACCAGTGGTCTTGGCGTTGGTCTAGAAAAATATTTGCGACGGACAACCCCCCCCCCCCGACAAATATTGGCGACGGACCACCCCCCCCCCCCCCCCCCCCCCCCCCTCCTCCTCTTTACACGACTCAACCTGGTTTTGTTCGTGGTGATGTTTCCATTGTGTGATACGGGATGAGTGAATGTGTATGCTTCTCCCATTGTGATGTGTGGCTGTGCGTGTGCCTGATGTAGTAATGACTGTGAGGTGTTCTGTGTTGACAATCTGCTCGACTGACAATCACGTGCTTGCTGGAGTACCCAATATTTTTTTTTTCTTTTGTGAAAAGTTAGTATATGTATATTGTATTTGTATATAGAAACTTAATTGTGTTTTTATGATTTGAAAAAAATTGAAGCTTTTTTAAATATAATATTGTTAACAATTCTTAAAAAGTATATCTTGAATCTGCTGGTCATATTCTATTTGTACATATTTTTATATTTATTATGTCTATCATATTAATGTATTATTGTATTATTTATATTGTATGATGTTATATCAGGACCCTGACGAAAAACAGTTTCATTGCTGATCAGGCTATCCTGTATAAATATATTTGAATAAATAAATAAATAAATAAATAATAACCATTGATTTTGGTCTCGGTCTCTTTTTGGTAAATTACGCACATGAACATTCATGATTGAGAATAAGTTAGTAATATCTCATGCCCCTGACTAGTGACACCAATTTGATTGATATGAAATTATTACTTGGTTCATACACAATAACAAAAAGGAATTAATTTAGTTTTGTGTTTGAAAACTGTATCATGAACACGACAGTAACTGACGTTAGATTTTTTCTTACCTGGACAGATGTAGGGGGGGGGGGGGGGGGTAACTAACGTTACACATTTACATTAGGTATACGTTGTATAACTTTTGTGTTGATTCATCAGGAATGTTTTATACTGATATAAACTAAACAAACGATTACAAACAATGAATGGGTATGGGGTATAAGGATATAAGGTATATAATGGTATAAGGGGCTATCCCATTTGCTCTATCCCATGAATAAAGAGAACATTTTGCTTTGTGTACACGAATTCAACAAAACAAAATCAATCAAGGGGTTTTCACCTGTCACAGTAGACTTGAACCAAGCCTAGTTGGTTTACGTGTGTATCAAGGTGCATTTTATTTCTTCCTTTCACAACATTTGTACATAGAATAATAGAGCAAAACAGCATACAAACAATTGTTTAAGTGCTATATTTAATTAATATACAATCCAAATGTTTTTTTCTAAATAAGTTATGAAAGAAAGAGGAGACCTTAGATAAGCTAGGTTTGTACTGGCAAGGTCCCCAGAGAATATAGTACATCAATGTTTCACTTTTTAAAATGTGTTCAAAGTAATTAAAACTACGAATGATTAAACATGGGAAACATATTTACAAAAGGGATAGGTTAAACTTTAAAAAGGAGAGGAGGAAAATAATATACAAAAGCATGGAGAGGAAAAAAGCAAAATTGAACAAGAAAAAAACAACAAAAGCAGAGAAAGAAGAAGGTTATATGTAGAGGAAAATGGTGTGGGGGGAAAATGATAGGGTGTTAAAAAAAAGAACAATAGAAGAGAGAGAGAGAGAAAATGTGAACTGCAAACATTTACAACATTTATATTTACTAAAACAATAAACAAAACAAGAGCAATGCACGTTATCAGTAACAATTAATACATAATTACTTAATATAATTTATGGTGATATCATTTTTACGTTAATTCTCGACATAGTTACTTCATAAATGTAATTTCAATTTGCGTTTAAAAACAAAGACACTGACAGAACTAGCTACATCAATAGGAGGTGAGTTCCAAAACTTAGGACCAGTACAAGCCAGCGTAGCCAGAGCAAAAGCAGTTCTTACGCGTGGAATATGAAGTGCAGTTGCCTGCCTTGTATTATAGCTATGAATTTGATTGTTCTTTCAAAATATTATTTGTGAGAGTACCATTTTCAAAACCATACATAATTGCGCCTAACTGTAAAGAGTAAATGTCTTTAACCTTCAATAGCGTATAACTAAATAACAAAACATTAGTATGAGCACGATAACTCACATTAAAAACAACTCTGACCACCCTTTTGTGGGCAACAAAAATACTTCCCCCATAATTGAGATAAGGCAAAATTAAAGTAGAATATAAAATAAGCATTATTTCGTCTGGAACAAAAGAACTTCATTTATAAATTTCACCAGTATTTCTAGACACAACTTTACAAATATTACTACAATGAGATGCCCAAGACAGCTTCTCATCAACATGTAGCCCAAGACACTTGGTGGACGTTACTCTCACAACAATAACATCATCAACAAGTCCATCTCCGGTTAAGTCATTTAGGGTGTTACTAACAAACATATAGTTTGTCTTCTGAAGGTTCAAAGACAACTTATTTGCATGAATCCTCAATACAACTTTTTTTAATTCACTATTAACTGTATCTAATAAAACTTCAGGGTTTTTATGAGAACAAAATACACTTGAATTATCTGCAAAAGATATAAAAGATAGGACATCAGATGAAAGACAAACATCATTAATATATAATATAAAAAGAAGGGGCCAAGAAGGGATCCCTGAGGGAATCCACAAGATATAGTTTGATGACTGGATTCAATTAAATGAAACACATTGTTTTCTCCCGGTTAAATAGCTCCTGAACCAACTATTACAGAGCGATGCCTCTGACTGCATAATATGACAATTTACTTATTAAAATTTCATGATCAACAGTATCAGACGCCTTAGAGAAATCCAAAAATACGGCAATTGTCTAAATGTGATTATCTAGTGCTTGAGCTAATTTATTAACAAAGTGTAATATACCGTGTATAGTGGTGTGCTTTTCCCGAAAGCCGAACTGGAATTTTTAACATATTTTAGTCTTATTTAAAAATAGTATTGTTCTATAATATATAAGCTTTTTTAACATCTTTGAAAAGGATGTCAATAATGAAATGGGTCTATTAATGTTTAGGGATCACCCTCTTTAAATATTGAAACTATACCTTAGCAATTTTCATTTGTTCTGGTACAACACCAGATGAGCAAGATGAATTAAAAATATTAACAAGTGGTATCACATTTCTATATAATATCCTTAAATAATTCATTTTGTATGGCATCAAAGCTTAACAAATTTGTTTCATTCGTGGGCATTAAACATAATTATACAGACTTTCTTTATTGGGTTCTCGCATGAACTCAATAAAGCTTTTCTGACATCTAGGAATAGAGTCCTGAAGTTTCAACCCAACGTTACAAAAATAATCATTAAAACTGTCCCCAATAATCTGTCTATCTTCTACGGCAATGCTTATCAATATTGTTTAACCCGAGGCCCACTTTGGCTCATACACTTTTTTTCAAGGCCCACCTTACAAAAAACATATTTGGAAAAAATGACAAATTTACAATAAAACAGAAGAAAATATCAGTTGCAATGCCGAACAATTGTCTACATACCTTCAATGGGACACCTGAGCTTGCTTGTGGGAAATAAGAAGGTCAAATCGTGGTAACACGTAACAGAATATAGGTACATTTCAGGCGTGGTCATTTCAAAGAAGACATATCTTATTTCCTTTTATAATCTACTTTTTAAAATTTTTGGGTGACCTCGCGCGGCCCACCTGAAACCGGCTGAGAAGCGCTGATATACGGAACAACCATTCGCATTTATACATGTAATATTTGTAGTTTTTACTCATGGTTTACCCAACGATGCGAATAACTTTCCATGTATTCTTAATATCATTAAATGTCATTCGAAATTGAGCAGAATAATATTTGTTCTTAGCAACACGCAATACAGAAGTAGTAGTATTTCTATAATTAGAAAACTTTCTCCATAACAAATCAGAGCTTCTCCCTTTATATTGATAATACAACTTATTCTTCTTAGTAATTGACCTTAATATTGATTTAGTTATCCATGGCAAACGAGGAACTTTATTTTGATTTGTCTTTTTATATCCAACCAGTGGAACATTCTCATCATACAACAACATAAATTTATTAATGAAATTATCAAAAGCACTTTCAACATTTTGGTCTGAAAGATCATCATTCCAATCAGTTACAATTATTGCCTCTCTCAATTTAGCAATATTTTCCTTTACGGACAGTGCTGCCTCATTAGTTAATACCTGTGTACTTAGTGTTTTAATTTATTCGTACCGTGGTAGGCCGCAAACCTTTTGACACCTCATTTCCATTAACAGGTAGATCAAAGCGAAGCGAACGATGGCGGCTCTACTGGCTTCCTTCGTCGTGTCGCGTCCGAGTATGATGTCGATGGGTCATTGTCTCTGACGCGGCGTGATGCGGGGGCTGCGGTCGATCGCGTCCCGGGGTATTCCGAGACCGAGTTTCGCGTTGAATGCATCTAAGACGAGATCACCTGTCTTTTCATCTGGTCACTCTGGGAGGCCGTATATCCGTAGGCAGTTTCTTCTCCTGTATTGCTTAGCGTCGTCGGTCTCATTTTTCATCATCTTGATCTCCTTCCTCATGTCTAGCCACTTTCTTCTCCAAGGCTCCTATTTCATCGCTGTGCTTTTTCATATCCAGGCTTACCGCGTCGTACACCTTCTTTGTTATTTTCTCTTCTAACGATGTCGCTAGGATTTTACACACGTCTTGGGCAATTTGCTTGATAAGGTTCGGTGAACGCAATGAATGGTCGATTTTACGATCAATTGCCGCTTTGACGTTATTAACCCTATTCAAACGCCTGGCGTTTCATGAGCTTTCATACATGACTGACTAGGGCCCCGTTGCAGAAAGAATATCGGTCGTAACTTTACGCACGATTTATTGATCGTAAGGTAAGATCAATTTAAAATGTGCGTTGCAAGAAGCAATATTTAAATCGATCGTAAGTAGACTTGACTTGCGCACGATCCCGTTATAAATTATTATTTAAAACATATTCCAACACGGCTGGAAATAGACAACGACTCTAATGCAACAACAACAACATTAACAAGCAAAGCAAGTACAACAACAGCAACATTATCACGGTTTGCGAATACGAAGGCGAGGCAAAGAATACTCAGGCGTACATTGTAAGTACACATTTCTGCCTTTTAGACGAAATAAATATTACGTGCAAGAATATGAAATGTTAATGAACTATATTTAGCAGCTAAAATGCGCATTATATTGTCTTCGATTAATAGAATTAAAAATATTACAGCGTGATCATCAGTGGAATTGTCATATTCGCAATGCAAAAATACATTACATTGTCCCATGTCTTCATAATTATGTCAGTACAGTGCTAGTGTAATTGTGATCACTATGAGTACGACTGTATGTGAGCCTGATTGCGGTTGGTCACAGGTCAAGCTGTCTGTTTTGCTCGTGATGGGGGTTTTATCAGTGTTACTGAATTTAGCATTGAAGGTAATATTAATAACAAGGTAATATTGAAATTGTTGTAATTTTTATTTTGTATTGAAAATAATTGAGAGTTGGGACTAGTAATGAGTGGCAATTGATTGACTTGACTTGTTGATGTTGGAATGTTGATTGTCAATAATTGTGCTGCTGGTATGAAGTGATTGTGTTTGTCGACTATGAAAATTATACATCGTTGCCCCATTCAGATGCAATCCTATGTCATGAGACATGGCAGTGTTCTAATTCATACATAAAATGTGCACTCTTTTCTGTATAATTCCACAGTGGTACAGCCATATAGTCACGTCAGTACAACAATGGGGAGAGAGGCGGAATGATCACAGAAGAAAATACAAAAATGGACAGGTTGATGAAATGGAATGAGGAAAGCAAAAGAGAGAGAAGGATTTGATGGAGCCATGACTAGGAGGAAGGTGTCGAGCCACTGCCGGTGTCACCCCCTACGGGACAACGGGATAGGTGAGAACTTGATGTTACACACACTTATTTTTGTAACAACACCAAAGCCTTTAGATTTGTCTTGGATAGTTATATGACTTTGTTTGTAGTTCATATTATAATTATTATTATTTGTTGTATGGCTATATTCATGTCCATTATTAAGTAGTTCACTTGCTAAAAATTAATTTAAAAATGATTTTGTTGCTCAAAATTAAAATGTTTTATTATTACGGCATTCTTTACAAAGTTGATGTGCTAACATAAACATGACTTAATTCGTCTCTGTGGGCTCGTTTTCAAATAGAATGCTGGTTTATAAAATGTCATTGATTACTCATCCCTGGAACATTCCAGTTTGCAGGCGAGCATGGATTGGATATGATGTGACCAAAATAAATGGTTTTAATTAGTATTTTATCTATGTGACAGCTTGTATCGTGACATTTCAAGGTTATACGTATGTGCAAGAAATCGATTGTGGGAACAAGATTTATAAATCTGAATGATGAAACTGTGTGTCATTAAATATAGTTTAGGTAGCTAGACTGTGTATACTATATTTTACAATCTATTGAGTACAACTTTGTTGTTATTTTCATGTTTTGTATTATATTTCAGCTCATAGCCTCTCGTGTCTGCAGTAGACGCAGGGATTTGCGAGGCTACCTTGCAGATAGAAGACCACGACAGAGGGGATCTGCCCAAGCTGGAGAAGGATGACAGAGCAAGACGGGTTGGCAAGATTGGAAGAGTGCGTGCCTTCCAATGTGAGGTCCTGAGTTCAAGCCCAAGGTATACTCAGGTGTGTAAATGGGCATCCGGAAGGATGGAAAGGAGTTACGTAGCACTGTGTTCACCTTGGAAGTTGCCTAGCTGAAATTCTCCCCAGGGAGTGGACAATGTGCACTTTTTTTGCTGACCGGGGTAGAATGATGCACCGCGAGCGTCTAAAGACGGAATGTGCGCTATATTTAAGTAGCCACCATTATTATTTTTGGGGAAAAAGGACTGGCATAGTCACTAGAGAATGTATTCATTTCACTACAAAACGATAACATTCTATTTGATTAAATGAATCAAATGTCATATGTGTTGTCTACTCTTTTTGGATTACAAATTCGAAGTTCTTAATCAAAAAATACATGCACTTTGTTGGCTATTTCATTCTCAGTCAAGTAAAGCATTACCCTTTGTTTCTATACAGGCCTTTACGGTTTAATAAAGTCGAACCTTAAAGGGACTTAGTAACATTGTCCAAATCCTCAAAATAAAATTTTCGTTCTAGCGGTTCCCTCATAACTTGTTGTATTCGTATTAACAATAAAATCATGGGACCGGTTTCGGTTTTTCAAATTTCCCTTTCGTTGCAAAGATATGTACGATTGAAGTATTCAGATAAGAAAAACTCCGGGCGAGTTTTTCATCCCTGTACAAAGTGAATGCAGTGAGTTAGTGAATATCACCCAATATCACTTTGCATTTTCGCTCATTACTTGGCCATGCAATGTCCATTTGACTTGAAATTTTCACACAATACCCTGTGGACATATGAGATAACAACAC
This sequence comes from Echinarachnius parma, assembly GCA_037951105.1. Lineage (NCBI taxonomy): Eukaryota > Metazoa > Echinodermata > Echinoidea > Clypeasteroida > Echinarachniidae > Echinarachnius > Echinarachnius parma. Next base: position 90,484 of record JBAMJV010002397.1, on the reverse strand, counting down.
TATACATTGCATCAACCCTTCATCACTTTTTGCACATGTCAACAAAGTTACTAGATCCCTTTAATACTGTATAACGACCACTGAAGAGTAACAAGAAAGGTTGCCACTGTAATTAGGTGCCCTCTACAAATAGATTAATACCATTCTTTATTCATCAGTTTAGTGATCACTGTTGACAGGAGGCTGCTGAGAAAGGTTTGACTGGATGTATGTATGTGTGTTTGTTTGTGTGTGTGTGTGTGTGTGTATGTGTGTGTGTGTGCGTGTGCGTGTGTGTGTGTGTCTGTCTGTATTGTATGCATGTATGTGTGTTTATGTATGTATATACATGTATGTGTATATATGTGTGTATTGTATGCATGTATGTATAAAATTATGAATCAATGTGTAACACTGTATGATTATCTGTTTTATGAGGATGAGTATTGTCTGTATTTATGTGCTTGAATGAGTGTGTATGTTGGTATGTTTGTCCATGTACATCCCCTTCTAGGATTGATCGTAAAGATAAAACACCTTTTTTCATATCGTAAAGTTACGATCAATTTTAAAACTTACGACCAATAGTTACGATTAATATCAATCGTAACTTCTTTCTGCAACGGGATTGATCGTAAATTTTGGATTGATCGTAAGTTACGACCACTAAGGCCATTTACGATCAATTTTGGGACTTACGATCAATCGTAACTCTTTCTGCAACGGGGCCAAGATCTCATCCCTTTCTCCCTCTCTTATTCCTATCCTGTGTGAATGCGTATGATTATAATATATAAAGCTACTGACTGCTCTTGGTTTTGTGTTTTTTGTATTATTTGTAAATGTCTATTTATTGGGGCCTCAAATAAATGCTGCTTCACAGAGGTCCTGGCTTTAAACTGTATATGTACATTTATTTTGTGATATTTGTATTTTGCTTTTTGCCGAATAAATTCAATTCAAATAAATTCTGTTAATGCACTATATTTATGCATAATGTATATATATGTATAATTTGTTGAATAAACCATTCGTTTGAAACATGCCCCCCCCCCCCCCCCCAATATTACAAGCTGTTTACGCACTATAGTAATACGTTAATGCATTATGTTCACCATACAGTGTAGTTGATTCAACGAAACATGTACATTTGTGACATTTCCTTAAGGGGCGCAGTGGGGTATTATTGATCTGTTTTGCACATTTTTACTATTATTGAGATTATCTTTCTAACCATTGAAGCCTCCCCATACAAACCATACATTTCTGGAAAGGTTAGAATATGGAGAATCCAATAAAAAAAAAAATTAAAAACGTATTTCTCCGAGGTATAGGGGCGTATACATTCTACATTTTAAAGATAGATATTATGATGCTATACAAACAAACTAATGATGGCTTTTTACATAATTTAGCTATCTTCATAGTCAAAGGCAATTTTGCACAAACAAAAATGTTTATATGAAATTAACATATTTTGGTTTACAATCGGGTTACCTCTAAAAGCCATTATCCTGTTCATTCATACACACAAGGAATTATTCCTCCACATCTTATTGAATTTCAGTAAATACCTTTCTAGTTTTTAGAATTGTATTCTTAACAATCTGATTTTCAGCAAATTAACTTGAAAGGTCATATACAATATTGATATATTTTTGTTTATAAATGTGACATAGATAAACATATGAAATAGCTGGGGAAATAGTCGGTAGTTAATTCAATGAAAGTTTAGGACATGTTAATTACCTATAAGCTGCCATGTTTATTTTCTGCATGACATTAGATGTCATGATGTTGCTGCTTCACTCTTGAAAAAGAGGAACACAATTTGGATTGTAAAAGTTTGATTTGTTACAATTTTATTTGGACCATTTATGAAAAGTACAATTAAGAATCTCCAATATAAGCCATAAAATAATCACTTTCGGCCACAAAAATGTACACAATTGATAACGAAATGCTTAATTTACCCATTTAATAGCTACCCCCTACCCCACAATATTTGTATTTTCTGAAAGCTTAGAATCCATGGATCATTTTAAAATAAACAATCTCAATTTTGATGAAAACAAAATTATACCCCACTGGGCCGATTAAGTGTAATAGTTACCTCGTGGAATCTTATTTTGTGTATTGGAATACGAGCTTGATGTACGATCGGTTTCGTGGGAAAGTTGCTTGGACCAGATGATCCTAATTCTCTCATGGGTGTCTGTTCACTCATCTTATCTGTCTCTTGAAATCCTGGCGGAATGATGTGAAGTCACTTCAATCATACATCACGTTGCATAATCCTAAAAAAAAACCGCATATGGTATATAAATATATTAATGATTTATAATTCTAAGAGTATACGTGATATACGATTCACAAATGCAATAATATATTGTATGTTGAAATTATGGATTACAAAACGAAAATATACGGGGATGGCGATAAATGTCATATTTTCCGATACCAAACCAATTTAAATGCCTCATATGATCTTGTTTATATTTTCTGTTTCACAGAAATTTTCGATCGCCTTCCCTTAGATCATGCATGTTGTTATAATGATATGCCGTTCCATTGTTGGGGCGTCATGTAAAATAGTTTTGTTATATATTCGACACTATTACACATACAGGCCAGTTTTCCGATTTAATAAATCATGTATTTTGTTTCCGTCTCGAGTTTGTCTTTTATATCGGTCATTATTGTTATGATATTACCATCGTAACGTGTATTATGCAGTTCTAAACATGTGTATTTGCGAGTGCAGTATCAGACGTGTTACCTCTTCATCATGTTCATGGAGCTGTTATTCTATCCTTCGCGGAAGTGCGCGAATTCATACGCGCGTTTATCAATGACGTATGAATGGCTTTGCGCGTGTCTAATTGGGACGTATGAATACGTTTACGCACTTCTGCTTTAGTACGCGCAAATGGCCCTTCAAGGGTTGAAAATGTTTAATCAGTAGTTTAAGATTCAATACATTGGTCTTCTTCACTGAACAAGAAGGAGTAAGATGTATGTTTTTGTTTATTTATGTTTTTCTCAATAATAATAATAATTTTGACAGGCTTGTTCTTTCGTGATATATCAGAAATATTGCATTCGCTAGGATCATATTGCACTCGTCTTCAACTCGTACAATATGATCCTAGAGAATGCAATATTTATGATATACCACTCAAGGCCAGTCAATATTTAAAGAATATTGACTGGCCTTGAGGGAGACACGGCAAATATTGCCTGAACTAGATTCATATTGCCCGAGTCGAAGACGAGGGCAATATGGATCTAGTGAGGGCAATATTTGTAGTGTAGCCCGAAAGTCCAGTCAATATTGTAATTATTAACTAATCAGACATCTCGAGCGAACATGCAATATATTAATTTAAAGGGTACAAATTGCACAATTCTTACAATTATTGAACGATGTTTAAACTTCAAGTTTTAACCAAAATGCATACATCTTGATTTCATCCCAGTTTGTAAAGAATCATTACTTAGCTAGCGTGTAACACATTGTTACGTCATAATTAGACACGCGCAAATCATTGATAAACGCGCGTATGAATTTGCGCACTCATGCTGTTAGCGCGCCTTCATCTCGGATAAATATTATTGACCGGCAAATTACACACAAAATCCCATTGACTTTTCTGAGCGGTCAATAAGATTTTGTCCATTGGTTTACTGTGTGATCATATTGACCGGCAAATTACACACAAAATCCCATTGACTTTTCTGAGCGGGCAATATGATTTGTTTTCCCCCCTAGTTTTGTTGGCCTACTTAACTTGGAGGGCAATATGGTTTTAAAATTGCCCTGCTCAGATGGGTGCGGTTCGTTATTCCGAAGATTCGTTATTCCGAAGGTTCGTTATTCCGAAGGTTCGTTATTCCGAACACGCAAATTTCCTATACCTGAGTGTTCGTTAATCCGAAAATGAAATAGGGTTCGTTAATCCGAACATTTGTTGCATTATTCCGAAGGTTCGTTATTCCGAAGGTTCGTTATTCCGAAGGTTCGTTAATCCGAAGGTTCGCTATTCCTAAAATGAAATCGGGTTCGTTATTCCGAAGGTTCGTTATTCCGAAGGTCCGTTATTCCGAGGGTTCGTTATTCCGAAGGTTCGCTATTCCTAAAATGAAATCGGGTTCGTTAATCCGAAAATGAATTTGGGTTTGTTATAATGCTATAATTTCATATAAAGAGATAAAATAAACTTAAATGTTTGATTGGTCTGGCCAAGGGAGGGAAAGGGGGAGGGGTATGCTTAATGCAGGCTGTAAATTAAATAAACAAAACACAAACTATAGTATTATAACAAGCCCGATTTAATTTTCGGAATAACGAACCCGATTTTATTTTCGGATCAACGAACCTTCGGAATAACGAACCTTCGGAATAACGAACCTTCGGAATAACGAACCTTCGGAATAACGAACCTTCGGAATAACGAACCTTCGGAATAACGAACCTTCGGAATAACGAACCTTCGGAATAACGAACCTTCGGAATAACGAACCTTCGGAATAACTGAACCTTCGGAATAACGAACCTTCGGAATAACGGACTGTAACCGCTCAGATGTCTGCTATGGTTAATAATATATAATTATTCACCCAATGTTAGGAAACAATGTTTGAAACAGATTAGAGATTGACTTACAAGACTGAGATTTTTTTTTAAACGAGTCATTTAAAATTAGTTTGGGAGCTTGGTGTCGTTGTGTAGGATTACATGGCTTGGGAGCTGAATATTTATGTACTCTACACAGCGGAACAAATTACTAATGAATTTGGCGAATAATTCACTAGTCGATTAAAAGTGGTATAAGTGCATATTGCCAATTTGCATTAACAAACACTTGGAACTTGTCTGCATAGCCACCTGTCTGTAGCAGCCAACCTGTCTACAGTGGTAAAGATTTCATTATTATGTTATTGAACGTGTCTATAGGATACCTGTCTGTAGTGCCTACTTTGGTTGTTTCACCCACACACCTTTTTAGTGCCATTTTATACCATTTAGGGGGAGGGTATGGACAAGGATTTACACCCCTCCTCAGGAAGAACATTTTTAAATTGGAGAATAAATGAAAAAGGCTATACGCTGAAATAACACAAGATAGAACGCGCAATGATGTCAGTCCTGCTGTGCAAAATGATTAGGATACACTTTTTCCTAGCAGTTTAGAACTGTCAAGATGTCTGACATAATTTATAAGGTATAAAAAGTCAATCTTGTCAAAAACTTTACTTAGACATTATTGTAAGCTATTCGTGGGAGCAAAGACCTAACTGGGTATGGTACTTCGGGTACTCACATGTGGGCCCTTAACGGGGTACATGCAGTCTGGTAAACAATTTACAGCCAAACCTGCTAATGCGACCACCTGCTGCTGCAGCTCTTTGGTCCTCCCCTAACAAATCATGTGTTAAACGACCTGCCTTACGCGACCAGCGACCACCCCATTTGGGTCCCGACACACGTTTAAACCTGTGCATAGCGATCACAAAATTACCGCTTGAGCGACCAAGGCACCAAGTAGGTCGCCTTAGGTCGCTCAAGGCTCCAATTCCGAGCATGTCAATTTATATGCATGAAACGATTCATCATGCTCGAAAAGTATATACAATTACAAACGACTAAGTAAAACCCCTGTTATCATTCAAAAAGAGCCGTTACAATTCAAGAGGGCGCTTTAAAAAATCATTGGTTTTAGTCTTTTTGCATACAAAATTGTGCATTTAATGTTTGTTAAATAGTATACAAATATACCGAGCTGTGAGAAAGTATAGTCGAATTATATATCTGAGGAGGGACTGGCATAGAAATATTTTGTCCGAGGTGCGAAGCCCTGAGGACAAAAATAGTACCTATGCCAGTCCCTCCGAAGGTATATAATTTCCACTATTCTTTTGAACCCTTCTGTTTGCTTTATATCCTCCGCATGATTCTATACATGATTTCAATTAAACTTAACCCTATCAAGCCCAAGCTATTTTGGCATTCCCAGGCCCAAGGGGGGGCTCATAGGGCCCCCCCTCTCTAATTTCTTTATTATTCAATCAACCACTTTCATATTTGGCACATGTGTCAAGCAGGTCAAGCTCTACAAGTTGAAATCATAAACATTTTTAAAGGTCACTATATGAGGGCGCTATTTACGATAATATGATAAAAAACATAGAAAATGTCAGAATATAGAAATTTGGAGCTGTTTTCGCCAAATGGACTGTTATCAAGTAGGCAAATTTAACTTTTCAACATAATTATGTAATATTACATATTCTGGAACATAGATCAGGACATTTCTGTGGAATTTGATGGGATTTAGAGGCCCATTAGGTCCGCAAAGTCATTGTGAAGGTGACCTTCACACATCTTATCATACACTTTACAGTACATGATAATTTACGTATGGGATTTCTTTAATTTTTACCCTATAAACTTAAACCAAATGGATTTCTTTCATATCAAAATGTTTGTTGACATCATAAGAAACCCTTATTAGCAGATTTTAATCACAAAAATATCCTAAAAATATATCAAAACTGTATATGACTTAATTCTTATTATATTCATTGTTTTGCGCCATTTTGTCTTTAAAAACAAAGAAAAACAAAAGAAATATCCATGAAATTTTTTTTTCAGATAATGACAACCTGTTACCGATCGTATAGATTATATAAATAAACTGATTCATGTCAAAGCCTGGACAGTACAATGAATTTACACATATTACACTAATTTTGTGTAATATAATGACCATATAAAATCACTTTCACTATAAATTTACTAGATACTGTTACTAATTGAAGATGAAAATACCATGTCAATACCTTGGGTTGTGTATGGAAAGGTTGTTCAATTCAAATTTTGAAGAAAAAAAATCGGAAAATTATGAGAAAATTAATTTTTTTAGAAATTCTTATTATTTCTATTGTTTTCCGCCAATTTGTTCTTGAAAAACAAAGAAAAACAAAGAAAAAACAAAAACAAACAAGTGAAATCTATTTTCTGATATTGTGACTTTACTTTTGTACAGTTAATACATTCAAATAGAAAACACTTCAGAAATTTACACGATTTACTTGTTTAGTGCAAGAAAAACAAAATAAGTCTTAAATTGACAAACATGCCTTTCAGAAAGTGGTTACCATGGCAACGGGAAAAACCTGACACTTTTGAATTTCATACCACAATGTTCCCTATAAAATTTTAGGAAAAGTCACCGAATTTGGTGAAAATTGGATGACAAATGTGGGCGTGGCAGTAAAAAATATGGTAGGGGGGGGGCTCATTCAGCCCCCCCTTGGGCTTGATAGGGTTAAGTATTTAGGAAAACAAACCATTGATCAAAGAACCATCACTGCACTATGTTCTGTTTGTGACACTGGCCCCCTTAGCGCAATAGTCCTGGCGTATTGCGCGATCTTTCCATTAATGGTTACGCGCATTAACAACTAATGCGCACACAAATGCAAAACGCGCGCATCAAGTGAATAATTAAACTGCTTTACGTGCACGTGTGTTATTGAATGGGAACAATGGCTATTCGAATTCGTACATAACATTACATGAAATGAAATTAAATGAATTACTGTCAAGACCACGGAAGGACAACGATGCAAAGTGTGCATTATTTTCAAAATTGTTTACTTCGAAAACTGCCATCTTATACATGAAATGCATCTCTAGAATATTTGTTATAACTTATTTATATTCACGGGTGAACATACATTATTCTTTATTTTGTTTTGAATTACTCTTTGGGGAATCTCGTCGGGCATCTTGTACACCCTTTCCACGTACGTTAACGCACGGTAACTTACGGGCGCGGCCATGTTTATCCACGCAATACGCAATATTTGAATATTCATCTTTTTCCCTTTTCTCTCTTCGCCGTAAAAATACAACTTCATTGATGAGCTTAACCAATCAAATATCTTACAGCTGTTCAAAAATGAATAATTCATAACGTATCTCATACATATGTAAATTATAAAAAATGCCAATTTGACTTCAAAAATTTACCAAATTATTTCAAATTTTAGCCTCAAAATTGCCTTTGTAATCGATTATAAATCGCGAAAAAATACGATAAATTTGAGGCTATTTTGTAACTTTCATAAAAATAATTTAGAAGTTTTCCCAGAATAATGTTTGGTATATTTTTAAAGCTCTGGGTATGAACGAGGGTATGCGGGGTTTACTTTTCTGCTTCCATTTTTTCCCTACAAATTTTGAGCCCACAAATTCTACCGAAATCAGGTAATTTTACACTTTTTTTTGCAGCGAAATACGCATCGTTGCATTTAACCGATAATACGCGACAGCAACACGACAAAATCTTTAATTTCATGGTATTACTAATTTATTTAGGGTTGTAATTAACTAAAATAATGGTTATTTTATTTCTCTTCTCGTAACATTTTGAGTTGTACTGATTTCAAAATCACTTTCAAAGCCGCAGAAATTCAATCTCATCGGAACGTTCTTCGTTAATGCGCCAAGACCGCCCCGTACACAAATTGATCCCACACCGTTGCGTTGAAACGATTTTCAGCTGCTTTTGTTCGCGTCAGCTGTTCTGTGGCGAAAATTAGCCTCAAAGTGATTCTAAATCACTATAAAATTGTGCGAAATCATTTTGAAATCGGCATGGGTGTGAAAATAATATTCTTAAAGTGATAACTGTAAAGTGTCAGATATTGCACAAAATGACATTTGAGACTTCAATCCTATATCAATATCATTGTAAAATACAATTGAAAGATTTGTGAAAGTTTGAAAGAAAACGAACACTGTTTACCTAGTGAAAAAAACGAATATTGAGTTTATATTTTATCACCTATATACTGATGGTCTGCCATACATTTGTCGCAGTAATGAATGATCCGTTTGAGATATTCGCACCCGTGTATTTTTACACACGTAGTACATAATTCATGGAATTTGAACTCGCTTGGCTCAAAGTTCAATCTCCGGAATGTTCTCACGCGTGCTGCATGCGGACGTTCTCAGCTAAGACAATTGTACTTTTTTTCAATTGCGTTGATTAACGCTTTATAAATAATGATTTTCAATGATAATTATCTTTATACTAAAGGGACATTTGAAAAAATCAAACCCTATTTTATTATTCTCTTACCATAAGCTAAACAACACGGTTGAAGAGAAACGAGGAAGCTCCAAGTAATTTTCGTGGATTTGGACACTTTACAGGTATGACTTTAAGTTATTATTTGTTTACAAAAATATAATAATAAATTCTAAAAAATGAAGAAATTTTAAAATTAAATATGTATGGCAAATGTTGATTTTTACAGGATTACGACATTGTTCTCTATGGCAATGTACGTGCAATGTGCGTGTCTACAAAATAATGACTTTGATGTGTCTGTTGCATGCTGAGAGTAGTAGGATAAGCTTATAATAATAAGGGTAATTTTCACTGGTGACATAATATTTTCTCCTAATGTCATGACTCGAGAAATAGTTGCATTTTGCTATAAAAAAATAAAACAAACAAGTTCAGAAACGCTTGCTCCGTGCCTCCACGACAATTTCTCTAGCGACAAATGCTCCGCTAACACAATCATGGATGTAAAGCGCTGCTGACAAATCACCAACAAATTAAATGTATAGTACTTACAAATACTCTGCCAGAAATTGCTGTATTCAGTTTCAAGACTTGTTAAATTAATTAATAAATGAATAAAAAATTAAATACTTCTCTCTGCAGCGTATTGTGGAAGGGTTTTCGCTATTTTTAAAGAATAAAACGTTGTTTATGTTTATTCGGATTATGTGATGTCACTGGATAATGTGTTTAAAAGTTTAACCCTAACAAAGCGTATTAATCGTAAAAATGCTCCTTTTCTGATGCTGACTGGGTGGGGGCACGTGACTCCCATGATAACATCCATGTAAAATAGAATGAAACACCACACAACACAAGCATCAATCTGACAATTATTTATTTCAAGCCAAAAAAATGAAGACAAATTTTATCATAATTAATATTTATGTTTCACATTACCATCATAAAATATCAACCTCTCAGTCTATTATAACTATAAACTTAAATAGAAACACTCAAAACAATTATAACAAAGTTATTATAGCAATAAAATAGGCCATCCATTAATTCCCGTTTGTCTGGATAGTGTTGTCTAATGCGCAATTCACTACACCGAATACAACGCATGGGACTGGGTAAAAAGTAGTGCATATGAGCTGTTGTCCAGTTTAAGCCGAAGTTTATGGAAACGTAACTTTTGCAGAAAAAATGGAAGCAAGACTTTGAATATACCATATTTTCACAGAAATATAAAATATTCCGGTAATATATGTGATTAATCCAGGAAAACTTCAGATTATTTTTTTCAAATGAAATTAATGGGTCGTAATTTTCAGATGACAATGACTCACACGATCACGTCTTTTACTTGAAAGGCCTCGAAACATACGGTTATAAAAAATGTTTCGATCCCTTATTCGTCAGATCTTTTTCTGATTTTGGAAGAAAAATATATTCTCTACGGAATTCCAAAACCAATTTTATCAATTCATCCTTAAACCTTAGAAATATGGGGTAAAACGAACACTTGTAGATTTTATTTTCGCAAAAAAATTCATAATTATATAGCGCCACACCGTGTTGGCTCACAGCACAGTCCGAAGGAATGGCAGCCACCGTAAGTTAGCGATGTGCGCATTCCGTGAACGTACGGGCTTGGTACGAAGAGTCACGTTAACGTCACGTTCACGTCACGTTCAGGTTCTGTACCTTTTGTGAAACAGGTCACCCAAATCTACGAAGTGTAGGGTAACGTGACCCAACAATTTGTTGACCTGCTATATGCAATCTACGAAAGCTCACGTAAATTGCCGCTGGCGTTTTAAAAAATAACGTAAATTGGCATTGAGAAGAGACTAATGGCAAAATAGCTGGTTCAGGGCGATGATGTCGTATAGATTATGTGAAATGAATGAAACAAAATGTACCATTCATAGGCGTACCCATAGGGGCGGGTAAGGGGGGGGGGGGTGTACCCCAAAAATACTGTTTTGGCTGTTTTTAATTCACTCCAAATATCTACAGCTAACCCCCCCACCCCCCCCCCCCCCCCCCCCCCCCGCTCAAAGAAATTTGGCTGACGAAATAACCCCCTCTCCTTTCCCTTTGAAAAAAAAAAAAAACATGTGTGCGGCCACTGCATGCTACCATTACTCAGTGTACTAATGATGCAGCTAATGCTAGTGAAACTAATACAATGGAATGTACCAATATATAATGTACAATAAAATGTAAAATTATATACTAAAGTATCGTGTATGGTGTAAGGAAAAGCGCATACACTTATCAAAGGATGATAATGACACAGCTAGACAAATGCATGCACACCCAGACACAATGGTAGCTAGTTATACCCTCCCATACACGCAAATTATACGTACACAAAAGACAAACATGTAATAAAAACAACAACAAATGAAAGTCCCCCTTTCCCCTTTATAAAAATAGCGAAATAACTTTAACGAATAGGTTTGAGCAAAATAACTTTCTACACGTATTGATTACTTGTGTGTGATAATAAAATTCAGTGGTGTAGCGTGGTCGGGACTGATTGGGGGGCAACAAAATCACTAGCGAATCCACGATTTTTTTCAAGGGGGTTTTTGTCAAAAAATGTGATGTTGGTCCAGGACCAGTCCCAAAATGTTGAACCTAGACCAGGTCCAAGTATAGTTGAAAAAATCCTGTCAGCGGCGGGGGGGGGGGGGGGTGGGGTAGGCTTAGTCGTAATATTTTTTCGAAGCCTAGACCAGGACCGGTTCCAACAGGACCAGGACCTAGCGGTTCATAAAATCCTGTCAGCGGGGGGGGGGGGGGGGGGGGGGGGGTGGGGTAGTCGTAATCGCCGCGCCTTGCACAGGTACGTTTCATTGCGTGCGTGCATATCGCATATAGTGATCTGATGCGTCGCGACCGATATCGCCGAGATTCGAGAGCGAGGCCGAGGCACAGTTTGACCGACGCGGCGATCGAGTAAATTGCAGGCTAGGCGCCGGATATTTTCGATGATATAAAGTGAGAATGTGAGTTTAGTTTGGTATATCATTATACTTTTCCAGCTGTTACGAGGGACATGCCATATGCCCAAGCCCAAGGCTCGACACGGCTATGGCCCAAAGCCTGGCAGGACTTCGTAATCAAGGCTATTATATGCACTAGATATCTGCCTTATCATTATTGACGGCAGCCAGTGAATTCCAGAGTGCAGTGGCAGTGCTAGCTTGCATGCTATTATGGCCGGTCTAGGCCCTAGGTAGGCCGGCTATGCAGTGGCAATCTTTGCACATGGCTCATGCAGCCATAGCCGTGTCGAGCCTTGGGCTTGGGCATATGGCAAGTCCTCGTAACAGCTAGAAAAGAATAATGATATACCAAACTATACTCACATTCTCACTTTGTATCATCGTCATCGAAAATATCCGGCGCCTAGCCTGCAATTTACTCGATCGCCGCGTCGTCAAACTGTACCTCGGCCTCGCTCTCGAATCTCGTCGATATCGTCGCGACGATCACTTACATACAATTTTGTGTGCGCTGCGACAAATCCTTAAACACGCAATCCCCATAGGAATTCCATCGCACAAAAAGGACAAGTTGTATCGTCGAGAATATCTGGATGACGTCATTACTAGTCTTAGTAACAAGCGCTTTCACTTTTACAAATAATGATTAAACACTCACGTCACGTTTTGGTAGACGTGACGATTCGAGTTTTACCGGCATGGAAAAACGACAAATTGTTGGGTCACTTTACCGTGACTGTTCGTAGATTTGGGTGACCTGTTTCACAAAAGGTACAGAACCGTGAACGTGACGTGAACGTGACGTGAACGTGACTGTTCGTACCAAGCCTGTTTCGCAAGCTAAAAGAAGACCTCAGTTCGCAGAGAAGCTGTTATTACACGCATCTCTATGGGCAATATGATTTTCCTGGTATCGGCAAGAATAGTGAAAAATATTCACCGATTTCAGATATATAGTGGAAATATTTTTTATTGTGAGAGCCACAATTCACCAGTCGCGTTTCTAGAATACTTATATAATACTGACTGGCCTATATTGCATTCGCTAGGATCATATTGTACGAGTCAAAGACGAGTGCAATATGATCCTAGCGAATGCAATATTTCTGATATATCACGAAAGAACAAGCCAGTCAATATTATTATTAGTATACTATCATACTATCCAGAGCAAAACATAAATAAACAAAAACATACACCTTACTCTGTCTTTTTCAGTGAAGAAGACCAATGTATTGAATCTCAAATTACTGATTAAACATTTTCTACCCATGAAGGGCCATTTGCGCGTACTATAGCAGAGATGCGTAAATGTATTCATACGTCACAATTAGACACGCGCAAATCCATTCATATGTCCAGGGGGTGTCACTGCTGCCAGAGTGCAGCGATTTTTGGTAATCGGAAGGAGTACCACTGCAGGTTGCATTATGGGATACTTGGGAATTACATAAACCAATCACAGAGCAGTTCATACGCGTCGTCACCGGATCGAGGTCAATAAAACAAGTTCATATGATTCGTCACCATGGATCCCATTGTTCTCAAGCGTGATACCAAAGACGCTTAATGGAAAGACCGACCACTGTACAATTATCCTGTACAAAGTGAATGTGCAGAGCGCGATGTACAAAATTATCACGCACTTTCATACGCAGGCTTTTCATTATGACGTCACAATAACAATGTTTACTTCGCCTGACTAAAAATAATTTCAAGAAGACGTGATAAAGTTTGACGACCCCAAATTTGCATATCGCGCGTGAAATTTGCTTTGCGCACTTGGGTACGCGTACAATTATAAAGAATTAAATAAAGACAGTGCGCGGACTGAGCGCACATTAACATTATAATACGAAAATAATAAGAAAAAAAGGATCAAACCGTACTTACAAATACTCGGCAAATTCAGGCTAGCATGAAGATTGAGCAACAGCTAGTGTCGACCTTAGTAACCTTTAGGGCTATGTTTTTATGTAGAATTAATATTATCCTCATGATAAGAAAAATATTAAAAAATTATAGTCGATAGCGATTTTACAATTGAAATCAAAGCTGTGAGAAACATATTTGTTAAATATAAAGATTTTTTACCGTGTAGAGAAAAATGGCAATGGCTACTCGCGTATTATACTGTTAATGCGCGCACAGTCCGCGCACTGTCTTTATTTAATTCTTTATAATTGTGCGCAAACAAATTTCACGCGCGATATGCAAATTTGGGGTCGTCAAACTTTGTCACGTCTTCTTGAAGTTATTTTTTAGTCAGGCGAAGTAAACATTGTTATTGTGACGTCATAATGAAAAGCCTGCGTATCAAAGTGCGTGTTAATTTTGTACATCGCGCTCTGCCCATTCACTTTGTACAGGATAATTGTACAGTGGTCGGTCTTTCCATTAAGCGTCTTTGATCGCGCTCTGCCCATTCACTTTGTACAGGATAATTGTACAGTGGTCGGTCTTTCCATTAAGCGTCTTTGGCGATAGTCTACGCGCACTTTATAGCATGATGATTGGTCAAGTCTTTCTCGGTCACTACGCGATGACGTCTAGTGGTACTACTTTTCAGCTTCAAAAATCGGTTCACTCCGCCATGTTGCCCATGTACAAAGTCTATGGGACACGTGACTTGCGCGCGTTAAGTGAGCCTGCTAGCAAAGACTGTAGAATTACAAGACAGTGGCCTGATTGACGGTAGCGGTAGGAAGCATTTGATGTTGTGCCACGGAAATCTGCGTTTTTGACTTTGATCGCACACTCTTAAAAATGCGGGGTCAAAAATAACCCCAAACGTGGTTACAAATGACCCCGCATGCGGGATCAACTATGCACAAACCCCGTGCGGGGTCACATCGACCCCGCCGTGCGTGGTCACCCAAAATAACCACGTAGCGTGGTTACATTTTCGACCCCGAATGTGGTCAAATTATAACCCCGCATAACTTTTAACCCCGCGAATTTTAACCCCGCATTTTTGACCCCGCATAACTTGCGGGGTCATTTTGTTTTAACCCCGTCAAACTTGGTCATTTATTCCGACCAAGCAACGTGGTGATTTCTTAAGGGCAGTCCAAACATCACAACATGATTCAAGTTTAAAGGTAGAGTGAATATTTCTGTTTTTTGTTTATGACAATTATGTCTATTAATTTAGGAAAGTAATCATCAGTATTGTTCTCCTCTTACATTTCTTTTAAAGGTATGGTGACAAGAAAACTGCCTCAAAATTGGGTTTTACTGTATCTAAGGTAGATTGTCATGAATATTACTAATACAAACATATTTTCCTCGTGGAAAAACCCGGTAAAATAAAAAAATCAACTTGTAAATTCACTTTCGGAACCCCCGTAAAAACACTGAGTCCCGGGCGAACAAAAAATGACGTCATCTTTGTGACGTCACCTGCAGGCAATCGCAGTTTAGCTCGGTCATAGACGTACACGCTGAGTGCAATTCTCACGTTGACACAGAGATATTATTTCCATTTGTTTAAATATTTGCAAACATTTGTTCAGGTTTATATCATGGAAAATATACACTCAGATGTGTAGCTGCATCCTGCTACAATTCATTTCTTAGCAATTCTTAAGCATTTTCAGTAAAACCTCAATTTACAAGCAAAAACGAGTTTGTGTTACTAGCAAGTCATAGGCTCTGCATGTAAACAGTGCACATTCCTCAGCGTTGCGGTCTGCATGTGATGTCATGAATCGGGTGACACGTGCGCACATTCCTGCTCCGCTATAAATGACTTTTTTTAGGAGCATGGAACGCCGATGCGTAATAAAGCAAAAAAGTTGCATGAAACTTACCCTTTTTTCCCAACTTAAGGATTTCTATGAAAAAAAGAGTGTGGTATATCAATAAAGGCACATATTTAAAGCTATAAACCTGAATCAAAGCCGGGATTACCCCCCTCCTTTAATGTCGTATATTCCTTGATTTTGCAGCTTTGATTCTACGCTATAGAGGTCTGTATGAGATATGAACTTTGTATGTGTACAATGCATGTAATGATGTAGGCTAGTATGATTCTAGGAAGGTCTAGGTCTAGCCTACATCATTACATGCACTGTACACATACAAAGTTCATATCTCATTTAGCATACTAACCTAACCGTACCCAGGCGCCGTGCGTGCGAAGCGGCGCTGATTACAGTTAATCTCATACAGATCTCTAGCGTAGAATCAAAGCTGCAAAATCAAGGAATATACACACAATCTTAAACGACATTAAAAGAAATGTAAGAGGAGAACAATACTGATGATTACTTTCCTTAATAGACATAAACAAAAAACGGAAAGATTCACTCTACCTTTGAACTTCTGGATATGTTCTCCCACACTCTGTCGGTAAACGACTCCATGATTCGACTCCCAACACCGTACGCGTACCGTACGCGTGTACGCGTACGTACAGAGCCGGCATAGCTTAACGAACTAAACAACCACAAAATGTGGTCAAATCATATTGACCAGTTTTTGCGTGGTCGCATTGACCCCGTTTGTTCTGGTTAATTAGGAAACGGACGGAGGCTTAACGAACTAAACAACCACGAAACGTGGTCAAATCATAATGACCACGCAAAATCCGACCACGCATTTTTAAGAGTGCAGACACATGCCACTGGATAGCAAGTGTGAAACTTACATCATAATTTCATGGAACTAGAGTAAAAAATGGAGGAGATGTAAAAAAAACCTTGTTTAGGTTCAATGGATTGCTTTAGAGTGTAACAGCTTGTAAGGTCGAACACAGCATGCAGCCAGTTTAGACACCACAAACAGCTGAGGCCTTCCCCAGTACACTCAGCGTTAATTAACACCGTGTTCCGTACCTTTTCATCGACAGGGCCGATGGGCTCCATTCATAGATCGACACGTTGAATTGAACTTGCTCGCACACGATCTATTCATACGGTCTACTGACTATTGTCAGTGCTAATACCCGCACAATGGCTACTTAACCTCAGGAAACCACCACAACTGCCAGCAACACAAAGAGCACAAGACAGACTGTTGCCATAGCCACCAAGGTTATGCACGATCTACTGAGAAACCCTGAATTCAACGATCTACTTAACATTATCGTGGGCCAAGCGGTTGAAAGAAAACTCGAGGAGAAACTAGAGGAGAAATTGTGGAAATTTCTCAACACCGTTGAGGAGCTAAAAGGAGAGGTGTTTGACATCCAACGTAACCTAGAAAAGAAAGAGCACGAGATCAAACACCTGCAGGAGAGAATGATCCAGCAACAACACACCGTTCAGAGAGTTGAATCGGAGATGAACAGATCTGAGCAGTATTCGAGAAGATCAAACATCCGCATATTTGGGCTCGCTGAAACGAATGGGGAGAACACCGATGTCATCGTCGCTGACATGATCACCCAGAAGCTAGGCGTGCTGATTGATCCGAGTGACATCGACCGCTCGCACAGGACCGGCAGGCCACACAATCCCAACGAGCCAGCATCAGGACCGGGTGCTTCATCCGGAACCTCATCAGCTGACAGAGCGCGCCCGCGCCCTGTCATAGTTAGGCTCACAACCCACAGGAAGAAGAGAGAAATCATTTTAAATAGGAAAAAGTTGAAAGGTACGCGAATTGTTATCGTAGAAGACCTCACTCTCGAGAATCAGAAACTCCTGGCTGCAGCACGGAAGACAACCGGTGTTACCTCAGCATGGTAAACCGATGGACGCATCATTGCCAGCATCGCAGCCAGTGGAGGTAAACACATCACAAAACTGATCACAAATGAAGAAGACCTGAACAGATTGAGAAAACATTAACATTTAACATTCAAACTCTTAGCAAATGAACAACCTATCTGAAAACTGTCTCACTTATTTTAATATTTTATTGTAAATTATTGAACGAGAACAATCCATTACTCCTTACATTTTTACTCTTTCATTTTACTCGTTGTTTTTTTAATTCTTAACCCATATAGTGACAATAATTATGTACATATTATATTTGTTCATACTTTCTATTGCTGCTGATGCGTTTGTGTGTGTGTGTGTTTTGTGTGTGGTGTCTGCATGTAAAAAAGATGCATTATTTGTGGAAGGCAAACCATACACATTGATAGTTGTAAATGTATAAACTATAAATTCGATGTCAGAATAATATAAGATATAAGATAATATGATAATATAAGGGACTTGCATGATGGTCTCGTGAATGAAACTGCATATATCTTGCCAAATGAAAACAATGATATCCCACAGACTAGTAAGACACTGCCTTTCATTCATTTTAATTGCAGGAGTCTTAAAAAGAATTTTAATAATTTTGAGACGGTGATTTTATATTTTTAAAATAAATTTTCTGTTATTGCCCTGTCTGAAACTTGGCTTTCTGAAAATGAAACCATTGTATTAGATGGGTATTCTTATGTTGGCAATAACAGAAAGGGAAAAAGAGGTGGCGGTGTTGGTTTTTATGTAAGAAATGATATAAAATTTGTGAGACGATATGATCTTGATATTTTTAATGAAAGTATTGAATCACTTTTTATTGAAATTCGTACTAAGTATAAAAATATGATTCTTGCCATAATTTATAGACCGCCTTCACAGTCTCTTTTAGAATTTTTGCATTGTCTTGAACATCCACTAACTCAGGTATCAACTGAACATAAAGAATGTATTTTAACTGGTGATTTTAATGTTAATTTATTGAATGCTTCACTTTGTTCTGATGTAGATAAATTTGTTGACTTTTTAATGACATACTCGTTTACTCCATTGATTCTTAAACCCACTAGGGTAACTGAAAATTCTACATCTTTGATAGATAAAATTTGTGTAAATCGACCTGAAAAAATTATAGAATCTGGTATTATAGTGTGCGATGTAAGTGATCACTTTCCTATATTTTGTCATTATAAGTTTGAATAAGAAATACATGTTGAAACCATTCATAAACGTGAGATAAATGATAAGAATACTGCCAGATTTTGTGAAGATTTAAGCCAAATTGATTGGGAAAGATGTTTACAAAATGGTGATGTTAATAATAGATTTAAAGTGTTTATGAAAAAATAACTTGCATATATAATAGATGTTTCCCACTTGTTGAACGTAAACAGAAATGTACCAAGTATAAAAAGCCATGGTTTGATAGTAGTCTAAAAAAAATGTGTAATAACAAAAATGCATTGTATTCAAAGTTTGTTAAAAATCCCAAAGACTATCGTAAGAACGTGTATACTTTATATAGAAATATAGTAAATTCAGAAGTACGTCAAAAAAATAGAAATTATTATATGAATCAATTTAAAAATGCTCAAAATAATATGAAAGATACATGGAGAATTATAAATAAGCTTTTGAATAAAACAAGAGAAAAGATGCAGCTTCGCATTTTGCAGCCGAATGGACAGTTTATTTATAATCAGCATGTAATTGCTGACACTTTTAATGACTTTTTTTAGTAGTATTGGCTCTGAAATAGTAGATAATATTGCACCTACATTATCACATTTTACAGATTTTTTACCTCCAAATGATTATTCAAACTCTATGTTTTTAAAACCTGTACAGATATGCGATATTTTTGAAATTGTAACAAATTTAAAAACTGATAAAAGCCCAGCATATGATGGCATTAGTATTAGTATTATAAAAAAAGGTGTATCATTCTTATTGTAAAACCATTGTGCAATATGTTTAATTTATCTATTGAAGATGGTGTGTTCCCAAATTGTCTAAAAATTGCAAAAATTATTCCTATTCATAAGGGAGGTAGCAAGGATACTAATTATAGACCAATTTCGTTGTTATGTGTGTTTTCTAAAATATTTGAAAAATTGATATATAAACAATTGATGGATTATTTTATAAAGAACGATATTTTATATATGAAACAATTTGGTTTTAGACAAGGGCATTCCTCTTACATGGCTCTCATGGAATTTACAAGTACAATATCAGAAGCTTTTGAAAATAAGAACATTTTACTTGGATTGTTTTTAGACTTATCAAAGGCATTTGATTGCATTGATCATAGTATTTTAATTAAAAAGATGGAATGTTATGGTATAAGAGGCGTTGCCCTAAATTGGTTTCGAAGCTATTTATGTAATCGAGTGCAATATGTGTCTATTGGAAATGAATTGTCTAGTTACCGTGATGTAAATATTGGTGTACCCCAGGGTTCTGTATTAGGGCCCTTATTATTTCTTTTGTATGTGAATGATTTACAATTTGCTAGTACCATTCTCCAAACTATTGTTTTTGCAGATGATACTAATATCTTTTTATCTGGTAATGATGTTAATAGTCTGTGTTTAACTTTTAATAATGAGCTTCGCTCAGTCAGTAATTGGTTCCTTGCTAATAAGCTTAAATTAAATGTTGATAAAACTTGTTGTATGCTTTTTAAACCTAAAAATAAGACTATTGTAGAAAATGATGTGAATATATATATAAACTCGTGTAAGATTCCACTTGTTAAATCAACTAAGTTTTTAGGTATTGTAATAGACGATAAACTATCATGGAAGGAACACAAAGGTAGCCTATGTACAAAGGTAAGACAATGAATTGGTGCAATAAATAGACTTAAGGACATTTTACCACTTAATATTCTTGTCAAGTTATATCAAACTATGATTTTGCCACATCTTACTTATTTTAATATAATTTTTGGGAAATTGTGCAATGTTTCACCTAAGTAGACTTATAACTCTTCAAAAATATGCAATAAGAATTATTACAAATTCCAAGCCTCGTGCACATACTGAACCATTATTTAAAAAACTAAAGTTGTTGAAATCGTGTGATTTGTATATTATTCGGACTGCTCGTTTTATGTATCTTTTTAAAAATGAAAAATTACCACCATTATTTGATTCTTATTTTGTTCAAAATAAAAATATGATTATGTATTCCACTCGACAATCTGAAGATTTTAGATTAACAAATTATAGATACGAATTTTCAAGAAGCATCATAACATACTCTGGCCCAAACACATGGAATGGCGCCCAAAGTCTCAAACTCAATGCACTTCACTACCAATTTTCACTCGTCAACTAAAAGTAAATATTATTAATTCATATACTTAATCTTGCCTACCCATTTTATAGATATAATACTGTATACAAAGCATCTCTCCACATGTTAATTTGATTGTTTGTGTGTGTGTGTGTGTGCGTGTGTGTGTGTGTGTGTGTGTGTGTGTGTGTGTGTGTGTGTGTGTGTGTGTGTGTGTGTGTGTGTGTGATCAATGTGTTTATTAATTTTACTCAATGTATATTTACTGTTTTATGTTGTACTTAACTCCGGGGAGGAGCCTGAGACAGGTCAATGGCCTTTGTTCCTCCCTCCACACTGTGAATTTACTTCTTGTATTACCTCCTTTGTTATATTTGATGTATTTTACCTGTTATTGTTGTTATGCATTGTTTTTACCATGTATACTTTCTCTTTGTATGTTTTTAATTCAAGTTGTGGAAATAAAATGAATTTGAAAATTTGAAAAAAGCGATGTCCTTTCAAACAGAATGAAGATTCAAATCCTTAAGCAAGACCTCAGTAACCATAGGGAATTTATTATATCACTTTAATGGTGTCATTTTTATTAATGAAAAAACATTTTCAAATTATAGTCGATAGCTTTTTTGTGACAGATGTCCCCTTCTTTCGTAAGAATTTTAAAGAAAATAAGGATCAAACCGTACTTACAAAAACTCGGCAAATTCAGGCTAGCATGAAGATTGAGCAACAGCTTAGTGCCGACCTTAGTAACCTTTAGGGCTATGTTTTTATGTAGAATTAATATTATTCTCATAATAAGAAAAATATTTAAAAATTATAGTCGATAGAGATTTTACAATTGAAATCAAAGCTGTGAGAAACATAATTTTTAAATTTAAAGATTATTACCGTGTAGAGAAAAATGGCAATGGCTACTCACGTATTATACTGTTAATGCGCGCACAGTCCGCGCACTGTCTTTATTGAATTCTTTATAATTGTACGCGTACCCAAGTGCGCAAAACAAATTTCACGCGCGATATGCAAATTTGGGGTCGTCAAACTTTATCACGTCTTCTTGAAGTTATTTTTAGTCAGGCGAAGTAAACATTGTTATTGTGACGTCATAATGAAAAGCCTGCGTATCAAAGTGCGTGTTAATTTTGTACATCGCGCTCTGCCCATTCACTTTGTACAGGATAATTGTACAGTGGTCGGTCTTTCCATTAAGCGTCTTTGCTTCTAGTTATAAACGGGTTGGTTTGTTTATTCATACTTCTATGCATATGTAATTAATAAATGCGCGTATGAATTTGCGCACTTCCGCGCTGGATTGAATATCAGCTCCATGGAGTGGTAATATCGTCTGATATTGAATAGCAAATACACATTTGTAGAGCTGCATAATACACATTAGGATGGTAATATTATAACAATATTGAGCGCTATGACTGACAAACCCAAGACGGAACCAAAATACATGATTTATTGAATCGAAAAACTGGCCTGTATGTGTAATAATCATGAAAATTCATAGAAGGGATATTATATTCAATAGAGATATCATCAACGACTTTTTTAAAACCCTATTCTGATATGTACTGCGTGAAGTTTGTGTTGCGCACTTGGATGCGCACTTAAAATACGCGAGTAGCCATTGTCATTTTATTCTCTACACGGTAAGATCTTAAAATTTCAAAAATATATTTCTTACAGCTACAATTCTAAACATAAAAACGCTATCGACAATAATTTGTCATATGTTTAACTAAACAAAGACAAAATTAAATAAGTAAAACAATGTGTCCCCCAGATGTACTCAACTTGGAATTAAGCTGATATTCAATTGTCGCCCTAGCCTGAAATTGCCGAGTTTAATGAGTACGTTACGATCCTTATTTTTGTTTAAATTAATACTAACAAAGGGAGCATTTGTTCCAAAAAAGCTATCGACTATAATTTGTTAATGTTTTTTTCATTAATTAAAATGAACAAGATTCAGTGCTGTACCCAAACCTCTAGGTGTACTCGACTTTCTCTTAAGCTCGATTTGAATATTCATTTTGTTTGAAGGGACATCGCTGCGCGACCGCCAGTGAGCTGTCTTGTAATTATATATTCTTTGTTTGTACTTAGGTAATCTTCGAGCATTTCTTGGAACGGTTTCTAAATACCGCCCGGTGATTGCCGATGAAAAACATTTTGAATACAAATATATTTATGGATATTTCAGCCGTTTCTGAACCGATTTTGATCGAATAAAGTTTATTCTGTCTTACAAATTGTATGTTTTTTTTTCGAATTTGACAGTCACATTTTCTTTATCTCATGAGAAAATATCTGGGGGAACTTCGGGAAATACCAATACCATTACTCACACTACCTTTAATAACCGGTTACAGTCCGTTATTCCGAAGGTTCGTTATTCCGAAGGTTCAGTTATTCCGAAGGTTCGTTATTCCGAAGGTTCGTTATTCCGAAGGTTCGCTATTCCTAAAATGAAATCGGGTTCGTTATTCCGAAGGTTCGTTTATCCGAAAATAAAATTGGGTTCGTTATTCCGACGGTTCGTTGATCCGAACATAAAATCGGATTCGTTATTCCGAAGTTTGTTGATCCGAAAATAAAATCGGGTTCGTTATTCCGAAGGTTCGTTAGTCCTAAAATGAAATAGGGATCGTTAATCCGAAAAATGTAATAAATACGACGCAGAAAAGAATTCGATTTGAGTTGATTTGATTTTGAGCAGTGTGGACTTGGGAAAGGGGATAAACCTTACTCTAATTGACGTTGCTGCATGGCGGTAGTGCAGAAGGGGAGGGGAGTAGTATGCTTGTCGTACAAGCATTCTACTGAGGGGGGCAAAGAGTGGCTTTACAATTCTAGTCAACTTGTATAAGAATCATTTGTAACATGTTGTTATAAACTGAAATGAATTTCCTCAAAAATTATTTCATTTTCTTTGTAAAACAGTGCAATAAGAATGAGATATTTGAGATATATTCATATATTTCTCATGTAAAAAAGCATGAAAATACTTGTAGGATGGCACCTTTCAAATGTACGTGTAGTAGTTATGTTTCACCTCTGTCTGCTAAATTTCAAATTCAACTAATACTAGTACACTTTCATTCAAAGCTGGTCATACATTTAAGAACTGAACTCCGCTGCGCTGATAGCCCGATTTATGGGAATGGTCCTCGTGCAGTTACCACGCAAAAGTGAATGAAGAAGAAGCAGCAAACTTGGGCTTTTTATCCCCTGATATCATGCACGAATTGCACATGACGTCATGCCCTACTCAGAGGCTTAGCTACGGGGGGCGGGGGGGGGGGGGCGGCCTGAGGTGCCCCGCACAAATTTTCTGTTCCCCCCATGTGCCCCCCCCCCCTCCTACTGAACATTCAGGCTTGATAAACACAATGCCGCCAGAACAGTATAAAACAGAGAAAGAGGGTTCAAACGGGGTTCGAACGAAATATCTGGTTGGACGATGCTCCATCAGTAGATGATATACCGATCCCGCAATAAGTGTCACAATTTACTTGACAAACGTCCGTTTAATTCCGTTAGTTAATTAAGTTGATGTACAGTTAATGTCTACTGTACTATAGTAGCTTTGCAACGTGTGCGCGTGCAAATGCTGACCGATTATGCGTGATTATGATGTTCTTTATGTTGTTTCTTCGGTATGTCTGGAGTCTTGACTAGTCTGAGCTAGTTCTAAGCCGTGATAACTGACGGGCACATTACTCAATACAATAAATTGCCCTCAAGTACCCTCATTCGACTCAGCGCTGATATTTAGACCTAGACTAGATAATATAATCTACATTATCTGAGTAAGTGTTGTTTTGTATATTTATTTATTTCTCATATTTATACAGTGTGCCTAGCTAACCAATAAAATTTGATCAGTGGAGACTGGTTAAAGGCATATATGCGTGGGTTATAAAGGGTAGTCAGCAAATTCCAACTCGACTCCACCGTAATCTCTCGAGGTAAACTCACGATATGTGTTGGATCGATCGAAGAGCGGTGCTTCGAAATATCTGAACACGGGCCTTCTTATGAAATTGCATGCAGCAAGAATTTCTCACGCTATCACCTAAGACATCAAACAGCGGCGCTTTGAAGTATTTGCGGTTAAGCGTGTTACGTGATATTTTCGCTCGTAAACATCTCTGATGGATCTCCATTCGACTAGTACAAACATTCCGAACGCGACTATTTTTTATGCATTTTTTACTCGGGTATTCGGAAGTGGGGACAGTTTGCGATCGCTACTTATAACTGAGCCAATGGGGATTACGTACCGTGCGTAAAAGTGCGCAAGATGGATCCACGCGTCTAATAACCCACGCATATATGCCTTTAACCGATTGCACGTACATGCGCTGAATACTAGATAGACGCAAATCAGTGGCGTAGCTACGGGGGGCATGGGGGGCCTGTGCCCCCCCCCCCCCCGCCCCCAATAATTTTGAAAAAAAACATAGAAAACATAAGAGGACATTTGTTGAAGAAACACAAAACATACCTAAGTTGTGCCCCCCCCCCCCCCCCCCCTCCAATCAGTCCGACCACGCTACGCCACTGACGCAAATATTGAATTGTGTAAATGAGTATGAGCGCGGGGATGTGTGGTCAAATAGTGTGTATATATATTAATTTTGTGTGATGTGGACGGAAGTACCGGAAAGCGATACCCGGAAAGCGATGGTGCTTGAACATGTTGTAAAGGATGTAGGACTTTCCCATAATGGTTAAAGACACAATTTACTATCTCAAAATTGACAATTACTTTGTGAACTTTGAAATTGAAAATGTTAACCGCTTTAAATGATGCATTGTATGTATTATTTATCGATTTTTAAAAAAGCATATTGATGTGCAGATAATAGATGACAGTTAGACTAGAGTAAGCTTTATTGGGTCTTTCTAATTATATAGGCTGCGAGTCCAAATGAGAGCGAGCCTGGGAGATGGCCTGAGCCTGACTGCTGTCGCTGGCCGGCATCATATATCATGATAATAATATAACATTAACAAGTGAAAACAAGTAATTAATATAAAATTCATAACATTACAATTTTGTTGACATCTTTACTTTTTACATTATGTTCCATTTTTGGTAACTTAAAGGTATGGTGACAAGAAAACTGCCTCAAAATTGGGTTTTACTGTATCTAAGGTAGATTTCCATGAAGATTACTAATACAAACATATTTTCCTCGTGGGAAAACCCGGTAAAATAAAAAAATCAACTTGTAAATTCACGTTCGGAACCCCCGTAAAAAAACTGAGTCCCGGGCGAACAAAAAATGACGTCATATTTGTGACGTCACCTGCAGGCAATCGCAGTTTAGCTCGGTCATAGACGTACACGCTGAGTGCAATACTCACGTTGACACAGAGATATTATTTCCATTTGTTTAAATATTTGCAAACATTTGTTCAGGTTTATATCATGGACGATATACACTCAGATGTGTAGCTGCATCCTGCTACAATTCATTTCTTAGCAATTCTTAAGCATTTTCAGTAAAACCTCAATTTACAAGCAAAAACGAGTTTGTGTTACTAGCAAGTCATAGGCTCTGCATGTAAACATTGCAAATTCCTCCGCGTTGCGGTCTACATGTGATGTCATGAATCGGGTGACACGTGCGCACATTCCTGCTCCGCTATAAATGACTTTTTTTAGGAGCATGGAACGCCGATGCGTAATAAAGCAAAAAAGTTGCATGAAACTTACTTTTTTTTCCCAACTTAAGGATTTCTTTGAAAAAAAGAGTGTGGTATATCAATAAAGGCACATATTTAAAGCTATAAACCTGAATCAAAGCCGGGATTACCCCCCTCCTTTAATGTTTTCATTTGTTTGTGTTTTCACATCAGAGAATATGGTTGGTCTGCTGTGACTTGTTTAATACTATAATTCTCCTTCAAGCCCATACATAGTCATTCTCAAGCACATTTATATGTTAACATGTTCAAATTCAAATTCATTTTATTTCCACAACTTGAATTAAAAACATACAAAGAGAAAGTATACATGGTAAAAAAACAATGCATAACAACAATAACAGGTAAAATACATCAAATATAACAAAGGAGGTAATACAAGAAGTAAATTCACAGTGTGGAGGGAGGAACAAAGGCCATTGACCTGTCTCAGGCTCCTCCCCGGAGTTAAGTACAACATAAAACAGTAAATATACATTGAGTAAAATGAATAAACACATTGATCACACACACACACACACACACACACACACACACGCACACACGCACACACACACATACACACACACAAACAATCAAACTAACATGTGGAGAGATGCTTTGTATACAGTATTATATCTATAAAATGGGTAGGCAAGATTAAGTATATGAATTAATAATATTTACTTTTAGTTGACGAGTGAAAATTGGTAGTGAAGTGCATTGAGTTTGAGACTTTGGGAGGCAATTCCATGTGTTTGGGCCAGAGTATTTTATGGTGCTTCTTGAAAATTCGTATCTATAATTTGGTAATCTAAAATCTTCAGATTGTCGAGTGGAATACACAATCATATTTTTATTTTGAACAAAATAAGAATCAAATAATGGTGGTAATTTTTCATTTTTAAAAAGATACATAAAACGAGCAGTCTGAATAATGTACAAATCACACAATTTCAACAACTTTAGTTTTTTAAATAATGGTTCAGTATGTGCACGAGGCTTGGAATTTGTAATAATTCTTATTGCATATTTTTGAAGAGTTATAAGTCTACTTAGGTGAGACATTGCACAATTTCCCCAAATTATATTACAATAAGTAAGATGTGGCAAAATCATAGTTTGATATAACTTAACAAGAATATTAAGTGGTAAAATGTCCTTAAGTCTATTTATTGCACCAATTCCTTGTCTTACCTTTGTACATAAGCTACCTATGTGTTCATTCCATGATAGTTTATCATCTATTACAATACCTAAAAACTTAGTTGATTTAACAAGTGGAATCTTACACGAGTTTATATATATATTCACATCATTTTCTACAATAGTCTTATTTTTAGGTTTAAAAAGCATACAACAAGTTTTATCAACATTTAATTTAAGCTTATTAGCAAGGAACCAATTACTGACTGAGCGAAGCTCATTATTAAAAGTTAAACACAGACTATTAACATCATTACCAGATAAAAAGATATTAGTATCATCTGCAAAAACAATAGTTTGGAGAATGGTACTAGCAAATTGTAAATCATTCACATACAAAAGAAATAATAAGGGCCCTAATACAGAACCCTGGGGTACACCAATATTTACATCACGGTAACTAGACGATTCATTTCCAATATACACATATTGCACTCGATTACATAAATAGCTTCGAAACCAATTTAAGGCAACGCCTCTTATACCATAACATTCCATCTTTTTAATTAAAATACTATGATCAATGCAATCAAATGCCTTTGATAAGTCTAAAAACAATCCAAGTAAAATTTTCTTATTTTCAAAAGCTTCTGATATTGTACTTGTAAATTCCATGAGAGCCATGTAAGAGGAATGCCCTTGTCTAAAACTAAATTGTTTCATACATAAAATATCTTTCTTTATTAAATAATCCATCAATTGTTTATATATCAATTTTTCAAATATTTTAGAAAACACACATAACAAAGAAATTGGTCTATAATTAGTTAAAGTATCCTTGCTACCTCCCTTATGAATAGGAATAATTTTTGCAATTTTTAGACAGTTTGGGAACACACCATCTTCAATAGATAAATTAAACATATTGCACAATGGTTTTACAATAAGAATGATACACCTTTTTATAATACTAATACTAATGTTATCATATCCTGGGCTTTTATCAGCTTTTAAATTGTTTACAATTTCAAAAATATCGCATATCTGTACAGGTTTTAAAAACATAGAGTTTGAATAATCATTTGGAGGTAAAAAATCTGTAAAATGTGATAATGTAGGTGCAATATTATCTACTATTTCAGAGCCAATACTACTAAAAAAGTCATTAAAAGTGTCAGCAATTACATGCTGATCATAAATAAACTGTCCATTCGGCTGCAAAATGCGAAGCTGCATCTTTTCTCTTGTTTTATTCAAAAGCTTATTTATAATTCTCCATGTATCTGTCATATTATTTTGAGCATTTTTAAATTGATTCATATAATAATTTCTCTTTTTTTTACGTACTTCTGAATTTACTATATTTCTAAATAAAATATACACGTTCTTACGATAGTCTGTTGGATTTTTTCACAAACTTTGAATACAATGCATTTTTTTTATTACACATTTTTTTTAGACTACTATCAAACCATGGCTTTTTATACTTGGTACATTTCTGTTTACGTTCAACAAGTGGGAAACATCTATTATACATGCAAGTTATTATTTTCATAAACACTTTAAATCTATTATTAACATCACCATTTTGTAAACATCTTTCCCAATCAATTTGGCTTAAATCTTCACAAAATCTAGCAGTATTCTTATCATTTATCTCACGTTTATAAATGGTTTCAACATGTATTTCTAATTCAAACTTATAATGACAAAATATAGGAAAGTGATCACTTACATCGCACACTATAATACCAGATTCTATAATTTTTTCAGGTCGATTTACAAAAATGTTATCTATCAAAGATGTAGAATTTTCAGTTACCCTAGTGGGTTTAAGAATCAATGGAGTAAACGAGTATGTCATTAAAAAGTCAACAAATTTATCTACATCAGAACAAAGTAAAGCATTCAATAAATTAACATTAAAATCACCAGTTAAAATACATTCTTTATGTTCAGTTGATACCTGAGTTAGTGGATGTTCAAGACAATGCAAAAATTCTAAAACAGACTGTGAAGGCGGTCTATAAATTATGGCAAGAATAATATTGTTATACTTAGTACGAATTTCAATAAAAAGTGATTCAATACTTTCATTAAAAATATCAAGATCATATCGTCTCACAAATTTTATATCATTTCTTACATAAAAACCAACACCGCCACCTCTTTTTCCCTTTCTGTTATTGCCAACATAAGAATACCCATCTAATACAATCGTTTTATTTTCAGAAAGCCAAGTTTCAGACAGGGCAATAACAGAAAATTTGTTTTTAAAAGATAAAATCACTGTCTCAAAATTATTAAAATTCTTTTTAAGACTCCTGCAATTAAAATGAATGAAAGGCAGTGTCTTACTAGTCTGTTGGATATCATTGTATTCATTTGGCAAGAAATATGCAGTTTCATTCACGAGACCATCATGCAAGTCCCTTATATTATCATTTTCTGACATCGAATTTATAGTTTATACATTTACAACTATCAATGAGTATGGTTTGCCTTCCACAAATAATGCATCTTTTGTACATGCAGACACCACACACAAAACACACACACACAAACGCATCAGCAGCAATAGAAAGTATGAACAAATATAATATGTACATAATTATTGTCACTATATGGGTTAAGAATAAAATACGAGTAAAATGAAAGAGTAAAAATGTAAGGAGTAATGGATTGTACTCGTTCAATAATTTACAGATAAAAGATTAAAATAAGTGAGACAGTTTTCAGATAGGTTGTTCATTTGCTAAGAGTTTGAATGTTAAATATTAATGTTTTCTCAATATGTATACGAGATATTTATACATTATACATTATTTTGTTGGTCTGCATTATTCTTATAAAAATTTGCATAAACATGTTAATACAAATTTTCAGACAAAGTACCTCTCAAATATGGAGTACCGCGGGGCTCCTTACTCGGACCTTTGTTTTGTTATGTGAAACCACTTGGATAAATGGTAAGGCGTCATAATGTTCACTATCACTATCACTGAAGATATTCAATTGTATTGTTCATTTGATCCAAAGTGTACCCACAGCCTTTAAGGGGAGCTTCAGATTATTGAGATTGTATTAAAGAAAATAATGATTGGATGATTATTAATAGTTTAATGTTAAATGAAGAAAACACGGAAGTTCTCTTGTTTTTGTCACCCAAACTTAGCCACTATCTACAACAAGAGGTTAATAAAGTTTCTGATTGTAGTACTCAAGGTGCGGCTTCAACTACAGTCAGAAGCCTAGGGGTTGTGTTTGATCCCTCGTTGTCCATGTTTGAAAGCAAGTTTCAGCGATATGTAAATCTGTACAATGTCAATAATATAATATTTCAAGGAAAAGGAAAATGTTAACACCAGAAGCATGCTATGTATTCTCTCATGCTTAGTCGTTTCGATTATGGAAATGCTCTCTTGGTAAATGTTTCCTGTTATGCCAGTGTGTGAGGGTTCACATGCCCTAGGGCAACAGTAATGTACTTTACTTTTGTGAACCCTGACCCACACACTACTTCTAACTATTTTCTTCTGTCTTGTAACTTTAATTGAAGAAACTGTAGCAGCAGCAGCATTTACATAAACTACAAATCAAGTTTCTCGACATTATGCTCAAACAATTATTATACTACGATAACACTCCTTGTTATTCTGCATCATTCAAAATACACTAAGCTAAACTAGATGTATAACTATTACTAATATTATTAGAGAATGGTCAAGTTGGACACATCACTTTTAAACGACTTCAGTATTATGGTTCAACAATATTAAATATGATAAACTAAGTTCCTCAAACTATTCATCTTATATGTGTATAACCAGTTGTACATTCTTCTTGTCGTTACATTGTTCACAATACACACCTCTACATTTTGAATTTCACTCGCAATTGTATTGCACTCGGCCTACGGCCTCGATGCACTCGGAAAATTCAAGGTGTATCGGATCGGGTGTATATTCTGGTATATTCAACTCGAAACCATCCACTATTTATTTTATTTAGAATTTGAATAAATGAAACCGAAACTGAAAGTAAATGATTAAAACAAGGCAATTACGTAGCCATAACTAGTATCCAGCCCGTTCTCTTCCGGTGCTTATATTATCAATATATTGTTCATGTCAACAGGTTGCTAAACAATGTTCCCCTTCCTTTGTGTACCTTAATCAGAATAAACCAATTATTTTCTTTGTGGATTTCACAGCTGTCCATTATAAATTTACTGATAATACAAATGTCACGGAAAATTAGAGTAGTGTATTTCGCATATTTATGGTCATATCAAACTAAAACAAATCATTAGCCCAAGATCAGTTTCGGGGAAGTAGCCGAATACATCTTAATGTATCAGTATTGATGATTTTATATTGAAATAGGGCTTGTGTGTTAAAATCTAAGCATCGTTAAATACAGAAATATCGGAAATATAAGCGAATCGCCACATGGACAACCGCGTGGTCACTTAGCGTATGGGCGATTCCTCGTTGGCGATATTTATTTCATTGAAATAGATATATAATTTCGCAAATATATTTTGCAAATATATCAATTAGTAGGCGGTTTATTGGCCAAATTTTGATAATCCTATATTAGTATAATTATATTCTGTCACATTATTGGTAAATAGAGCTTCCATTTAACTTTTTTTTTAGAGGGGGGCGTTTCCAAAACTGGTCTTTACATTTAACTCAATATTCATACAGTTTTATTTTAACGTGTTAAGGTAATACTAGTAATAATGACAATCTATTGTTATTTCTTATTAATGATCTATGTTTAATAAAATGTTTGACCAGAGGTACATTTTCAGTGTATGGCGTTGTATATGTGCGTGTGTTATTTATACAGTTTACAGTATGCAAAGTTTTCAATAATTTGTAGCTTTTGTAAAGGCCCCTACAATTAGGTATAATAATTATAATAATAATACAAATCTCGTATTTATAACAGCATATCGCATATGTCTCTATGCGATGTTAAAAATTGGGGGTCCGCTCGCTAGTCATAAGGACCGCTAGTCATAAGGACCGCTAGTCATAAGGACCGCTAATCATAAGGACCGCTATTCATAAGGACCGCTATTCATAATTTGAGAAGAGGGTCGCTATTCATAAGGGTCATTATTCATAAGGACCGCTATTCATAATCAAAGAAGAGGGTCGCTATTCATAATATGGGAAGAGGGTCGCTAATCATAATACAAAATCGGGGTCTTTATTCATAAGGATCCCTATTCATAATACGAGAAGAGGGGCGCTAGTCATAATACGAGAGTAGGACCGCTACTCATAATACTTAATGAGGGTCGCTAGTCATAATACGAGAAGAGGGTTGCTACTCATAATACGAGAAGAGGACCGCTACTCATAATACGAGAAGAGGACCGCTAGTCATAATACGAGAGTAGGACCGCTACTCATAATACTGTTAGAGGACCGCTATTCATAATACGAGAAGAGGGTCACTAGTTATAATACGAGAAGAGGACCGCTAGTCATAATACGAGAGTAGGACCGCTACTCATAATACGGAATGAGGACCGCTATTCATAATACGAGAAGAGGGTCGCTAGTCATAATACGAGAGTAGGACCGCTACTCATAATACGAAATGAGGTTCGCTAGTCATAATACGAGAAGAGGGTCGCTACTCATAATACGAGAAGAGGACCGCTACTCATAATACGAGAAGAGGACCGCTAGTCATAATACGAGAGTAGGACCGCTACTCATAATACTGTTAGAGGACCGCTACTCACAATACGAAATGAGGGTCGCTAGTCATAATACGTGAATAGGACCGCTACTCATAATACGGATTGGGGGTCGCTAGTCATAATACGAGAAGAGGACCGCTACTCATAATACGAGAAGAGGACCGCTACTCATAGTAAGGAATAAGGGTCGCTAGTCATAATACGAGAAGAGGGTCGCTATTCATAATTATGGAATTAGGGTCACTATACGAGAAGAGGGTCGTTAACCATAAACAATTGATAAGCAACACAATTATAACTAGATGTTGAATTCGTCACTTTTGACGAATTAAGGTTATACATATTGAAATTTCGATATGATGATATTGACTTTTCAACGCGTAATATGATGATGTCATATCATTTACTTGGCATAAATGAGGTATGAATTCGTATCTACAACTCATAATCTATCCGAATATTAAAATAAAATTGGGTGTTTGTGGACTTTAAAAAAAGTTATGGCCGAATAAAAAAGGATGTTTTTACCATATTTTGCCAATTTGCGTGCGCGTACTCCGTTATTATGAGTCAATAATGACTCAAATTGATAGGGTGTGCTGAGGGATGTATAAGAATTGCAAAACATGTAAAAAAACTACATTTTTCTTATTCATTCGCGTTACGCGCGCAAATACGCGCTCGCCGACGCGCACGCGCGGAATTTTTTGAAACGCTTAAAATTGTCTGAAACATATAGTAAATTACTCGGGTTAGGGTTTTGAGCATTTACAAAAAAAAATAATAATTGACGGACGCGTACGCGCGCGTCTCTGAGTGTAATTGCATGCGCATGAGCTTAAAAGATGAACATTGACCTGATAAATATTGATGCGAAATTTGAATTGAAATTGATATTTCATAACTGAGATATAATGATTATTACAATTTGACAAAATGGCGTCCTGATGACATCACAGTCATGTGACGTCACTGAAAAGGTTAGCAGATCTAAGTTAGATCATGATCTATCATCATGTGAAGATTCATGACAATTGATTCATGTGAACTTGAGATATGCGACGCACAAAATTAGGAAGAATAAATAATAAAAATTCGAACGAAATCAATAGGTTATACATATGAATATGTATAACCTAACTAGATGTTGAATTCGTCACGTTTGACGAATTAAGGTTATACATATCGATTTATTATGATAAAAGGATGATTCCAAAAATAACTACTCAATCATCATATAAATAACATTATATACCCCCCCCCCCCCCCCAATAAAAAGAAAAAAATAAGAAAAAAGAAAGTAAAAAAAAATATTGCCTTGGATTCGAACCCACGACAATTAGACAGACTTAAGATCTAGAGTGACAGATTCGTACCACGACACCAGCCCTTGTTCACTTGACAGAGATAAACAAATGATGGAATATGAGTAAAAGATTGCACTCTGCATTTGCCAATACAAGATATAATGTTGATGCGTGGCAGACTTATCATAATTGTATACATTCGCAATTTCACCTTTAACGCTCAATATGATAACCTTATAACATTTACTTGGCATAAATGAGGTATGAATTCGTATCTACAACTCATAATCCATCTGAATATTAAAATAAAATTGGGTGTTTGTGGACTTTAAAAAAAGTTATGGCCGAATAAAAAAACAATGTTTTTACCATATTTGGCCAATTTGCGTTTGCGCGTAATTTTGACTT
Organism: Echinarachnius parma; assembly: GCA_037951105.1. NCBI lineage: Eukaryota > Metazoa > Echinodermata > Echinoidea > Clypeasteroida > Echinarachniidae > Echinarachnius > Echinarachnius parma. The sequence continues at coordinate 55,093 of JBAMJV010002397.1, read as the reverse complement.
TGACGCGCGCATACTCCGTTATTAAGAGTCAACAATGACTCAAATTGATAGGGTGAGTTGAGGGATGTATCAGGATTGCAAAACATGTGAAAAAACGGCATTTTTCCTATTTATTTGCGTTACGCGCGCAAATACGCGTGACAGACTAATCACAATTGTATAGAGACACATTATAGTTCCTGAATTCATATTATTAGATAATTTAAACCACAGCACTTTTAGAGTATAACCTCAGCTACAACATACCGAAATCTGGGAGAAAATAAACGGAGAATAAGCGAGATATGGTCGGAAGTCTGCTGTGATTGATTTCAAAATCGATTAAAATAAGTTAAAATGCGCATTTTCAACTTTAACCGTCAATATGATGACTTTATAACATTTACTCGGCATAAATGAGGTATGAATTCGTATCTACCACTCATAATCTATCCGAATATTAAAAGAAAATTGGGTGTTTGTGGACTTTAAAAAAAGTTATGGCCAAATAAAAAAATGATGTTTTTACCATATTTTGCCAATTTGCGTGCGCGCGTAATTTTGACCTGATAAATATTGATGCGAAATTTGAATTGAAATTGATATTTCATGACTGAGATATGATGATTATTAAAATTTGACAAAATGGCGTCCTGATGACGTCACAGTCATGTGACGTCACTGAAAAGTTGGCAGTTCTAAGTTAGAACATGATCTATCATCATGTGACGATTCATGATATTTGATTCATCTGATCTTGAGATAATCGACGAACAAAAGTGAGGGGTAGAATAAAGAAGAAGAAGAAGAAAAAAATTCGAACAAAATCAATAGGTTATACGTATGATATACGTATAACCTAAAACTCTTGACGAAATCAATAAGGTTATACATATGTATATGTATAACCTATGTATAACCTTACAAATGACGTAGTAAAGATCATGTTATCATTCAAAAAGAGCCGTTAAAACGTAAGAGGGCGCTCTCTAAACACTCATCGGTTTCAACCATATTGAATAAAATATTGTGCATGTGATGTATTGTTGAAATAGTGATTAGATAGAGAAATAACCAACAACTATTTAAATACCTATTTTGTAACTTTTTGAAAAGAGGAAGCATTTTTTAAAAATTTTTAACGGCTGGTTCAAAATTCTCTAATAAACCTGGGGCCCCAGCTTCATTACAAATTGTTATATTTATGGATATTTCAGCCGTCTCTGAACCGATTTTGATCAAACAAAGATGATTTTATTATTTAAATATTATGCTCTTTCAAATTTTACACTCAGTTTTTCATTACCTCACAAAATAATAAGTAGTCTAGCGCCCTCTCTACCAAAACTCAACTATCCCTTTAAGTGTGATAAAATCCGAATCTTAGTATCGTTCAATGTAGGCATAATGATAGAATGTCAACTAACGCCATCAGCACGCCAGTAAAATGTGGCCTAAATTCTCGGCCCATCCGCGCCACAACGCTGGGTTGGACATTGACTCGACAAGGCCGATATGCCGTGCAGATGTGAGCTCGCGTAGCTTTTGCACGCAGCGTATGTGGTAAAAATAAAATATATGTGGTAAAAGATCTCTGTATTTCTAACTACTAAATTTCAAAGCAGTTTTTTGTTCCCTTATATTTACATTAACAGATACGTTATCATACATGTATATTATTTCATATGGTAGATGATTAGTCCGTGTTTTTCAATTGTTAGTGCGTGAGGCGTTTCAAAATACTATATTTGGCTTTAACTCATATTAGGCCATAGTTATATAGAGTTCTACACGCCCAGATATGGTTCATTTATCTTCCATATATCTCACGAAGAGAATAACGTGTAAAATTTAATGTCAATTCCCGACAATACCATGAACTTATTCTAAAAATCACCGTTCAAACAACTTCATACACAACTACAAACTGCTATTTGTGTACGCGTATCCAAAGCTCTGATCAACTAGATAAGGAAATAACAACCGGATATGTTATTCTTTAGCGTGCAGTGCAGATCGATTAGCTTTCCTAAGGTCAAAGCAACATATTTGGATTAGGTTGTAAAAACACAAAGTCTTATTATAAATTTCCCACGAGTTAAATCCCTAATTTGTTTAGCTGCTGTCCTCATGACCTGGGACCCGTTATTGCAATGTGCTTCCTCCATAAATTATGTACTTGATAAGGATCACAATCCTCGAAACTTACGTTGAACTCTTGCGGTTCTCACATATCTCGTTGTATTTGTATTAATAATATAAGCATGGGCAGTTTTTGTTTTGTTTTTCTTAAATTATTTGGTTATAAAGATATGTATGATTAAAGGGTTCAGATTTACATGTATATGCTAGATCATAACCGTGTAGAAAGTCGGTGAAATGAGTGATAGTAAATATCACTCGCATTGCAGTTTTGCTCATTACTCGGTCATATGACGTTCATTTACCATGGAATGCTCTCACATCACTCAGATGATATATCTGGGGGTGTATTCTGAAAACCATTTTAAAGGGACTGTCCGCCTTTTACAAATCATCTAAAAAGTTTACAGTACCTAGACTCGGTGATAAATATGACACCCATGTGAAATGTTCAATTCAAAACGCTATAATTTAGATTCTATGAATGAAAAACTACCAAGAAAAATAGCAAAGATCGCGTCTCCTCAATGTACTACATTTTGGCCACTTGCTATGTATATTTAGCTGATTCATTGTCAGAACTTATTTTCGAAAAACCTGTGTGTATACAATTTATTAGATGCATGCTACACAATAACAATCTCAAATGAAAGAAAGAATGAAAGGATCTGAAGTTTGAAGAGTATTTCAGTACTTGAATGATTATTCGGTCATTAGGTTGCACAAGGCAAACGCAGGCAGTTTAGCGTTCACTCAAAGTCTGTAGAACACTAAACATGTCAGGCAGTATAACCAGGGAAATGGAAGTATGTTAAATACACTTACATGTTGTTGTTGTTTTTAAATGTCAAGCCCTTATATGTTAAAGCATGCTGTTAAATGACATTTTCTATCATATAAGTCAATAACCTCGCAACTTTTGAAATTTGGCTTGCAAAAGGGGGACAGTCCCTTTAAGCTAAGATATAGTGTATAATTTTATACGTCACTAAAAATGTTTTAGCCAAATCGGTATTCTGAAGCTCTAAACTATATTTCAGTGACGTAGATGCAATACATTTTAACTTAAAATACTTTGCCGAATACACCCCCAGATCAAAGAAACCCATGAGATTTTATCACCCATTAGCCCGTTTTTCAAATTGTTATCATGTGTATGGTTATTATTACCATTTGTATTATTAATATTACTATCATGATTACTATGAGTATGCATTGCGGTACGCTATTCGTAGTATACTATATCACAGCGTTTACAATAGTTTGCAAAATAACTATACAACATACAATATCATACAAACAAAATCAATTGGGATCAATTGGGAAATAGGTATGTTTAAAGAGCTTTTTAAAACATCCACTAATGGAGCAGATTCAATATGTGAGGGTAGTCCTTTCCAGTTTCCACTCCTTAGCTGCTGTAACAGTATCCTGCCTTACTATAATAGTCCTCAGAAAAGTAAACCGAAATGGGTCTGCATTGGAGCGAAGATGTGTACGCAAATGTCGATTCGTATCAAGACATGCATAACAGTTAAACAACAATCTTGTACATGTCAACAAAGTGACTAAATCCCTTTGAGAACAAGAATAAGCACATCGGTGAGTGTATGTTTAATTAGCGTTATAAGCGTTGCGAAATTGGTTTATTGTCAAGTTATATTTAATTTTCATTGTTTTAGTCTTTTAGAAATTAAATTGAAACTGTAAACTTGATCACAGGTATAGTATAGTTTTTACCGGATGTTCACAGTCACGCGATGGTCATTTTTTCTCGTAAACATATCCGCGGTTAGGCAGGTTAAAGGATGGTTAAAGGAGACCACCACGCGAATAATACCAAAGGGTCATAACAATAATACATATATTCCATTTTTTTATAACGCTTTTTAACAATTAAGTCTCAAATATTTATGATATGATGATATTGACTTTTCAACGCGTAATATGATAATGTCATAACATTTACTTGGCATAAATGAATGACACAAAATAGGGTAACAATATTAATTCATAACAAAAGGGAAGGGGGAAGCTCTTTAATTGACCCAAATGACTGTAAAATGGCTCTGTACCTGACGTCTTATTTCAACCATATCACACCTTTCCTTTGGCCGATTTTTACCCGATTTTCAGTATGTTAAAGCTGAGTTTCCGCTACACTATCACGATTTTCGATTTTATTTCACGATTAGAGCACGGGAACAGGTCGTAATTGAAGGTTGAACTTTTGTTTTACTTTATCGTGCACTATGATGACTTTACAAAATCTGATTGGCCATTGTTAGATATGTAAAAATATGTGCAACTCATACTCTTTCGGAATATGTAAAAATATTGGGATATATCCATGTATCAAAGAAGTTATGACCGATAAGAGAAGGGCATGTTTGACCAGATTTAGCCAATTTTCACACTCTTGCGCGATTTCAACTTTAACCGGTCAATTCGATCACTTTATAACATTTACTCGGCATAAATGAGGTATGAATTCGTATCTACAACTCATAATCTATCCGAATATGAAAAAAATTTCAAAAAGTTATGGCTGAATAGAAAAAGGATGTTTTTACCATATTTTGCCAATTTGCGTTTTTGAATTATCCGCCGTTAGATGGCGCTATTCTCCACTCCAAATCATGGTCGTAATTGAAGGTTGAACTTTTCTTTTACTTTATCGTGCACTATGGAGACTTTACAAAATCGGATTGGCCATTGTTAGATATGTAAAAATATGTGCAACTCATACTCTTTCAGAATATGAAAAAATATTTGAATATATCCATGTATCAAAGAAGTTATGACCGATAAGAGAAGGGCATGTTTGACCAGATTTAGCCAATTTTCACACTCTTGCGCGATTTTTAGATCCTTAGACCTTAGATCCTTAGACGGGCGCGTACGCGCTTGTTACGTAGCGCATGCGCATGCGCATAATCGGAAAAGTTGCCACTTGGCCTGATAATTGTTGGTGCCAAATTTAAAGGGAAATAGAAGATGCATGACTGAGATACATCCATGAATGAAATTTCACAAAATGGTCTCCTGATGACGTCACGAATAGTCGGCGGCACCCAAAAATTTGGCAGTTCTAAGTTAGACCAAGATCTATTATCTCGCAAAGTTTCAGGACAATAGCTGCACCCGTTCTTGAGGTATCCGACGAACAAAATTCTTGTTTTCGTGTCTCTTTGCACTTGCATATAGACACAAAAACAACACTAGATTTTGAATTCGTCACTTTTGACGAATTAAGGTTATTTAAAATGATAAAAGGATGATTCCAAAAATAACTACTCAATCATCATATCAATAATAATAGATTCCCACCCCCCTGAAAAAAGAGAAAAAAAGAAGAAAAAAAGAAAGTTAAAAAATATTGCCTTGGATTCGAACCCACGACCCTTTGATCTTGTGTCACAAATTATACCGCGAGACCAACATTAGATCTCTTAACGAAAATGGGAAATTGGGAAAGATACATCAGTGATTGCACACTGCATATGTCATTGTAACAGTGAATTATTTGACCTTTGAACTTAATTTACATATCCTTAACGCCTTTTTCATATTCCAATCTTATCTTATGAACATTTTCCTTTCATTATACCATACATGTGTGCTGAATTTCATGTCCGCGGCGTACGTGGTTATTGAGTATTCATGCTTGATTTATTTGACCTTTAACGGTAAATATGACAATGAAATATGCATTTTCGGGATTTGGTATTTACTTATGAAATGATGGGCTTGCAAATCCCTATCTACATGCGAAATCTCAAATTGACAGCATAATTCCTTCAGCAGTTATAGGTCGATAACATACGTTTTGGCTAACCCTCAATTTGTAACAGATTTGAACTCTTATTTCCAATCAAACAATTCATCCGGATCCAGTGAACAAAACTAAATGGTGTGAGTAGATCGCGAATAGAGCAGGACATCAGCTACGATATATCAAAATTTGGGAGAAAATTGATGGAGAATAAGCGAGATATGGTCAATAGTCCGCTGTGATCGATTTCAACATTGACTGAAATTGATTAAAATTCGCATTTTCAACTTTAACCGTCAATATGATGACTTTATAACATTTACTCGGCATAAATGAGGTATGAATTCGTATCTACAACTCATAATCTATCCGAATATTTAAAGAAAATTGGATGTTTGTGGACTTTTTAAAAAGTTATGGCCGAATAAAAAAAAGATGTTTTTACCATATTTTGCCTATTTGCGTGGGCGCGTAATTTTGACTTTGACGCGCGCGTACTCCGTTATTATGAGTCAACAATGACTCAAATTGTAGAGGTGTGTTGAGGGATCTATAAGGAATCCAAAACATGTGAAAAAACGACAATTTTCCTATTCATTCGCGTTACGCGCTCAAATACGCGCGCGCCGACGCGCACGCGCGGAATTTTCTGAAACGCTTAAAATTGTCTGAAACATATAGTAAATTACTCGGGTTAGGGTTTTGATAATTTGTAGATATTTTTTATCATTTGACGGACGCGTACGCGCGCTTTATCAGGTGTAAGCGAATGCGCATGAGCTTAAAAGATGACCATTGACCTGATTAATATTGATGCGAAATTTCAAATGAAGTTAATGATGCATGACTGAGCTATGATGATTATTGAAATTTGAAAAAATGGCGTCCTGATGACGTCATTGTGATGTGACGTCACTGAAAAAGTTAGCAGATCTAAGTTAGGTCATGATCTATCATCATGTGAAGATTCATGACAATTGATTCATGTGATCTTGAGATATGCGACGCACAAAATTAGGAAGAAGAAAAAAAATAAAAAATAATAATAATAAAAATCTTGACGAAATCAATAGGTTATACATATGTATATGTATAACCTAAAAATTCGAACAAAATCAATAGGTTATACATATGTATATGTATAACCTAATAATAAAGGGAAATTTGGATGGGGGACACCCTAATTGCTGTGGCGTAGCTATAAGGGGGGGGGGGCGACACACGGCCCCGAATATTTGTCAAAAACCTTTATTGAAAACATACATTTTTTGTATGTACTTGTATAATGTCGATCAGGAGAGAAATAAAACACACGTCTGCTTCATCACTGAGCTTTAAAGGGTACCACCACCCAAAAATAATATTCTTATTAAAGAAAGGTATCATCCATTCCATCAACAAGTTCACAAAAATATGTTACCAGAAAAAATATATAATTGGAAAACGCATCACCATTCTAAAGCATGCGTTCATGCGGTCTGAATTGCGAGGACTAATGTGTGCAGAGCGAACGAATCGCCCGGGATTATATTGTCTACAAACGTATGCGTAAATAGCATTGGCGCACTCGCAAATGTTTGGCCCGTTTGGAACCAGGAAATAGTAGTGGTTCCGTAAGTGGTGGAAATTAGTTGCTTTGTTAATGAATTACACAACCCTTTGGAAAATGTTGGGTATCTATTTGATATCAGAAAACGGTACCAAAACATATAATAATGTGTTGTTATTTGCCTGGTGGTCCCCTTTAATGAATCAAAACATACATTATGCCACATGGCGGATAAATATAACCAAAGATCCTACATACATAAGATGATCAACTCTCGGTCAAAAAGTGAAACGCTAACGCGCGGAATTGTGGGAGTTTGAAGGAGTGCGCCAACTAGCGGTGAGCGGGTAAAGTTTCCAGGTGAGCGCTGATTACAGTACATTAAAATTGGCAGGATCATGGTATTATATAATAAAAATCAATATATTTTGGGGAAAGATATGACTTAATTTACTGATGACACCAATACTCTTTGATATTTTGTTTGAAATGGCAAGTATATAATCTTTCCAGGCTAAATGTTGGTCAATAATTACACCTAAGAAATAAGTTGATTGAACACGCTGAATTAGAATATCATTAATTTTAATTATTAAGGAATTTATTGAATCATTTGAAATAGCACTTTGCTTATGATGGAAGTAAATGAAATTATATTTAGAAGTATTAAGAGACAATGAATTACAATTGAACCATATATTGATACATGTTTCATTTCATTATTTATAATTTGACATAAGGTATTAATATCATTGTGAGAAAAAAGAATATTGATATCAGCAGCAAAGAGCACAAATTTAAGAGTATGGGGACAATTAACTGAATTATTTATGAATAGTAAGAATAGAAGTGGTTCTAGAATTGATCCTTGGGGTACTCCACATGTAACTTGCAACAGTTAAGAACAAACATTGTTATATACTGCGATTTGATAGCGGTGCTTAAGATAATTTTCAAACCATGAAAGTACTATACTTCTTAATTCATGAGATTTTTCTTTATGTAAAAGAATATTGTGATTGATAGAGTCAAAAGCTTTACTCAAATCCAGAAAGCTGAATAAATAACGTAAGTGTAACTCTTAATCAGTATTGTGTATTGTCATAATTTTATTGTAGTTTCAATCATGAAAATCCAAATAAATAGAGGTCCAGTTTATATCTAAGCCGTCTCTATTTCTGTAAATACCATGTTGAGTTAGAAGTTTGAACTGACAGCCCCTGTTGTGTAGCCTGAAGGATCCCGGGAAGGTGTGAAAACTCTATTGAGAACTATGGATTAAATTGAAGAAACCGCTGAATAAATTAAAGAAACCATTGTCATTTAATGAGCTCATTACAACAATGGGCGAAAGATATAAACTGGACCAGAGTCTAACAATAATTCATATTTGGTGACGTTGGCCATGCATGGTCAAATGTATACTCACATAACTGAACCCATCCCATTGATATAAAAGAGCAGATGAAATTCTCAGATTGAAATGAAATCTTGAGATATTCATAATGATAAGCTGTGATATTAAGCTGCTAAAGGCCCGTTTATTTTGTTCCTAAAAATAAATATTTTTCTTTTAAAGAAAATGGCAAAAAAAATAAAATGAATTTTTTTTTTGGCTAAGAAACTTAAATAATTCGAGTTAAAATGCTCAAATTGCTAGAAAATCACGCTTGTTTGTTTTTTTTCCAAAAGGATTGAGTTTGGCTATATTTTTTTACCGGAAAGAGGCAAAAAATTAAGTTATTACCTTTGTCATCAATTCAGATTTTAAATTGCTTAAATTCAAAATATAACAAATCTTTCAAGAGTTGTATCATGATTTTCAAGCGAGTTTAGCATTTTAAACTCAAAAATCAAAAATTTCAACGAACAAGTGAAGTTGACCAATATTTCTTGCCATTTTCTTTAAAAAAAATTTTGAGTGAAATATAATATTTTAAAAAGTGGATTCTTTGACTATACTTTCCATTCCAAAAATGTATACTTTTATTCACATTAAGAATAATTTGAAAGTAAAAGCGCTGAATATAATTTCAAAAAATTCCCAGGTTGACACCATAGAAGTAATATATAAATTGTTCAAGTTTACCCGCTCAACGCTAGCGGGCGGCAGACTCCATGTGCTAAAATACCGCTTCCGCTTCCGTTTCACCAGCGGCCGTGTAAAATCGGGAGAGTTGACCATCTTATGTATGTAGGATCTTTGATATAACTCATTCCTGGTAATCGCGCGAATGCGTGGTATGCGGTTAACTTAAATAGGTCGTGGGAATCGAACCTGATAACATATAGTGTATACTTATCAGGGGCGGATCTAGCTTTTTGCTAAGGGGGGGGGGGGGTGAACCAATGACGATCTAGCTTTTTGCTAAGGGGGATCGGGTTGACCCAATGACGATGCAGAGCATCGTCCTTGAGCCGCCATAAGTGATTTTTTTCACTTTTTTTCACTTTTTTTACTGATACATTTTCACTTGGCAGCCCAAGGGGGGGGGGGGGGGGTTAAACCCCCTAACCCCCCCCCCCCCCCCCCCCCCCCCCCCACCTCCCCTAGATCCACCACTGCTAATTTTACAAACACAATATATTTCTTAACAAATAAAGAAAAAAGGCGTGCCCAATAACGTACGCGACTCATCACCCCGCCCCCCCCCCCCCCCCCCCACCCATCTGACTGACCGTGTTCCGCCATTCGGCCCACCCTCCCCGCAGTATTCTCTTTGTACATGTATATGCATAATTACCAACAATTTTCGTTGTTTATTGAAGGCGTAGCCTGCATGTATTATAAATAGCGACCCTCTTCTCACATTATGACTAGCGACCCTCATTCCATATTATGAATAGCGATCCGGTTCTCATATTATGAATAGCGACCCTCAATCCGTATTATGAGTAGCGGTCCTCTTCTAGTATTATGACTAGCGACCCTCTTCTCACATTATGACTAGCGAACCTCAGTCCATATTATGACTAGCGACCCCCATTCCATATTATGAGTAGCGGTCCTCTTCTCGTATTATGACTAGCGACCCTCTTCTCGTATTATGAAAATATAGCGACCCTCATTCTATATTATGACTAGCGACCCTCTTCTCGTATTATGGCTAGCGACCCCCATTTCGTATTATGAGTAGCGGTCCTACTCTCGTATTATGACTAGCGGTCCTCATTCCGTATTATGAGTAGCGGTCCTCTTCTCGTATTATGACTAGCGACCCTCTTCTCGTATTATGAATAGCGGTCCCCATTCCGTATTATGAGTAGCGGTCCCCTTCTCGTATTATGATTAGCGACCCCCATTTCGTATTATGAGTAGCGGTCCTACTCTGGTATTATGAATAGCGGGCCTCTTCTCGTATTATGACTAGCGACCCCCATTTTATATTGTGAGTAGCGGTCCTACTCTCGTATTATGACTAGCGACCCTCTTCTCGTATTATGAATATATAGCGACCGTCATTCTATATTATGACTAGCGACCCTCTTCTTGTATTATGACTAGCGACCCCCATTTTATATTATGAGTAGCGGTCCTACTCTCGTATTATGACTAGCGGTCCTCTTCTCGTATTAGGACTAGCGACCCTCTTCTCGTATATGATATAAAGCGACCCTCATTCCATATTATGACTAGCCACCCTCTTCTCGTATTATGGCTAGCGACCCCCATTTCGTATTATGAGTAGCGGTCCTACTCTCGTATTATGACTAGCGGTCCTCATTCCGTATTATGAGTAGCGGTCCTACTCTCGTATTATGACTAGCGGTCCTCATTCCGTATTATGAGTAGCGGTCCTCTTCTCGTATTATGACTAGCGGTCCTCATTCCGTATTATGAGTAGCGGTCCTCTTCTCGTATTATGACTAGCGACCCTCTTCTCGTATTATGAATAGCGGTCCCCATTCCGTATTATGAGTAGCGGTCCCCTTCTCGTATTATGATTAGCGACCCCCATTTCGTATTATGAGTAGCGGTCCTACTCTGGTATTATGAATAGCGGTCCTCTTCTCGTATTATGACTAGCGACCTCATTTAATATTATGTATAGCGACTCTATTTTCGTATTATGAATAGCGGTCCTTATGAGTAGTGACCCCCAATATAAATTATGAGTAGCGCCCCTTCTTCAGGTTAATGAATAGCGACCCCGATTTTGTATTATGAATAGCGGTCCTTATGAGTAATGACCCTCAATGTGAATTATGAATAGCGACCCTCATCTCACATTATGAATAACGGTCCTTATGAATAACGGTCCTTATGCCTTTATGAATAGCGACCCCCTTTTCGTATTATGAATAGCGGTCCTTCACGTATAGGAAGTTACACGTTATGAATAGCGGTCCTTATGACTAGCGGTCCTTATGACTAGCGGTCCTTATGACTAGCGGGCCCACCCAAAAATTGAAAGTAAACGGAAGGTTCATAACACAATATTACGTAGTAACTTTTAATAACATAACTACTTCACGTACATTTGAAAGGTGCCATCCTACAAGTATGGGCATACACAATTCAATGTTTGATCTATACTTACCAATGCTAATTTCATTAACACCGCCCATTCGTCTTTCGTTTATTTTTTTTATAGCACATTCCACTGCCAATCAGTTTAAACACTTTGCGTCAAGGATCAAGTTAGCTGCAACTAAAACAAACCTTGATTAAAATGTAATATAGGTATTAAATGGTGTATACTGTTCACATACCTCGAATGCAGGCGACGAGACAGCTCGGGCTTGCTGTGATTCACCTCTGTCTGCTAAACTTTAATTCAACTAATACTAGTACACTTGCATTCAAAGCTGGTCATACATTAAAGAACTGAACTCCGCTGCGCTGATAGCCCGATTTATGGGAATGGTCCTCGTGCAGTTACCACGCAAAAGTGAATGAAGAAGAAGCAGCAAACTTGGGCTTTTTATCCCCTGATATCATGCACCGATCGCACATGACGTCACGTCCTACTCAGGGGCGTAGCTACGGGTTGTGGGGGGGGGGGGGGGGGGGGCCTGTGGGGGAAGGGGCACAAATTGTATGTGCGCCCCATGTGCCTCATGTGAGAATTCAGTTTCGATAAAAAAAAATTATTAAAAACAATGCCGTTAGAACCGTGTAATACAAAGAAAGAGGGTTTAAAACGAGCGTGTGCCCCCCCCACCCCGCCCAATAATTTTGAAAAAACAATAGAAAACATAGGACATTTTTTGAAAAAAAAACAACAACAAAGAAATACCTAAGTTGTGCCACCCACCCTCCCCCCCCCCCCCCCCCACCCCATAATATTGCGTGCCCCCCCCCCCCCCCCCCTACCAATCAGTCGGACCACGCTCCGCCACTGACGCAAATATTGAATTGTGTAAATGACTATATGAGCGCGTGAATGTGTATTCAAATAGTGTGTATATTTGTGTGATGTGGACGGAAGTACCGGAAAGCGATACCCGGAAAGCGATACCCGGAAAGCGATGGTGCTTGAACATGTTGTAAAGGATGTGGGACTTTCCCATAATGGTAGTAGTAGTAGTAGTAGTAGTAGTAGTAGTAGTAGTAGTATTTTTAGTAGTAGTAGAAAGTAGTAGTAGTAGTAGTTAGTAGTAGTAGTAGTAGTAGTAGTAGTAGTAGTAGTAGTAGTAGTAGTAGTAGTAGTAGTAATACCTGGTAGTAGTAGTAATAGTAGTAGTAATACCTGGTAGTAGTAGTAATAGTAGTAGTAGTAGTAGTAGTAGTAGTAGTAGTAGTAGTAGTAGTAGTAGTAGTCATGGTAGTAGTAGTAGAAGTAGTAGTAGTAGTAGTAGTAGTAGTAGTAGTAGTAGTAGTAGTAGTAATACCTGGTAGTAGTAGTAATAGTAGTAGTAGTAGTAGTAGTAGTAGTAGTAGTAGTAGTAGTAGTAGTCATGGTAGTAGTAGTAGTAGTAGTAGTAGTAGTAGTAGTAGTAGTAGTAGTAGTAGTAGTAGTAGTAGTAGTAGTAGTAGTATTAGTAGTAGTAGTAGTAGTAGTAGTAGTAGTAGTAGTAGTACGTTAGTATTTGAATGTTTATAAAGTTCGCCGTCCCAGTAACCCAGCGACCAGATCGCATAGCGACATGTGGCGTCCATCGCAACAAGTGCTAACATTACAATGCTTAATTAGTTATATTTATGAACATACGGTCAAAAGGAAACAATGCAATTACTTGATGCTGGCCACAAATTTAAGCATATTTTATGATTGTGTAATAATTTTGTGGCAATTTTCTATCATAATTTATCTGATTTCATTGTTTTATGCATAGGTGAGAATCAATAATAGGTAATTACTTCAAGATCTTTTTTAAAGCACAGACACATCAATACCACATGCCAGTCATTCATTAAAAAAGTACCAAATCATTTAATCTTCAAATCATTCAAAAGATTCATCAATCAATCAATGAGAAATCAATTAATCAATCCATTCATCCATCCATCCATCCATCCATCAATACATCAATCCATCAATCCATTAATCAATACATCAATCAATCCATCAATCTATCAATCCAATCAATCAATCAATCAGCACATCAATCTAGCAACATGAATATTCGTTCATGCTTCTGGGTCATCTTTTGTATGTGTCACACTCAATGAAAGGATTTGCATCGTTAATGAGGACAGGCATAAAGCAATGAAATCATTTAAATTATGATAGAAAATTGCCACAAAATTATTACAAATAATCTTAAATTCATGGCAAAGAGCAATTTGTTTGAATGGGAGTACTTATTTGGTCTGCTGGTTTAATTGTCCCTCTTCTCTCAAATTGGCCAGCCATTTTTAACACTCTGTACAAAAACAAGCAGTGTTCGCCCAAGCGTGAACGAAAATTTGTTTTGTTAGTGGCATTTGATAGATGAGACCATTATGCATCCATCGACATAGACAAATCTTCTGAATATATAAAAATGTAATTTTGAAAAAAATTTCAAAAGTGTAACGCTTTTTTTGATACGCTCTGTATTGAATTTGTCGGAATATGATTTGTCCAACTTAACCATGCTTACCACTCTATACTCAGTAATATAATTTAGCTTAGTTTGTTTGAATGATACATAATAATGGAGTGTAATTGTATTATAATAATTCGAATTTTTGAGAAATGTAGTGAAATGCGATTTTTACTTCATGTACATACTGTCACAGTTTCTTCAATTAAAAGTAAAATAGTGCAGAAATGATATGTAGTATACGGATACATCTGCACTATTGTTTACACAATACATGCGGACTGGCAATGTATGTCCGAGGAAAATAGTGTTAATAGCTTAAATATTAATTATCTTTCAGATTGAGCGCTGTATACATCAAGCCTATTACAATTATCATTATTAGTTTTGGTATTATAGGTTTTCCCATTCATTTTAACACTTTTGTCATTCAATTTCATTAATTCGTCATTCAAATTCGTCCCGAGGAACCACCAGAGCGGAAATCCCAACTTCAATTTCGTCTTTCGTCAATCAATTTAACACAATCACCACACAATATAGTCATTAGGCACACATTTTCGTCAATTGCAAATCAAATTCGTCGGTCACAGTTGCTGAACACAAAAAAGCGAAAGCAATTTCGTCAATTGGCAACCAATTTCGTCAAAACTCCATTCAAATTCGTCCTATGTATTTAGGAGGTAATTTTCTGTTATAAATTGTCTTGATGTAATTGTTAAATTGTAAAATGAATTATATAGGGGGTAACACACACACACACACACACACACTGGTTTTCCTATCCCAACAAAAGGCTATACCACCTGACGAATTTGAATGACAAATTCACGAAATTGTTTGCACAATGACGAAATTGAACTTAACATTCACCACCCGCTCAGTGGCCGAGACGAATTCCAATGACAATTGACGATTTTGAATGCGAAATATTTGAAATTGGTTGACCAATGACGAAATAGAATGACCATTGACGAAATTGAAGTTGGGATTTACGCTCTGTTGGTTTCTCGGGACGAAATTGAATGACGAATTAATGAAATTGAATGACAATAGTGTTAAAATGAATGGGAAAACCTATAATATAATTACTATTTTCGGAATTTCTAAGTGTCACACGTTTGTTTCGTTAAATATATATATACTATTTAGAGGTAATTTGTTTCTCAAATAAATTATCTCCTTTTGGTAAGAATGAACTCAAATTATATTTGAATTAATAATTTAATTATGTAAGATAATGAATGATTCAAAATTTGTGTTTTTCATTTATTGATGAAGAGGAGTAAGAATCGAAAATAATATCGCTAGTGATATTCGTTTGTCTCGCAATGTATGGTCAACAAGGAATCTAAAAGATCACGACGTTTCGTGTGCCGCTGCAACACTTTGTCAAGTGATATAATCTAATGTAAGCAATCGTGTTTTATACTCTTCTAAGGAGTAAAAATCATAGAAACAACTCTCGAACACAATGAGCACACTATGAAGTCAGGTTATGCTCGATAAAAGCATGTTCTTATGTATGACGTAACATGCAAGTCTTATTTGTTTCATTGATGCACATTTCCATTTTCGTGACTGAAATCTGTTAAAATTGTGATCGATTAATGATAATGCCAAAATAGACCCACCTATCAAAATGCACACGTGCGTCTTAGCCATATCAGAAGTTTAATATCATTCTTGTGTATAGCATATTATGTAGCTCTATCGAATGAAATGTTCAGATAGTAAGGCATAGTCTACAGGCACCACTTCAGGAATTCAGAATTTAGTTTGATAGTGCTGTGTTAAGTTTACTTTAAATAATTCAAATGTTGCAATATCAAACATCCTTGTATACGAAGAAACTATCGTAAATTTGTATTTGAAGTGATAGATGCATGTATTCCAGAGAAGTGTTATTTTTTTCATAATGGAAATAATGTATGGAAATTTACATTTTGTATGCAGTTCAATTTGACGTGTCTGTGTTTGCCGTGTCATTTGTAAAGTTCTCAAATCTCATGACTGTTTTGATATTTGTTTGATTACAGCACCCCAGCTAGCCACCTGATGTCGGGCCGATGTCGGAATTTGGTTGCCGGATGTCGGCATATCGCCGTTGGCTCGAGGTTAAAATGTCCGCCAGCCCAACATCGTCACGACGTCATTTTTGTGATATATTGGCATAACGTCATTTTCCGACAATGGCCCAACATCATCCCATGACATGATGTTGGGCCATTGTCGGAAAATGACCTTATGCCAATATATCACAAAAATGACGTCGTGACGATGTTGGGCTGGCGGACATTTTAACTTCGAGCCAACGGCGATATGCCGACATCCGGCAACCAAATTCCGACATCGGCCCTACATCAGGTGGCTAGCTGGGACAATGTATGCTGATGTCGTCTTGCTGTTACGTGGTCAGGGATAGTACAGTTTTGGTCAAACTAAAAGTTGTATATTATCATTAAAAACTTTTAGTCACAATTGAATGATTCTTGCACGGTATAACAAACATATAACGCCTAAGTAACTAGGCTGTTTTCATAAACAAAACAAAACAGCCGTTAACACAACAGGGCGCCCTCAAGACACATGAGATTTTCATCAATTGTTTTTCTTTAAAAATGTGAATGTGATGTTTATTTAAAATAATTATTCATTTGCGAGATCATCAAACAATGTTAAAGGCTCTTAAGTTTACTTTAAGAAACGCGTATTATTTAGGAATGTTTTATACAATTATTGAATAAATATTGGGCCCAACATTTATTTTCCAAACGGATAAAGTTATGGATATGCTAGATGTTTCTGAACCGATTTTTGATCAAACAAGGTTTATTCAGTCTTTAAAATTGTGCGAGGTTGTTTGAATTGACAATGTATTTGCCCATTCATTGTTTTGAGACTTTCCTTGCGTAACAAGAACAAATATTATTTGACCTCACGTGAATAATTTCAATATGCATGGTTGTAATATGATAAATCAAATAAACATATCTCGTGGTCGAAATAGGGCACATTAGATCAAGGATTTTTTCCTTTTTGTGTGTGGTTGTTTTTTGGTGAAAAGTCCAAATTACAGGGTTGTTGTTTTTAAATGCATGTGGGTGTCGTATTTATCCTCTTCAATCTACTGGAAACTGTACAGATGGTTTGTAAATTGCGGATCTTCCTTTAAAGAAAGTATAATTGACAGAACCTCCAACAATGTTTTAAATGTCATCGAGTCTGAATTAAGGCGTTTAGAGCAATTTCATGATAAAAAGGGATAAATGTTTACCACCCTTAACGTTACATTCAAAACATACATTTGTTTGTCAAATGAGTTTTACTAATAGGATGCAACAGTTTTCATTTATTTAAATCTTGATGTAAACTTTATGTCATAATACATAATACTAACTGCTGAATGATGTATAAACATATCATAATGCTTGGTTACTCTTGATTTACAATTGCATAGCAAGACTTAATAAATTAGGAAGCATGGTTTACAATTTGTTTACATATTAATGCTGTTGACAAAACATAACAATGCTACCTGTGTATATTTTATTATTGTAAAATTATGATATGTTGACTATGAGTAAATGAAAAGCACTGTAAACATTATAGTCCTTGTTTTAACTTGTATTATAAATTCAACAATTTATTTGCTTCACGTTTCGTTTATGGTATATTTTATCATTTCAATTTAAAGTATAACATAAATATCAGCATGAAGTTGACACGGATGTAACAATATGTAACAATTCATGTAACAATACAAACAAAGTTAGATTTAGTATCAGATTGCCGTTATGTGGCAAATCGTTTAACTCTGGTACATTAGTTATGTATTGCACAATATTTCCGGATTACAACGATAATGTTGCCGTGCAGTCGAATATTGACATTCAAAATTCATTTCATGTGTGCCCTTCACCAGAGCCTTGCATATATTATGATAATGTGAATATATTTTAGGTGATTTACTTTCATATTGAAGGGGAAGGGGTGCGCTTCTCATTCTGCTTCATACAGTATATTTCCCTATCGGACATCAACTTATTCCTGATTGTATATGCAAATTGACAAAAATGAATTTAAACCTATTTCCGTAATAAAGTTATAAAAGGTCTTTTTATGCATATAATTTGAATAATAACGATGGAGTAAAACTAACTTTGTTTCTGCTAATGTTGGAGAGGGTTTAGACTGGGGAGATATGGTAGGGTATATATTTCAAAATCAAGCCTGTCTTGCTACAGGTCTTCCACAAAGACATTGCTTCATGTTTTTGATTGTCTTAGATTCCTTTTATTTTTGAAAATGGCTAACAGTGTCGAAAGACTGAAGGCGTATCCTAGGAGAATGTACCCGGAATCGAATGGAGATATATTTGAGTCTCAAGATATAATATAAACTAGCTATTTTTCTCATATTACACTAAACAAAATATTAAAACAAATTGAATATATATATGAGTTGAATCAACATTTTATGCATTTCAACATAACTTTTATAAAACTGTTTCAAGACACCAATGGCTTTCCATAATATTTAAGACCATCTCAACGCTAAGATCAACTTAAGATCATTGTGAAACACACCCAGTCTTGCCATTTTACATGTTAGAATTACCATTTAAAGAACAATGAAACACGGACAATTTATTGTTTGCAACATAAGACACTAGATAGGATGAATAATCACGATCTGTAAAGAAACAAGAAAACTATGGCTCTTTGGAAATATCCATTTATTAATACGAGTGACTCAAATTGGCAACACACTCTGGCAAAGGTGTGGACTATTCCCCATACGTTTTGTAAAACACCATTGAATTTAATACAATTTTGTCCAAATGTATCTATACCCTTCATTTAAGTTCAACATGTTTGTGGAATACCTTTTTAAACGACATATCATGATTTTAGGGAATGGAAAAGTGTAACTATGAAGAAAACTTAACAAAATTGAAAATTGTGTACAAAACATATGGAGAGTACTCCACAAACCTATCAGAGTGCGTTGCCAATTTGAGTCCCCCAAAGAAATAAAATGATACATTTCAAAGAGTCATAGTTTTTGTGTTTCTTGCTCGATTATGCTCTAACTTTCAGAGAGTATTCCTCCTAATCTCTTAGACGATATGAAAGCAACATTTCGATTGGGTTTCATTGTCCTTTAAGTTTTGTACAATATCACGAAATAACACAATAATGACAACATAAAACCCCTTTCTTTTTGTAATTTGATAATAACTATATATATACATTCAAATAATACAAGTTGATGCAATCGTAGGCCTATACATAATCAAACTGAAAAAATGTAAATTACGAATCCTACCTGGCCACAAAGGGGGCACTATTTACTGTGCCCCCCTTCCCAATTATGTTATTATCAAAATGAACTCTTCCATAGTTGACATGCATGTCAAACAGATCAAGCTATACAGGTTGCAATCATGAACTTTGTTAAGGTCACCACTTTAGGGCGCTATAGTCTATGATATGACGAAAAACCATTGCTGAACATCTGACATTGCTGAGCTGTTTCGCCAGATGGAATGATTTATGTAGGCAAATCGAACTTTATGGCAAAATTGTGCAAGTTTACATTCTGCTTAAACATGGAGGGTAGCATTTTTGTATAATTTCCAAGATTTTAGTGGCCAAGTTTGACCACAACGTCATTGTGAATGCGAACTTCATATGATTCAGCAAATACATTACACTGCATCATAATGAGTGTATCCAATTTTGTTCAACTTTTACCCTTTGAGCCTGAACCTGAGTTATATTTCTGATGTTACTATGTTTGTTGAAATAATGCAAAACCCATTTGCACATTTTAACCACAAAAATATCCTGAATGTACATCACCACATTATGTATACAATATATCATTATTTCAGCATGTTTCGCGCTATTGCGTAACAAATATATATTCCTGGAAGATAGTCTTAGTTCATGTATTCTTTTACTGATAATATTCATACAATTTGGACGGAAAACTTAACCTGTTTAATACAAAAATAAAATTGTTTTTTTAAACCAAACAAAAAAACACATGCTCTTCAGCTCATGGGTTACATGACAACAGGAAATGGCTAATTTTATTCAAACATGTTCGGAATAATATTTTACCATGATGACCTTTCAATTTAAGTTATTAAGTTTATATTTTCACCTGGCGTTTATGTGACCGTTACTACATACTTTGCGTTGTGATTGGTTGTCTTACATGTTTCATTTACCGCATAAATATTATTAATTATACAACATAGAAATAGTAATATAAACATACTTTTACACAGCATATCAAATTGTGATAGACGTATATTTCAAATATATGTTGTATTTTCAATGCAACAGAAAATGCAGTATAATTAATACGATGCTTGATAAGAACTTGATTATTATTTATCGACAAATCTTTCCAAATTTAACATAATCGTCTTGCAAAAAACAAAAAGTCAGCACAAATGTAAATCATCAAAGTTGTATCTACAGCAAATCAAAACGTCAACACATCTTAAATAAGCTAAACGGGTGCAGCAAATCACAGTTGTCATAGCTATAAAACAAAACAAAAACCTGTTGCACGCTGGTATGGCCCTTACATGTAGGCGACATGATCTGGCCATATTACCATGATGACCGTTGCTATATTATAATCTGTATGATTATTGTTGTCTTGTATGTTTCATTTGCCCAATATATAATACACAATATATAACAACAGCAGCGTAACATGTACAGATTATGCGATATCATCATCATTCTAGCCCCATGTCATGTTTGTAATCCATGACGCTTAATCATTATTAACATATACCGGTCCAGTTATTTGAAATGAGCATTACACGATTCCTTTTCGTTCACATATAATAAAATTACTTCCAGTCAAAATACTATATTTCTTAGAAATAGAACAAGAGAAACGTTTATATTAAACAACATATACAATGTTATTTCAGGTAAATTTTTAATATCACGTATGTTACATGCATCGTAACGATGCTCGATCAAATATATATTAGTTTCTTAACATGTATTGACACATCTTTCCAAATTCAATATTATCTTGTAAAAACAATATTCGAATACAAAAATTAATCCTCACATTCTTACTACTCACATCAAATCAAAACAGCACGAGATCATAAATGGGTTCAGTAATCCAAGCCGTCATGGCTATCAAACATTTTGAACGCCGGTGTGACCATTAGCCATTACATGTAGGCGACATGATCTGGCAAAGATCACCATGTTGACCGTCACTATATACTTTGATAAGCATGATAAGCTTTGTTGGTATGTTTCATTTGCCGAATATGAAATACAAATAATACAACAAAAACAACAACACCTGTACAAAGTAAGCGATTTCATTAGCATTCTAGCACTATGTCATGTGTGTAATGCATGACGCTTGATCATTATTTACATGCCGGTCCAGTTAATTGAAATGAGCATTACACTATTCATTTCCTTTAATATATACTACAATTAATTCCAGTAACAATACTACATTTCTACGAAATCGACCAAAAGAAACATTTATATTCAAGAGCATAATACAATGTTATTATAGGTATATTTGCAATATTACGTATCTTACATGCACAGAACGATGCTCGATTAAATATGTATTATATGATGTTTGATAACAGGTTTCCTATCATGTATTGAGACATCTTTTAAAATTAAATATAAGTATCTTAAACAAACAATATTCTAACACAGCAATGAATCCTTTATACAGTGCGAGTAAAACAAAAACGAATCCAGACTTTGATAGCTTATATATCCACAATTCTAAACATATATATGTTGATATTGGTATCAGATTAAACCTTGGGAAAGTACCTTTAAAATGATACATCATACATTTTGATCACTTTATGCTTCATTGAACGCGAACTTATTATCCAAAGTCATGCAAAAACTACCCGTGTCCAAGTTTGCCGTTGTCTTGTTCTAAACACACACACAAACAGTAAGTCCACCCTAATCAAAATAGCGTAAACTTTTTAACGAAAAAATTTTGAGCAAAATAACTTGGCAGGATTGTTTTTACACTTATTGAATCACTTCTGTGTGAAAATAATATTTGTCCGTCGAGTCATGAATGAGTGAGCACACAATAAAGAACAAAATTGGGACTTTTGAAAAGTTATTTTTTTTCTTCTTTATTGTGTGCTTACTCATGCATGACTCGTCGGATAAATATAATTTTCACACATAAGTTAGTGAATAAGTGTAGAAACAATCCTGCCAAGTTATCTAAAACACAATTTTAACGGCTGGTTCAAAATTATCGAGTAAATATGGGGCCCCACAGTTATTACAAATTGTTATGTTAATGAATATTTCTGAAACGAATTTGATCAAACAACCTTTAATGGTGTAGGGTCCGATAAAGTATGCACGCTGGTTAGTATGAATGTGTTAATGTAAGAGATTTTTGTGAGAATTTTGTGTTAACTTTCATTTAATTTTGCACTAAGGATATTAATTTTTAGAAAAAAAATAATGTCAAATTCATTGAGTTGTATTCTATACACTTCAGTTAACATTCAGTGAACAGGCGATCGGCCGCTTCACGGTCAAGATCTTAAGGGGGGCATTAATGCCCCCCCCCCCCCCCCCCCCACCCCGGCCGTAGAAAGACCTCAAATAGCCCGGCCTTTTACGGTTAATGTTTTGACACTTTATCAAACACGTTTCATAGGCAACATTTGGCACACACAACTTGAAAAAACGATGTCTGCTAGCAGAGTTAATTTGACTACAGAGAAGAGCAAACATGATTACTTTCACAGGAAAATATCCAGGTATTTTACACATATTTATAGGGCAGCATTAGGCTTTCAAAACAATATATTACACTCGTTTTTTATAAGCTGGTAAATGTTCTTGTTTAACATGTCTAGTTTGGTACGGATGCATAGGCTTTAACATGGGTTAAGACACTTCTTGAACTTTTTTACAAGTTAGAGGTGGACGATGCAAAATATTACTAAACAACCCTAACCCTGAATTACAACTATCAAACTTAACACCAACCTAACATTATACCTTTAGACCAAATGGTCATTAGACCATGTGGTCATTAGCTAAAGTTGGCCATTAGCCCAAGTGGGAGTAGCCCAACTGTCTATTATACCAAACGGGAATTTGATAAAATGGTGATTAGACCAAGTGATGAATTGCCCATCTGGATACAGCCGAAGTGGGTGTAGCACAAATGGGCATTAGACGTAGTGGCAATTAGACGAACTGATAAATAGACGAAGTGATGATAGACGAATCGAATATTAGACAACCTGGTGATTAGAAGATCTGGCAGGAAGACTAAGTGGTGTAATTGGACCAAGTGGGTATTAGACAACATGGGTATAGCACAAATGGTTATTAGACGAACTGGCTAATGGGCTTAGTGGGTCGGAGACCAAATGGATATTAGACCAAGTGGATGTAGACGAAACGGAATTAGTCTATAGCCAAATTATCGTCAATGGTACAGCCAGTTGTACTACCATGCACGCTACCAGCACAACTACAACATCACCTAAACAAAAGCAAAATAAATGAAAAGGTTTAATATTTACATTATCATTGTTATATTTCACGTAAAAAACATATTTAATTGTTTTTTTTTATTTAAGGGAACGGATCGAAATATGTACACCATGTAAACACAACAAAAAAAGTTACTCCCCCCCTAATCAAAATAACGTAACTTTTTTAACAAATAGGGTTTTAGCAACATATCTTGGCAGGAATGTTTCTAAACTTATTAGCTAACGTCTCCGTGAAAATGAACTTGATCTGCCATGCCGTGCATGAGTGAGCACACATTAAAGGCAAAATGTCACTTTTCAAAAGTAACAATAGTCAAAAAGTGACAATTTTGCCTTTGATGTGTGGTCACTCATCCATGAGTCGACGGACCAATTTAATTTTCACACAGACGTTAGTCAATAAATGTAGGAACAATCCTGCCGAGTTATTTTGCTCAAAACCTTTTCGTAAAAAGTTATGTTATTTGATTTGTTTTTGTGTTGGGTTTAATTGATCAGTATTGTTGGAATAAACTCAACAAAAAGTAAGTCCCCTCCTGATTAGAATAACATAACTTTTTAACAAAAATGTTCTGAGCAAAATAACTCGGCAGGATTGTTTCTACACGTATTGACTAACTGCTGTGTGAAAATGAAATTGGTCCATCGAGTCATGCATGAGTGAGCACACATCAAAGGAAAGATTGGCACTCAAAACATTTTTGTCAAAAAGTGACGCCATTTTGATTTGGGGGACTTACTTTTTTTGTTGTGTTTATGAATCATGCACGCTTTTTTTTACAAAGTGCCAATCTTTCCTTTGATGTGAGCTCACTCATGCATGACTCGATTGACCAATTTCATTTTCACACAGCAGTTAGTCAATAAGTGCAGAAACAATCCTGGCGAGTTATTTTGCTCAAAACATTTTTGTTAAAACGTTATGTTATTCTAATCAGGAGGGGACTTACTTTTTGTTGACTTTATTCCAACAATACTGATCAATTAAACCTAACACAAAAATAATTCCCCCTTAATCAAATAACATAAATTGTTTACGAAAAGGTTTTGAGCAAAATAACTCGCCAGGATTGTTCCTACATTTATTGACTAACCCCCTTCTGTAACTTTCGCTACATTTAGTAAACGTGTGGCCTAGGGCTATTGAAACGGAGATAGGCGCCGCCTTATGTGCTAACATTGGTACGGGAAAGACTTTCTGTATGAACATTTAATTGGTCCGTCGAGTCATGGATGAGTGACCACACATCAAAGGCAAAATTGTCACTTTTTGACTCTTGTGACTTTTGAAAAGTGACATTTTGCCTTTAATGTGTGCTCACTCATGCATGGCATGGCGGATCAAGTTCATTTTCACGGAGACGTTAGCAAATAAATTTAGAAACATTCCTGCCAAGTTATGTTGCTTAAACCTTTTATTTTTAAGTTACGCTATTTGGATAAGGGGGGGGGGGGGGGGGGGGGGGGGAGAGTTACTTTTTGTTGTGTTTAGTTTAGCTGCATGCAGCTTTACATTATCATGATTATCTGAAAGGTAGTTTCAGATGCTATCCCGGATAAGTCAATACCCAAACAAATTGATATAAATGTAAGTTGTTTTACAATGAAACGATACATCAAACTACACTTAAATTCGACATACAAGCGAATTTGATGTTATGTACTAAATCGCAAATAATATGATAATTTGATAGTGTCGCTTTTAGCCGGCAATTTCGGCATAATGCCTTCTTGACAGTAAACAATAACTAACACATTTATCGTATAGCATAATCTCAGCAGCAACATAATTATCAACATTTGGAAGGAAAAATACGATTAAGATTTACAAAATCTATTACATTTGATTAAAATTCCATTCGTTAATTTGAAAGAGCAACATAATGACGTCAGAAAATACTTTTAGCCAAAATGATGTATGAATTCATATCTCGAACATATGTTCTTACGTAATATGAAATACAACTAAGGGCTATCCGTCCATTTAAATTACCTAAACGCATGTATTAAAGGTGAATGACAGTAGGGGGAAACGCCCCACCCCCTAACACTCTTATTACCAACCATGTGAAAGAATATAATTTTACAAGCATGGGATTACACAAATTTGGCCAAGCAACCGCCTACTAATTGATATATTTGCAACATTTGAAATTGATGTACTGCGGATTGATACCGCCAACGCGGAATCGCGCACTGACGCTACGTGCAAATGACCGCGTGCGTTACGCGATGTGTTCGCTATACGGGCTTGTCCCCAGCTTGTCGATATCTCCAGCCCAGCGCTAGCGGCGCGGACAGGTGCGAACGGGCGGTGGATTCATACATTTCACGGGCGGGTATTGGATTTCTTCCGATATTTCTGTATTTAATTTAACAATGCTTAGGTTTGGATTTGACCACACAAGCCCTATTTAAATACTTATTCAACAATATTGATCAATATTGATGTTTTCGGTTACTTTCCCAAAATTGGTATTGGGCTTTAACGATATGCATCATGTTTGTTGCTATATTTTACCATGATGCGCTCGCGCATATGTTTATATTTTACGCGCGCGTATTCCGTGTTTACGAGTATAACATGAATGAAGTTAAATGGAATTGTTAAGGGGAAGATTATTAACCTAAACCAAGCAAAGACGTAAGTTCTTCGATCCGAGCGCACTGTGCGATGCATCTAACAATAACAGTTAGATTTGTACATAATGTACGACAGAAGTTTTCTTCATCATAACGATCAAGTAAATATTAGATGCTTAGAACATATAAGCTAGAACGAAATACTTATCAACATTTGAGAGACAATTATCAGCCAATACGCGATCAAATCAAATCGACAGAAATTCGAAGTATCTTTAATGTTCAATAAACTGATCCTTACACATCAAATTAGCCAACATGATGCATCTAATCGTATCTACGACTCATACTCCGAATATGAAAATCGAAAGGTATTCACGCATTTAAAGATGTTATGGCCAATTGAATATCGGCAAGTTTTAACATTGTTTGCAGTTTTGCGGGCGTATTTTAATAAAGCATGACATAAATTCATAAACAGTTTTGAAGGGTGTCCCAATCTCAGAAACGGATAGGAAATTTAAAGTTATCTATAGTTAGAGAGCACCAAAATAAATCCCGTGTGATTTTTTGTATGAAGCAAGCCACCCATCCAAATTTTCTCAAATAACAATAATAAATATGATTGCATCGGAAATCTTGAGCAGGTGGCCAGAAGGGGGCAACACTTAACCCTACAAAGGCCGGTGTCACACTAAATCCGTACGCACTGCGAAATCCGTACGCAGTTGCAAATGCACGTGCGCACCTGTGGGGAAAATTGCCTGCGAAATTCGTTCCCATTAAATGCCATTTGTAATAAAGTGTTGTCAAAACCCGACGGTGGATTAAGAAAATCCATTCACACCATTTAAAATTGGATAAGACATGTGTCAATTTGTTATAAGCATTAAATTGCGGCGTAATAATGGTCACGATTTTCGCAAGACACGCACATATAAGGCATAACAGTCTAAGCGCATGCGCATTTGCGATTGGGTACGGATTTCGCAGGTCACGGATTTCGCACCACATCGGGCTATTTGAGATCTTCCTACGATCGGGGGCTATTATGGCTTCCTATAAGATCTCGCCCAATCAAAGCGAACATTTGCTCGCATGTCAAGTAATGTAGTGAATAATATAAATGTAAAAAACTGCTGAAAAATGCTTGTCCACTATAAAGGCAAGTGTAGTAAAATGTAAATCAATGGTGCCGCGAGCTATCGAATCTGGCAGATGCTTCTTCAGGCGAACAAATGACACTAACTGAACTATAGAGTTATAAACATGCACAGGTAGGAAAGTGAGCCCAGCAACAAGCTGGAGTGAACAAGAACAAACGAATGGGGGGATACAATGGAGGAGGTGTGCATGCAGTAGCTGGCTAGAGTGGACGGGAACAAAAGAAATAGTGCTGATGATGGCTACTGGGGATGGGAGAATGAGTCAACTGGTGGCTGGAAAGCTATGAGATAAGCAATGAAAGAACAGGATATGGAACAAAGGAGGTGTTCAAGAGGATAGTAGAAAGATACAATGGATGGCAAGTGGGGGGATATTAGTGCTGGGGAGCAAAGTTGAGAGGGGTGGGTTAGGGGAAATGTGTACAAAGAGACATGTACATCAAACAATTAATATATAAAAAAAAAAAATGATGCGCGAACTTCGATGCCCTTTTTTGTCAATAAAAATGGAAGGGTTGTTTTTGTTGAAACAAATAATTAAAATTGAGAAATAATTTTGACAAGAGATATACTGATTTGTATAATGATTCTAATACCAGTTTATTCAGAATATTTTGTAGTTACTTGATTGCCGCGCGAACTTAGATGCCCTAACCAGGGGGGTGTCACTCTGCCACAGTGACCGCGATTTTTGAAGACCGGAACGACTGCTTCTCTACATTGCATTGTGGGCTACTTGGGAACTACATAAACCAATCACAGTGCAGTTCATACGCGTCTTCACCGGATCGAGGTCAATACAACAAGTTCATATGCATACGTCACCATGGATCCCATTTTTCTCAAAGGATGGTGATTGATCAAGTCTTTCTAGGTTACTACGCGATGACGTATAGGGAAGCAGTCGTCGGAGGCTTCGAACATCGCGTTACTCACCATCTTTTTTTTTTATCAAGTTAAATATTTATTTATTTTTAGAAATGTTAAAGGGATAGTAGTTGAGTATTGGTCAAACTTAACTTTAGTAACCAAAACCTGCACCATAATTAAGTAATAGTTATAATTTAACCATGCTCGAAAAGTATACACAATTACAAACGACTAAATAAAACCCCTGTTATCATTCGAAAAGAGCCTCTACAACTCAAGAGGGCGCTATTAAAAGAAATCAATGGTTTTAGCCATTTTTCATACAAAATTGTGCATTTAATGTTTTGTTAAAATAATGATTCAATAGAGATATCATCAACGACATTTTAAAAACCTATTCAGATCTTTTCCAAGTAGTCTTTAAGCATTTTCAATTCTTTTTTTCTTAAAAGTCTAAATATCCCCCGGTATCTTTTGAATACAAATTTACTTATGGATATTTCAGCCGTTTTTGATCAAATAAAGTTTATTCTGTCATTAAAATTGTATGTTCTTTCAAATTTGACAGTCAGTTTTTCATTATCTCACAACAAAATATCGGGGGGCACTTCGGGAAATACCAATACTCAACGGTACCTTGAATAAAAAAAGTTTTTTGAAAATTGTATATCATTACAACCTAATTAGGCAACTAGTCCAGATACCAGCAAAATTGCTTCCATGTATCGCTCATATAATTACCCCACTACTAATATAATATACATTATTAACCATAGCAGACATCTGTACAGGGCAATTTTAAAACCATATTGCCCTCCAAGTTAAGTAGGCCAACAAAACTACGGGTGAACACAAATCTGATTGCCCGCTCAGAAAAGTCAATGGGATTGTGTGTGTAATTTGCCGGTCAATATGATCACACAGTAAACCAATCGACAAAATCTTATTGACCGTCTTGTTAATTGACGGAGACCAATGCATTGAATCTCAAAACTAAACCCAAACAAAATTTTAAAAATTTCAACCCATTATAGCAGAGATGCGTAAATGTATTCATACGTCATAATTACACACGCGCAAATCCATTCATACCATGCTCATATTCATGCTTTCTGATTGGTGTTTATTAAATGATATGAATTTAAAAGATGAAAAGTGTAAATTGATGCAGATTTCCTTTTTTAAACAGCCTCCTCCTCCTTTGCAACTTATGATTAATGGTTCCCCTCTTGAAGTTGTTAATTCAATTAAACTTCTTGGGGTTATTATCCAAAATGATTTAAAGTGGGACCAACAGGTCAAGCGGATGGTCAGTAATGCTTCTCGGCGTTTGTTTATTCTCTGTAAGTTGAAAAGAAATGGTTTTAAAACTCTTGATTTAGTGTTAATTTTTACCATGTATATACGACCACTGTTGGAGTTTTGCTGCCCCTGTTTGGAGCCCTGGTCTTACTGGTAGTCAAAGTGATCAAATTGAACATGTTCAAAGGAGAACCCTCAAAATGATTTGTTGGCCCGAGTCTGACTCATACCGTGTTCTTTTACAAAGGTTCAACCTCGAAACCCTTTGTGATCGTCGCACTTTAATTTTAACTCAATTTGCTAAATCTCTTTTGCTTTCTGATCGTCATCGCCATTTATTGCCCCAAACTCGTTTTGATTTAACCGGTCTAAATTTACGGAATTCTCAAATCCTCCATATGCCTCAGACTCGGACCCAACGTTATAGGCAATCCTCGATTCCATCTCTCATTCGATTACTCAATTAATGTACTTTTTAATATCACATTTAATCATTAGATTTATCTGTTATTGATTATGATCAATTTAATTTATAAATGTTAAGAATATATTATAAAATAAAGATGTATTCAATTAAATCTCAATTTTTAATTGAAAATACTTTGTAAACTATTAATGATCCTTGTATTTGTTTGTAAATAAGATCAATTTAATTCATGTTAAGGATATTATATAAAAATGAAACTTTGTTATTCAATTTCAATTGAAGATACTTTGTAATAATGGACTTTGTAGTTGTTAAATTTAATTTGTGTTAAGAATTTAATACAAATTAAAGCTTGTTAATTATCAACTTTAATTATAGCATTTTTGTATAATGTACTTTGTATAAATGGAATGCGATAAATTTAATTTGGGTTAGGAGGAATATAACAACAATTAAAACTCGTTTTATTACTCAATCTTTTTAAAGATACTTAGTATTGCCTCCATATTACATAAGAACGTTTTTAATCAAGTCTCATTTTTAATTGAAAATACTTTGTATTAATTAATGTACTTTGTATCTGTTATTGAAAACAATCATAATAACATTTCTCAATTTCATATGAAGATACTTTGTATTAATTTACCTTGTATTTGTTATTGAATATGATAAAATTAATTTATGTTCAGGATTTAATGTACATGTAAGATAAAATTAAGTTAATTATTCAATTTTAATTGATGATACTTTGGATTTGCTATTGAATGTTAAATTTAATTTCTATTAAGAATATAATACAAGTTAAACAATTATAATTACTCAATTTTAATTAAACATAGTTTGTAATAATGTACTTTGTATAAATGGAATACGATAAATTTAATTTGTGTTAGGATTACATGAAGTAAGACTTGTTTTATTACTCAATCTTTATACCCTGTATTGCTTCCCTTTTGATATTACATTTGATTGTTAGATCTACTCGTTATTGCGTATGATAAACTTAATTTATGTTAGGAATATGATATAAAATAGATATTGGGATTTGATATCCTTTAATTAAATAATTTACATGCTCTTATTTTTGCATTTTTGTGATGCTTATTATTATAATTTTTCAAAAGATATACATGTACTGTATTAATTTACACTTTGTTAGATTCAATATTTAGTTAGTATTACATATTTAAAAGTAAGTAACGAATTAGTAAATTGGTTCTTTGTTATTGTTATATTAAAATTAAAATTAAATGAGAATATGCATATTATAATAATCACATTTTTAATGTTAGTGCCTTTCTTGCCAAATGCATTCATAAATATCATTTTGTTGTATTTTGATGTTAAATTATATTTGTATTGTGTTGTAATTTATTTATTCATGTATGTTCATATGTTCATGTACGCAAGGCATTTTAGTCTTCGGACTACAGTCTTGTTAATTTTGTTCAATAAATACCGATATATCTATCTATCTATCTATCTATCTACCAAAGACGCTTAATGGAAAGACCGACCACTGTACACTTATCCTGTACAAAGTGAATGGGCAGAGCGCGATGTACAAAATTAACACGCAATTTCAAGAAGACGTGATGAAGTTTGATGAACCCAAATTTGCATATCGCGCGTGAAATTTGTTTTGCGCACTTGGTTACGCGTACAATAATAAAGAATTCAATAAAGACAGTGCGCGGACTGAACGCGCGTTAACATTAAAAAACGCGGGTAGCCATTGCCATTTTTTCTCTACACGGTAAGATCTTTAAATTTCAAAAATATAATTCTCACAGCTATTATTTCAAACGTAAAAACGCTATTGACTATAATTTTTAAATATGTTTAACTAACCAAAAAACAAAATTAAATTTGTAAAACAAACCAGGTGTACTGAGTACGGAGATAAGCTGATGTTCAATCTTCATACTAGCCTGAATTTGCCGAGTTTAAGTAAGTACGTTCTGATCCTTATTTTTGTTTAAATTAATACTAACAAAGGGAACAATTGTTCAAAAAAAACTATCAACTATATTTTTAAAAATGTTTTAGTTTAGTTTAGTTTTTAGTACTGTACCCAAACCTCTGGGTGTACTGAGTTTTCTCTTAAGCTCGATTTGAATCTTCATTTTGACGGAAGGGACATCGCTGCGCGACCGCCAGTGATCTGCTGTGAAGGCTGATGGAGAGGGCTCAGCACCTGAATACCAGGAGCGTGGTGTGGACCCCATGAAGGCTGGTGAGGAGGGCTCAGCACCTGAAGACCAGGAGCGTGTTGTGGACCCCATGAAGGCTGATGAGGATGGCTCAGCACCTGAAGACCAGGAGCGTGGTGTGGACCCCATGAAGGCTGATGAGAAGGGCTGAGCACCTGAAGACCAGGAGTGTGGTGTGGACCCCATGAAGGCTGATGAGGAGGGCTCAGCACCTGAAGACCAGGAGCGTGGTGTGGACCCCATGAAGGCTGATGAGAAGGGCTCAGCACCAGAAGACCAGGGGCGTGGTGTGGACCCCATGAAGGCCGATGAGGAGGGCTCAGCACATGAGGACCAGGAGCGTGGTGTGGACCCCATATGGGCTGATTAGGAGGGTTCAGCACCTGAAGACCAGGAGCGTGGTGTGTATCCCATGAAGACTGATGAGGATGGCTCAGCACCTGAAGACCAGGAGCGTGGTGTGGACTCCATAAAGGCTGATGATGAGGGCTCAGCACCTGAGGTCCAGGAGCGTGGTGTGGACCCCATGGAGGCTGATGAGTAGGGATCAGCACAGTCCTGAAGACCAGGAGCGTGGTGTGGACCCCATGAAGGCCGATGAGGAGGGCTCAGCACCTGAAGACCAGGAGCGTGGTGTGGACCCCATGAATGCTGATGAAAAGGGCTCAGCACCTGAATACCATGAACGTGGTGTGGACCCCATGAAGGATGATGAACAAGTCTCCAGAGCGTTATGATTCAGTTCAAGAGCGTTAATGAACGGTCATAAGCCTCATTAACGTCACAGAGTAATTCGTTGTAAAAGCTGAAGCATATGTTTGCTTTTTAACCAGGAAAGCAGTGTTCATTTTCAATGAAACTTTCACACATCATTTGGACATATTTTACAATGATTTTTGGTATAGGAATGGCATTTTAGGCAATATCTGGCACTTTACAGGTGCACATTTAAGATATAGTTGTATGTGTTGCTAAGCTAATGAAACAATATTTTAGGAAGCAATGATTACCTCATGGAATTAAATTTTCAAAGCAAACACAATAGATACCCACAAGGTGGTAGAAAGTACACACATTTTTTTAATTGAACCGATACTTCTAGTAACATATCTTGTGCGTCGTGTATTTATTTTTTTATTTAACAGATCAAGTTCTACCACGATCAAGTTGAATAGACTGCTTGGACAGCAAGCCAGAGGATCCAAACACTGATTTAAGGGACCCAATGGAAGATCAGCCATGTCTACAAAATGGTGCTGAATGGGCACAAACACATCAGGATAACTATCAAAACAGAAAATAATATTGACAATGCTGCCATCAAGTGGGACATTTGTTATACACAGTCATACCTGTGTATATCGGCCTTCCATGGAAACCAAGAAAAGGGGCCACTGTAGACAGGTAACCTCGACGTAGGTTCTCTACCTTATTTTCCTCTGCAGTGGATCACTTTTTGTGGCCATTGCAGGCAGGATGGTTGCTACTCACTCAATCCTCGTCTGTGCCATCAGGCGCTTGAGGCGACAGGAGGGATCTCCATCTGGCTCTATCTGCTGCTACATGGGGTCTGTGCTGAGGGAGAGTCCTCTACCTTTCAAGTCTTTTTGAATGGTGCGTCTCCATGTTTCTTTTGGTCGGCCTCGCTTTCGTTTGCCCTGTGGTGTCCATCGCATTGCAGTCCTTATGATGGAGTTGGGCGACATTCTGCAAACATGCCCAAGCCATCTCCATCGGCGCTTCTCAAGGGTCTGTTCCATGGGCATCATTCCAGTTTGTCTGTGGAGATCTTCATTGGAGATGATGTTGGGCCAGAATATCTTCATGATGCGCCGGAGTCATTTATTTTGGAACACTTCTAGCTTGCGTTTGATAGTGACAGTGGTTTTCCAGCATTCTGATCCATAGAGAAGAACACTTAGCACATTGCTCCTGAAGATCTTCATCTTTGTCTTGATGTTTGGTGCTTCTTGGTGCTTCTCCAGATGGTTCTGAGCATGGCAAAAGCTTGGTTTGCTTTACTGATCCTTGCGTTTATTTCTTGGATGCAATCGCCATATGGCGTAACCTTGCTACCCAAGTACGTGAATTCTTGTACGTCCTCTAGTGGTTTTCCATTTACCATGATAGGATTATTGTTGGTTGTGTTTTTCCTCAACGCCCGTGTTTTCTTAGCATTGACTTTAAGGCCAATGGTGTTGGCTACCCTTGATAAACTCTCTGTCTTCTGATGTGCGTCTTGATACCTGCTTGATAGAAGTCCCAGATCGTCTGCGTAGTCCAGGTCCTCTAAAACTGTAGTGAGTGTCCATTGGATGCCCTGTCTTTTTCCCTGGGTGACGCCTCTCACCAACCAGTCAATAGCCAAGGAGAACAGTAATGGTGATAGTATACATCCCTGTTTGACTCCGGTCTTTACCTTAAATGGTTCCGTCAGTCGATTGTTATGGATAACTCGGCATTCAAATTCATTATACAATGATTGTATAATGTTAACTAGTTTTTGTGGGATACCATAGTGTCTGAGTATCTTCCATAATGAAGAACGATGAAGGCTGTCAAACGCTCTCTCGAAATCTACGAACACCACATAGAGTGAGCTGTTCCATTCTTGTGATTGTTCAAGGATTTGTCGTAGTACGAAGATATGATCTGTGCACGATCGTCCTTTCCTAAATGTAGCTTAATGAATCAATAATTTGATATATTAATTACTTTAGAACAATGTTCTAAGTAAACTTAATTAACCAAAATCAATTTCTTTGATTGCCCCATCCATCTTGTGTAATCTTTATTTGGAATGTATCAATTCTTGTTGTATTCAATATGATTATAGTTTAGAATTGTTCAAATCTCCCTACCATTCCTCTTATAATATGTATTGATACCATTTATATTCATTTCTTGTTAGTGAAAGTATAAAACCTTGTCATAAGAGTCGTTACACAATGTTTTGTCTGCGTTTTAATCTTATATCAAAGTTTATGTGTATATAGTAGGACCTCAATTATCCCATTGCATTTTTATCATGCTTGGATGCTATAATTTTCAATGCCATCTCTCATTTGCTCAACCTGGAACATAGAAGAGTTACTCTCCCAAAAAGCGTTAACGCTGTCCTGGAGAGGGCTGTGCTGTGTTGCGTGCTATTCTGCCGTCCCAAGGAAAAAGGCAGTATCTACACGATTCAGCGTTTTCTAGAAACTGAGATATTGACCCTTTTGTGTTTTTGCCACAGCCGTTCGGAAATAATAAACTTGTGAAGATATCTTAAGTGTGTGATTAAAGGCTATATAGGTTTCTATTTTTCTTCATACATGAACAATTGAATTTTCCGTTTAATTTTGAGATTTTCATGAAAATGTAGATACTTTGGGAAAATCCATGGTTCGTGACCGATTTCCCCAAGGAAAAAAGCAGTATCTACATAGAAATTCGGAGGGTGTTAAATTATGCCTTACGTTATGGATAAAACAATCGAAAATGTTTCGGATATATTCTGAAAAAAGTTTGATTAATTAAAAAGCGCTCTCTCTAGGCGAGTCACACTTTTCTTTAAAAAAGGACTTATTGGCCCATATTTCCGCAATGAAAGAAAATACGAAGCATGAATTGTATTCATTAACCACGCAAAAATGATTTTTTTTATACATTTGTTATAAAAGTGTATAAGTTAGAGTTAAAACAAAACTTTGAAATGATAAAGAGCGCCCTCTCTTATCAAGTCTTAAGTTACTTTAAATATGGAATGATGCATGTTACATGCTCCCAACACGGTGCGTGATCGATTTCCCCAAGGAAAAACGCAGTATCTACATAGAAATTTGGAGGGTGATGAATTATGCCTTATGTTATGGATAAAACAATTCTTACTAATCCATGCTGGCACTGAAGAGCTTAATTTAGTAGAAGATTAGGACTGCTGTACATACATGACTCAATTGCATGTATGTATGCGTTAAAATCACATGCCATTAACACACTGCACAGCATCATATGCCGTGCGCAGTCAGTCTGTGCATTGTGTGAATGTGGCAGAGGTACACGCACTTTCATGCATACTTGAATAGCCTTTGTCACAAACTCTGCGCTTTATAGAAGAATGTTGGTCGTATTGCAAAATGCATTTATATGTTAAATTTGCTTCAATATTTTGTGCTTCGCAATTCATATAAGTAGTAAAATTTGTTCATACAAGATATAATTATTATAAATGCGCATTATTCATATTGTCTGCTTATAAATAATTGGTTTGTCTTGTGGCGAGACTAGCTGTGAAGATACTGCTTTTCTCCTTGGGGAAAGTGGAGGTTGACTGTAGATACTGCGTTTGAGGGTTGGGAAAAAATGGTGTTCCCAAATTTTTTTCAGAAAACTGAATGTATCACATGAAAGAGCATTGTTAATTGAGTATTTTTCTGCAAAAAAGTGAAAATCAACAAAAATGTCAGATACTGCTTTTTTCCTTGGGAGGGCAGTATTGGTGATGTGCTGTTGGTGAAGTGATGGTGGTGGTTTTCCGTGCACTATATACAATGTGCAGGGTGCAGTATGCAGGTGGTGCAGGTGTGTCCCTCGTTTACAACATATTCAGGGGCAGAGGCGTCGCCATAATCCGTATGGCGGTTAATGCCGTTCCCCGAAAGCCAAGTAATGTATTGGCTGAGACAGCGTTGCTTGGGAGAGTGTTCCAGACACGGACTGCTCTGGGAAACATGCTGTACATGTAGCAATTAACTTGGCACAATGGTTGGGAGAATATGATGTTGTGGCCACATGAATTCCTTCCACAGAACCATAAAGTTCACTTCTGACTTCTTCCTAGATGAAACCCACTTCCTTGATGTCACCATCAAGAAGGAGAACAGCCAGATCACCACCAGTCTCTACACCAAGCCCACAGACACCCACCAGTACCTCCATTCATCTAGCTGTCACCCCCGCCACTGCACAACAGGTATTGCTTACAGCCAAGCCCTTCGACTCCGCCGCATCTGCTCCACGGACTCTGACTTTTCCCTCCATGCCAGAAATCTCAAGACACAACCCACAGCCAGGGGCCACAGTGCCAAAGCAGTTCATCTATCCATTAACAAAGTTCGTTCTCTCCCCAGATCCGAGGTTCTGAAGAAGAAGACTCCCAACCAGAGCACCACTGTTGTCACACCCCTAGTGACCACCTTTCATCCCAACTTACCTCCCCTCCGTCGCATATTGACTAACAATCACCACATTCTTCACACTTCTGATCGCCTCCAACAGGCTGTCCCTGATGCCCCCATCCTAGCCTACAGACGCCCTCGCAACCTCAAGGACCACATTGTTCGAGCTGAACTTCCCACCCCCAATAACAACCCCTCTCCCATACAGCAAGGCACCTTTAAGTGCACCGCCGACAGATGCATTGTGTGTCAGGTACATATCCATCAGGATGATACCTTCACCAGCCACTCCAACAACATCTCTCACCATACCAAGGGCCACATCGCATGCACCACCACCAATGTTGTATATCTTATCACGTGCAGAGTCTGTGGCATGCAGTACGTAGGCGAAACCAGGAACACCCTCAAGAGACGCTTTTACGGACACAGATCCACCATCCACACATCCAAACATGACGCCCCAGTCGGCAACCACTTCAACCTACCTAATCACTCCATTTCTGACATGATTCTACAGGGAATAGAATCTCTAGGTAACCGCCCGGACACACTCAGCTCCAGCAGAGAGAAGTATTGGATAAGACGTCTCTGCACCATTCATCCCCGTGGTCTCAACATCCAAGAAGGCAGTGATTAACCTTTGCATCTCTCCCCTTCATCGTCTGCACCACCATTTGTTTGTTTTCACCCCCCATATCGATACTTTACTTTGTTCCACATACTATACATATTCTTATTTCCCATTTTATTTTCCCCATATATTCATTTAGTTTCCTTTGAGATTACATTATATACACTGTCACCATTCATACACATAATCATGTTAGTTTATTAATATGTTATACTTTTTGCATTTAATTTCTCTCTATAGGTACACTGTCCATAGACATGGGCTTATTCATATACATCCACATTCTCATCATGCATAGTTCCACCTCTATTTTGATCATATTGTTCCACCTTCCCTCTGATTACCTACCTATTTAGGCTTCCTTTTGTTCACTATCTCTTTTACACTCCCTGTCCCATTCATTTGTCTATGTTGCTTCCCTACATATCATCACCTACTGGGGCCTCATCCTTTTCACTCTCTCCTTTGAACTCGCCTATCCTATTCATCCGATCCTGCAACACACTTCACTTCACTTTATTTGTCCTAATCCTCTCGCTCCCATCTCGTACACTCATAATCCCCTCTATTCATCCTCCCACCCCAGTGCACTCCCACACCTCATCAACTGTCTTTTGTTCACATGTCTCTTTCCATTTCTTGATTTATTTCTTTGATCCTCCCTACCTCTATTTTTCTCTAAGCCTTACACTCTCATCACTTTTTCTTTGACTGCAGCCACTTAAGGACCCTCCCATGCCTGTTTGACATGATTGGTCAAGCAGTCCTGACACCCACCCACTCACAGTTGCTTTCATTGTTTTGTGTCTCCGCCTCCTTTCCTCTTTCCAGCCCCCCCTTCCATACATGTGTTTATGTTGGTATATATTCTGTGTTTTTTCTGTAGTAACTGTCATTTGTGCCCTGACGAAGATTCTGCTAGGATCGAAAGCTAGGCTGTATACGACTCTCATTTTACCACATTGGCGATTTTTTTTTAGTAGACAAGCAGTTTTCAGCAGTATTTTCCATATGCTTTTATATTATGCTCGTTGTGGTCTGGTGATGCCTGCGATGAGTCAGATTTCAGGTGGCAAATTAGATCTCAACAAGTTTGTGGTGAACGTTGAAGAGCATCTCGCACTGATTGAGCAAGCGGGCAGCGGTGTTGAAGTGTGTCCAAGCCAAGAGATGACAGCATGATGGTAACACTATATTCTCTTCTGTAATCATGGATGACGAATCTGGCAGCTTGTCTTTGTATGCTCTCTAGAGGTTTGATCTCCTTCTGGGTGTGTGGATTCCATGCACATGAGGCATATCCAAACTGGGGTCGTACAAGTTGCTTATATGCAATGTCCTTGACTTTCTGATCACACTTCCCTAGTGCTCGACGTACAACTCCAAGAGTCCTTGGAGCTTTAGCTTGGATCTTCTGTGCATGGGTATTCCAGCTCAGGCCGTTTGCCACTCTGACTCCAAGGTATTTATAGGAGGTATCTTTGGGAATTGCTTGCCCATTGATGCTGTAGTTAAGGTCAAGGGATGCTGCTTCAAGACGATATACATGTCGGCACATTTATTCACTTTGAATGACATATCCCATAGGTTTGCCTATTATGCCAGGGTGGAAAGATCCTGTTTGTAAGGCTGTGTGGTCATCTCTTGGATACTACGGTACAAGCAGTGTCATCAGCAAAGAGTCTTTTTGATGATTTATACGCTTTCACATATGCCATTAATGTACACGAGAAACAAGGTCGAACCAAGTACTGATCCCTGAGGGACCCCAGAGAGGACATCAGCTGATGGTGATGTGGCTCCAATTATTGACACAGTTTGGGATCGCCCAGTCAGGAAACCATGGATCCAGTTGATAGTTGGTTCTTGGATGCCGTAGAATTTCAGCTTGTGAACTAGCTTTCAATGTGACACCTTGTCAAATGCCTTGCTGAAATCAAGGAAGATCTCGTCAGTTTGGTGCTGCTGGTTGATGTTGCTAGCCCAATCATTAAAGGGATCTGGTAACTTTGTTGACATGTGCAAAAAGTGAGCAAAAATGTACACGGTTTCAAATATCCAACGGATATTTTATTATCTGAAAACTTCAATCGTACATATCTTTGTAACGAAAGTGAAATTTGAAAAACCGAAACCTGTCTCATGCTTTTTTTTGTGTTAATACGAAATAAACAAGGTATGAGAGAACTGCTAGATTTCCAATTGGATTTTGAGGATTTGGACAATGTTACTAAGTCCCTTTAACGGCTTCCACAAGCTGGGTGTCACAGGAACGTCCTCGCCGGAATCCGTGTTGATTGGGAGTGATGATGTCATTTTTTGCCAGAAACTTGAACATGTGGCTCAACATGATGTGTTCAAGGATCTTGCAGCAGATGCATGTGAGGGACACAGGTCTGTAGTTAGATGGGTCACCTTTGTCTCCTGATGTATAGATGCTTGCTACTCTAGCCCTGTATTTATTAATTGTTTAAGGTTATAATTTGTATATTTTCCAAATCAGCTATTACCTGTCTAATCGACAACTAAGCTTCTTGCTTTATGCCTCTTGTAGGTGCTAGCCGTTACATTTCATGTGTAAATGTTGTGTCAGAATTATGTTTGAACAAAAAACCAGCAACATTAAATTTAATTTAAGATTAAGACAAGTGAAGTGAAGTGAAGCGCAGTAATATACTAGTAGTGGTGATTGTTTGGGGGGGGGGGGGGGGGGGGTTATCAACACCTTAATTGCTGCTCTATAGTCTTGTTGACAATAAAGAAAACAATCTAACCCATTAAATCGCCTAAACTATAGGTATAATTTTCCCCAAAATTAATAGTTCAGAATGCCAACTTCACCACATCCCCATACAAAATTGGCCCCATAACAGTAGGATTTTGTATATAAGTGGGCAGTGGAGCCTATACTTATCACAACTCAAAACTGTACATGATACACCTATCACGGAAAAAAGGTTTACCAGTAAAAATGATAAAACAAACATATATTGGAGCATAATCACCATTTTAGTATGTAAACACTATACACGTGCTTTTATGAGGGAACAATCATCTCACGAATAATAATGATATGCTAATGAGCAAACTTGTGTGTAGATATGCAAAACTTAAATATGCATTACGTTTCACTAAGTTAGCCGTGATCTCCACCACGGTGGAAATCAACTCAACCATTTTAATAGCTTTCGTCAACATTCCATGCCCTGTTAACTGCTCCCCCGAGACCTAGTGGTATTATAGAGATAATCTCCTCCGGTTACACCCAGTAAACCGATAAGAACGGTGTAAACGGTGATAAAATTCTACTAGAGGCACGAATCTCTCAACCTCTCCTCAGGCCTGAGAAGCGGATATTTTCTAACTTGGGTGAAACGTAATGGGGTCCCAGATTTATTCCGATTTGATATGTTTATTGAAATTTGAGCTGCTTCTGAACCGATTTTGATAAAACAAAGTATATTCCGTCATTCAATTGTACGCTCTTTCAAATTTTACACTCAGTTTTTTTATTTTCTCACACATTTTTTTTTTGTGCCGCGCCCTATATACCAAAACTGAACGACCCCTTGTAAATGTCATAACTGAATACATGAGCTTAGCATATACATCATATACTTACGTAATATTTTTGTATAACCGGTGAAACCACGGTTCGGGTAGACTCTTATTTCATCGTTGACGAACTTTCCCCACATGACGAAAGGAAGTGTGAATTGTAGGCCGATGACAAAGTCAACCTGTATAAATAATATAGTGAAATATGTTTGTTGTATTAATGTCGTGCATACTGTATAGTTCAGTGACTCAACCAGACGTGAAAAAATAGGGTTCCACAAATGTCATTGATTGTGATATATCTTTCATATCTGATTTGTTCACATGACGAGGCAATGGGGTAGCGTGGTCAGACTCATGGGTGGGGCACACTTCATGTTTTATTAATTTTCACAGCTTTCCCCTGATGTTTTATTTTGTTGTAACATTTATTTACTATTTTCATTTTCCGCAAACTAACGGATTCCGAACAAAACGGATGCACAGCGTACAACAAACGTACGACCAGCGGACGGCTGTATTCGGTGGTGTCCGTTTCAAGTTTTGTGCATGCACAATACTTTCAAACGGGTAGAACAGACATCGCCGTTAAAGGAACGTATTAACCGAACAAGAAAAGGACAAGAAACGTATACGAACGGAGACGAACGGATTGACAATTTTGTTGTTCGTTTGGCATACGTTTACTCAATCCGGTCAGATGTGACCGGGCCATTAGAAAATGAATTGTTAAATGGGATACACCAGTGAAAATTGATGACTTAAAACAAAACAAAAAGATTGTCATAATTATATATAAGAAGGTATCAAAATTCGTTCTAGAACATTACATTATGAATGTGGAGAAAGAGACACTAGGTATTTTACTCAATTAATGAAGTCTGATAAAAAGAAAACATTAATTAGTAAACTCTATAAAGAGCTCAATCGGAAGAGAAAATTGATTCTTTTGATGATTTTTTTCAGGACTTGCCACAATTAAATTCAGATTTGTGTGCATTATGTGAAGGTAATAAACGAAATAACAAACGGAGACTGTTACTGCATTGCAGCCATGAAAGAAATGGCATCTAATAAATCCCCGGGGAATGATGGATAAAGTGTTGAAATTCATATACTATTTTGGCCACTAATACAAAAGCAGCCGGTTATTAGTTTGGTTCATAAAGAAGGAAAAGATCCCTTTTCATAAAAAATATAGACAAATATCTTTATTGAATGTAGATTATACAATTTTGACTAAAGTGCTTTCGATATTGGATTAAAAACATCATTTAAATGAAATAATATATTCTGTTGACCAGGTGGGATATTTGAAAGGTCGAAACATAGGTGAAGCGATAAGAATGATAGATGATATAATTCATCATACATCAGTCAATACAATACCTGGATATATGATGATAATTGATTTTGAAAAGGCTTTTGATTCAGTTTCACATTTTTGAAGAAGGTTTTGATTACATTTGGTGTTGGAACGTCATTTTGCAGATGGGTGGAGACTATATATAATAATGCTCAAAGTTGTGTTTTTAATGGGGGCGCATCTACTGGATACTTTGATATTAAGAGAGGTGCAAGACAGGGGTACCCCATGAGTGTCCCCACATTTATTCATAATTTGTATCGAAATGTTAGCTCGTTCAATATAATAAAGACCCTGAAATTCAAGGATTTACGTTTAACAACGTGCAAATGAAACAAATTCTTTAAGCAGACGATATGACTCTCTTTATTCGGGACTCAAAATCATTTAAAAGGGTAGAGAAACTGTTTAAAAGCTTTGCTAGAAATTCTGGATTGAAAATGAATAAAGACAAAACTTGTCATTGTTAGGCCCTTCTCAAAATGAAAATATTGCTCTTCCATTTGGTAAAATAATACAATAAATAGTTTACTTTTCTTTAGATGTTGAAGTTCAGTAAATGACAAATTATAAGGAATTTTTGAGCAGAATAAAAAAACTGCTGTCATGGGGTAAACAAAGAGATTTAACTTTAAAAGGATAGTTGAGTT
The DNA here is from genome assembly GCA_037951105.1 of Echinarachnius parma. Lineage (NCBI taxonomy): Eukaryota > Metazoa > Echinodermata > Echinoidea > Clypeasteroida > Echinarachniidae > Echinarachnius > Echinarachnius parma. The sequence continues at coordinate 11,171 of JBAMJV010002397.1, read as the reverse complement.
CTGGTAGAGAGAGTTCAGTTTTAGTCAAACTGAATTTTAGTAACCGAAACCTGCACCATTACATTACAAACTAATATTTATAACTCCACCATGCTCAAAATGAAAACAAAAACTACAAACGACTAAGTAAAAAGCCTTTTATCATTAAAAAAGAGCTGTTAAATTAAAGAAGGCGCTTTCAAAAAAATAACTTGTTTAAACCATTTTAAATAACATATTGTGCATGTGATGTTTTGTTGAAATAGTGATTAGATAGAGAGATAATCAACAACTTTCTATAATCCTCTTTGAAAACTTTTGAAAAGAGGAAGCATTAAACAAAATTTTTGTGGAGTCCCAAATTTATTACAAATGGTTATGTTTATAGATATTTCAGCCGTTTCTGAACCGATTTTGATCAAATAAAGTTTATTTTGCCATTATAATTACATGCTTTTTCAAATTTGATACTCAGTTTTTCATTATCTCACAAAACAAACTATTTTGTGTAGCGCCTTTTGAAAAACCAAATCTCAACTATCTCTTTAATGGGAAAAATTCAATTGATAAAAACGTTTATTTTGTCAAAATTGATTTATGTATCGGCACTGACACTAGTACCGAATTGGGTATTTCAAGATTTTGATAATTGGTTTTTTACTTTTTGTGGAATGGAAAAGATAATATTAAGCGAAATGTACTATTCTTGGATCATGGTAGAGCTAGACTTTTAATTATTACCTAAAGATGTTGGAGGAACTTTGATATTTTATAATAATTCAACCATATGTTTATCTGAATTCGTATAGAGTGTTGAAGTGTGATGTCATCTACGACATTATAAACACCTATCTTTATAATTTTTAAATTTGAACTTAATTTTCAGAAAGAGCATAACAAATAATGTCTAAATACTGAAAATCAATTGAATATGTAATGTATTGCCTAAGATATGCCCATCTCAATGATTTTTTTGTCCAATAGGCAATCAGTGTTATAGTGCAATGGTTCATAATTTTATGAACCAGTGCACTATAACACTGATTGCCCATTCAGTAAAACTAATTTGGATGGGCATATCTCTGCCAATACTTAACATATTAGATTGATTTTCGGTATTTAGACATTATTTGTCATGCTCTTTATGAAAATGAAGTTCAAATTTGAAAAATTTAAAACAAGATCATGACCTCATGGCTTCAGTACTCTATTATATTACCAGCATTTTATAAACCCCTCAAAAAAAGTTCGGAAACTCAAGTTTGATCGATCACATCTCTCGTATTTTTTAATAAGAATACTCGAAATCGGTGTCAAAATAAAGCCTCATTATATACCTTTCAAACGGTGCATTATGTGTAGTGATTATGCAATTGGGGCGATTGCAGTAGCCCAGAGAATAGGGGGAGGCAGGAAGTGAAATCTCGCAAAATGGCCCCAATGCATTCAATTTACGAGTGCATGACTGTGTTGATCAGTTTTCTAAAGGTTAACATTCTATTGAATACTGCCACCCTTTCCATTCATCAAAATTGTTGAATTGGATACCATTTTAATGGAAATTATCTCTTCATTACGATGGCATATTAATCGTAAGGATTATGCAAATGGAGTGTGTGCAGCGAACCAGAATATGGAGATGGGTCGAGTGTGAAATCAGACAAAAAGATATGGAGTTGACAAACAAATCAGAGCGTTGCATTTTTTCGAGCTTTTGGGAGGATTTGTTAGCATTTCAAATAAAATATTCATGATCAAATATGATATCAACGGAAAGCCCAACAACTCTTCTGTATGAAAATGTGAAATTTATAATGATTTTTGTAAAGGGCGGCTGCAGGGAGATGAATGGGAGGGAGCCTCAAAAGTGCCCCATTTTGAAACGCTCTGATTTCAAGGCACTATTCATGCGTTTTCAATTGAATTCCTCTCATTCATGGCCAACTCATTCAAGTCGCATTACATCCTCTACACAATGGTATACAGATACCGACACCAAATCAGAGCGTTTTGAAATGGGTCACTTTTGAGGCTCCCCCACATTCATCTCCCTGCAGCCGCCCTTTACAAAAATCATTATAAATGTCACATTTTCATACAGAAGAGTTGTTGGGCTTTCCGTTGATATCAATTTAAATCATGAATATTTTATTTGAAATGCTAACAAATCCTCCCAAAAGCTCGAAAAAAATGCAACGCTCTGATTTTTTGGCAACTCCATATCTTTTTGTCTGATTTCACACTCGACCCATCTCCATATTCCGGTTCGCTGCACACACTCCATTTGCATAATCCTTACGATTAATATGCCATCGTAAGGAAGAGATAATTTCCATTACAATGGTATCAAATTCAACAATTTTGATGAATGGAAAGGGTGGCAGTATTCAATAGAATGTTAACCTTTAGAAAACTGATCAACACAGTCATGCACTCGTAAATTGAATGCATTGGGGCCATTTTGCGAAATTTCACTTCCTGCCTCCCCCTATTCTCTGGGCTACTGCAATCGCCCCAATTGCATAATCACTACACATAATGCATCGTTTGAAAGGTATATAATGAGGCTTTATTGTGACACCGATTTCGAGTATTCTTATTAAAAAATACGAGAGATATGATCGATGAAACTTGAGTTTCCGAACTTTTTTTGAGGGGTTTATATAAGATATGTTGGACGTTTGGATGGCCACGAAAATATTTTTGTTAACAAAAAATACTTCTAAAAGGAATGAGATTATTCATAATAATACATTTATTTTATTGATGGTCATGTTCCTTTCGATGAACAATTATATATAAAAATATTTATAAGTTGCAACATATTGTTGTTTGGGAAGGCAATATGAAATCAAATGAGGAATTTCAAAGAAAGGGTTTAAATAGTTAAGAAATTATTAAAATACAACCTATTTTTCTTGGAATCCCCCCTTCATGGAAACAATTTTTAAATAAAAATACTCACTCAAATATAGATAAGGAATTAGATATGGATCATATTATGTTTGAAAAGGTATATGTTAGATCAAGTAACTTCAGATATTATATACGTATTTTTATTAAATAAGAGAGTAAAAAAACACAATTTAGAACAGACCTATATTATTAACGGGAAAGATAAACAATTAATATTTTTGAGATTTAGAAAATGTACATTGAATAGTAAGTTTAGGGAATTTTAATTTATAATGCTTTATATATTATTTATACTAAATTTCATTTATATACATTTGAAATGGTTATTAGTAATTTATGTTCTTTTAAATAATAATAATAATACACTCTCAAATTTTCTTTAACCAACTGGTTAAAATGTTAACCAACAGTTGGTTTCCAGGTGAACGGACCAACTCTTGGTTAAAATATTAACCAACCCTAGTTGGTTACAAGTTGAACCAACTATTTATTAAAACTTTAACTAATTATTTGTTAAATATTTTTTAATCAACCTTAGTTGGTTACAATTATAACCAACTATTTATTAAAACTTTAACTAATTATTTGTTAACTATTTGTAATCAACCATAGTTGGTTACAATATAACCAACTATTTATTCAAACTTAAACCAATTATTTAGTAAATAATTTTAACCGACCCTGGTTGGTTAATGACAGTAACCAACAGTTGCTTACATTTTCATCTATGTAAACAACTGTTGGTTAATTTTTACTAACCAACCAACAATTGTTTGCAGGTAAGCCAAACAAATGTTTACAATACCATTATACTGATGAATTTTTATAATACATTTGAAACCATTACAATTCCCAAAACATTTTGAACATTGAGAAATGGGAGGGTGAGAAAATGATTCCTATGTTGTGAAAGTGAAATATCACTTTGCAAAAATACAATGGATGCGTGTGGTTTAGCAATCCTACAACAGAAATATACTGTGCACTTAAGATTCCAATACAAAAACGGGAATAAATTACGCCATTATGATTGACGATTCCCTGCCTGATTTAATGCTGCTGCAGACTAGTCCGGCTGGCATCATGCGGCAGCGCAGCGCGGTGCATGCATGCAACAGTCACTGGGAATTTGCCCGAGGCTGCATGAAGGAATTGGCGGTCACGTCACGGCGATTTTAACACATTATTCAAAATATTGTGGAATTTTAGCGGTTTCAAATGTACTATAAAAATAATCAGAAGATTGGTATAGTAAATATGTGTTTGGCTTACCTGCAAACACTTTGATGAGGAATTCAAAACCCAACTGCTTGAGCCTTTCTGCTACAGCTTCCATGATGCTTAATTTTAGCCGAAATAATATTGCTGCGATTCCTTGTTTCTCATTGGCTAATTTCATGTCACATGTTCAAAACTTTTAACCAACATTTGAACGGCGGTAATTCCACACTATCATTAACCAACGTATGCGGAACGATCTTTAACAAACACAATTTTTAACCAACCATGTCACTTTAACTAACGATTGGTTATTTATTTTAACCAACCAGTTTTAATATACTCCGCAAAAAAAGAAACTGGACACTTGTATGAGACCTAATATTTCGTATTCATTAACGATCCAATATACGATATTGTATATCAAATTAAAGATAAAATTACCCTCTTCAATATTCGCCTGAAATCCAGATGAAATCATTCATGCATGACTTGTCACGGTCAATTAACCACACCAAGGTCTGTTTTCAAAAATAGCAAAAATGGAACATCCACTCAACCATATAAATGTTGATAAGCGTAATCTAAAACGCTATATTTTTTCATTACAAATGTGACCTTTTCTATCTTCATCTCAATAAAGAGTATAAATGAAGACAAATTGTGAACGTTATAGGGGTTATTTTCATCCAAAAGTAACAAAATGGGGAATTCCATGGCAAAGCTTTATTAGTCAAAACCACAATTTGTGCCCTTATTTCAGCATGGAAATGGTATAAAATTCTTCTCAAGAATTCTACCGTAGTCCAAAGATCTTCAAAACCTGAAGTCACCCTTGGTCAAACAGTTGGGCAGTCTTTAACATGACATTTCTCTAGGTAAATATGGTTAAAATTGCAGGGGACACATGCAATAGACAAACTTCATGCCTCTAATACAGACCAGTATGCATGCTTTCATAACCTGGCCCTGTTTTATTGACAAATTTGTATTTCCAGAGTTTGTTTATAACAATAAAGTTGAATAATGTCATAATTTACTTGCCCCGCTCATCTTGTTTTAAGTGAAACGCTTACTATCATTTCAGTCGAATGGTGTAGTCCTCCATTGTTTTGCTATTTTTGAAAACAGACCTTGCTATTGTTAATTGACCATGGCATTCGATGCATGAGCGATTACACCTTTAAGTTATACCCTGCATGTAGAGGACTAAATTCCCTTTAATGTGATATATGATCATGTACACTTTATCGTACATTAATATGAAATATTTCAACTTATACAAGTGTCCAGTTTCTTTTTTTGCGGAGTATACATGAACATTTTACCAGTGTTTTGAGAGTGTAGGTGATATTTATTTAGCGCACGTTCCGTCTTTCGACACTCGCGGCGCTTTGGGAAAAAAACTCAGATAAACAAACAAACATACAAACATACAAAACAAATTAGAGTACACCTATTGTTCAAATAAATAGGTTTGCAATAGAGTTCTAGAGGCATCCAAGGAAGGTGATTGGCGAATTTCAATGGGGAGATCGTTCCAATGTTTTGGTCCAAGGTATGAGAAGGAACGATCTCCCCATGAGCGTTTTACTCTGGGTGCTTGAAGGGATAGTGTGTTAGATAAGCGAAGACTACGTGAAGGTGCGTACATTGTGAGGCTATTTTGTAAGTAGGCAGGGGCAGATGAATGAAGTGAATGATATACACGTATCATAATGTTAAATGTAATGCGTTTCTCAACAGGAACCCAATGGAGGGATTAAAGGATCGGTTTTATGTGTGAAGACTTCTTTGTGTACGTAAGTAGTCTGGCTGCATAATTCTGTATACGTTGGAGCTTATGAACTTCTTTTGGGGGATATTACCAAATAAAGAGTTAGCAAAATCAATGCGAGATAAGATCAATGTGTGAATCAAGGATTCAGCAGCAGACGGTGACAAATATTTCCTAATGAAACCCAAATTGCGTAATTGAAATCGAACGGACTGACCCCTGTGGAACTCCACATGTAAGGATAGTGGGGTCGGATGTCGCATCGTTAACTCTAAAGCCAAGTGCCCATTAGGCGATCTGCGCTTGCGATCTAGCCCGAGTTGCTAGCGATCTCGGTTCGGTGTGAATCGCACCAGTTCGCCGCGAGTCAGCCCGATCTCATTGCGTACGCGATCTTTTCGGTGCCCACTATGCGATCTCACGGCGACTTCCTATTGTCCCTATTTCCACGCATGCGTGCATGGTTGAGAATTACAGCCATGTATTGTTCGATCTTGCTTGTCTTGACATCATAACGCGCTTTGCGAGTTTTTTTTAATAAACCCAGTGCCCACTTTGCGATCTGCGCCTAGCGATCTTGCCCGAATAGGAGCGATCCCCTGAGATCTGTGGTTAAGTCGCAAAGTGGGCACCAATGGCCGCACCAGATCGCTGTAACTCGCGTCCGCAAGGGTGGTTTCGCTTGCGGTCGCAAGGTTTTTTTTTACAAATTTCGTTCTCGATCGCATGTCGGGCGGGATCGCACAAAAAAAGCCATTTGGGCAATTGTTCATATTTCCTGATATTAATGATATCCAGAGTTCGATTTCTTGATATCCAGAGTTCGATTTCTTGATGCCAGGAGTTGAATTTTTGAAATCAGGAATTATCATTGGTTAGCAACAGAAAATGGTTTCTTGATATCAAGATTTCAATGTTCAGTTATGCGAAACTGCTCTACAAAGGCGCCCTGCAAGAATCAAGAATTCTTTTCTTGATATTTGTCTTGAATTGTTGATATCCATAAATGATTTGCTGTTGGCAACTCTTGATATCAAGAAAAGGAAATAAATGTTCAAACGGCTAGCCATGCCTCGCCAACAAATTCAGAATAAAAAAGCGTGAATTCCTCGTTATTGTATTCCTTGACAATGGGTGGAAATAGGGGCCAAGCAGCTATGACCCCAAGGAGGCCAAATTAAAAAGATCGCGTACACAATGGAGTAAGGCGGACTCACTGCGAACTGATGATTCCAAGGTCGCTAGCCCTATGCGATCTTGTCCGAATAGGAGCGATCCCCTGAGATCTGTGTTAAGTCGCAAAGTGGGCACCAATGGCCGCACCAGATCGCACCAGATCGCACCAGATCGCCGCGAATGCGATCGAGACCGACCTGGTCGCCAGCTTTTTGAACATGTCAAAACCCCGGCGACCGCAACCGACACCACCCTTGCGGACGCGAGTTACAGCGATCTGGTGCGGCCATTGGTGCCCACTTGGCTACTTAACCACATATCTCAGGGGATCGCTCCTATTCGGGCCAGATCGCTCTAGATCGCTAGGCCCAGATCGTTAAGTGGGCACTAGGCTTAACAGATTGTGAGCGATTTGACAGATATGATTTGAACCAGTCAAGGGCAAGACCATGTATAACAAAATATTGTAGCCTGTGAATCAGAATGTCATGTTCCACCGTATCAAAAGCTGATTACATAGTATAAGAACTGCGATATTTCCATCATCCATTTGTTTAAAAACATGGTCAGTAAGATTTGTGAGAAGCTTTTTCCACACTATGACATGTATGATGTGGGCGGTAAGCTGACTGACGGTTATCTAAAAGATTTGTCTCTGCATGTACGTCAAGAGACGAGACGTTCCAAAACTTTACTTAGAAACGGCAAGTTTAATATTGGACGATAATTTTGCATAGATTCCTTATCATAATTGTTTTTGTTTAGAGTGAGGCGTATCACAGCTCCAAGGCTTGGCTAGCAAGTCAAGGCTAGCATTTACAATGTTAACAACAGCTGGTGCAACATCTGGTAGACACTTCTTTACAAAAGGTGTAGGGAGTGGATCTAATTCACATGATTTGTTTGGCGATTTCATAATAACACTTTCTACATTATTGAGGGTTACAGGGTTGAATGAGCAGAATGATGAGGGTACATCATACATCTCTTCATTTAAATTGATTACAGGCAGGTTTGCTCGAATATTGGATATCTTATCAACAAAATACTGACTAAACTGGTTGGCAAACTCGTTACAAGACTGGTACAAGGAATGGCGATGCTTGGTTTCTGTTTAGAAGCTGATTAACAACTGTAAAAAGTTGTTTCGCATCTTTGCGACTTGGCTTGAGTGGTGTAAATATTTTGCCTCTTTGATAAGCGATTGAACAAGTTGACGTTGGGTGCAATACATCTGTCTGTGTATCTTCAACTTTGTTAAATGCCACTTTCTTTCTAGTTGTCTACGACAAAGGTTTGCCTTAGCTATTTTACTATTATACCACTGTGTGTTAGGACGAACTGTGACACAAAGTAGTTTCTGTGGAGCATATTTGTACAGTACCAAGGTGTCTCAGAAAGAATGCAACACCTACGATCGTTAATTTCATCAACACCATCGATCAAATGTCATTGTTTTTTGTTTGATTGGGTAGGAAATTCTTTTTCCAACAAAATGATACCATAAGCATTGATTTTGGGTAAGGCGTTTGGATCCTAGGGCCATTTTCTGAGGCAATGTCGTTTCCTAATTTGATACTTTTTCGTCTCCAGCGATCCTCTGAACACTGAGACATTCTCGCCCCACGGCCTCCCATAGACAGAAGAACCGCATGACTGCTCCCCTTTGATAAAGAAGACAATATTGCGTAATCGAGTACCCCGTACGGTATGGCTCATATTGTCTTCCTTATCAAAGGGAGAGCAGTCATGCGGTTCTTCTGTACAGCTAATTCTATGGGAGGCCGTGGGGCGAGAATGTCTCAGTGTCCAGAGAATCGCTGGAGACGAAAAAGTAGCAAATTTAGGAAACGACATTGCCTCAGAAAAATGGCCCTAGGATCCAAACGCCTTACCCAAAATCAATGCTCATGGTATCACTTTGTTGGAAAAAGAATGTTCTACCCAATCAAACAAAAAACAATGACATTTGATCGATGGTGTTGATGAAATTAACGATCTTAGGTGTTGCATTCTTTCTGAGACACCCTGTATATACTGACAGCATCTTGGATAGTGTCAGCAGTGGAGCAGACTTCTTTGAGTGATGTTATCACTATGTCTTGCCGGAGTTCATTGACCTAAATTGACTTCAGGTTACGAGATGCAAGGTACTGTTTGTTGGCAGTTCTTATTGGTATGTTGTAGTAAATATTTTGTAGTAAATATGAAGAAACTTTATTTTGTCTTTGTGAGAAAGTAAAACCAATTTGGGAAGAGTGTGGACATTTATTTAATTTATTAGAGATTAAGAATAAAGATTGGATAGGTATCCATGTAGGAATAGTTGACTTAAATATTGGGAAAGAACAACTATTACATTATATTATAATTTTGATAAATATTTGATATTTATTAATAGTTAGAATAACAATACACCACTAACTCATTTCGAAATGAAAAATAGATTATTGGAAAATAGAGAGGAGAAGAAGAAATTAGCAGGGAATCGAGGTACATTAATTTATCATTTCAACCAGAACGTCAATGACGTAGCGCTCATCCGCCATCTCGCAACATCAAATATCATGTGGTACACTTTTCAACTGGTCAAAAAATAAAAATTTGACGCCCTGGAAGGGACATAAAAATAAAAAAAATAAAAATTAGAGAGAAAAAATATAAATTTGACGCCCCCGAAGGGACATGGGGAAAAAAATAAAAATAAAATAAATAAATAAAAAAAGAAAAACAATTATTGAAAAAAATAAATAAAAACAATTAAAAAAATAAATAAAAAATAAATAAATAACAAAAACAAAAAAAACAAAAAAATTAATTAATTAATTAATTTAATAAATAAATTAAAAAAAAAAAAAAAAAAAAAAAAAAAAAAAAAAAAAAAACATAATTAATTAATGGTGAAAAATGTCAAAATTCTGTGTAGAAGTTTAGTGTACCAAAGTTAGCTCTACCAGATAAAGCAAACCAAATCAAAATCTGTCGAGAAATGAAGGAGAAGAAGTATTTTTTGTGATTTCGAATAAATTTGCATAAATTACCATAGATAATGAATTTCATGATTCTGTGTAGAAGTTTTAAATCCCCCTCCTAGCCCTATTAGATAAACCAAACAGAATGAAGAAGAAGCATTTTGAAAACTGTGGACGGACGGACGGACGGACGCCACGCCATGGCATAAGCTCATCGGGCCCTTCGGGCCGGATGAGCTAAAAAGTGGGACAATTTAGTTATCCACTAGATTTGTCCACTTTCTGAAGTGAAGAAGACTGGTATGATAAGTGCCTCGACTACGTCTCGGGACTTATACTCTTCCCTCTATAGCATTTAAAATCCCTTGGATGGAACATTTCGTGATATTCCCTCCACCACCACTTAACAACTGTATAATGACATGATATCAATCCAGCCATGTTTGACTTGATTTTATTACAAAAGAAGACAACAGTAATATTGATAGTAATGACATTGATAAGTATGACCATACATATTAGTAACTCAATTGTATATGTTAATAATGTAAATTGTGCCTGTACATCTAATTGATTGACCCGGATTCAACAAGCAGGTTTGTAAGAGGTTTGTATAAACCATGGTTTATCCATGGTCTACATCTATGGAGTGCCATTTGTAAACTGATTTGATAACGAATGTAAACTGCTTACATGTTAAAAATGTTGATGGTTTGTTTTCTCACATGGTTGAACTTGCTGGCAAGCAAGCATTAACAGTCATATACTTATTATACATTTTTAAAAACTTGTATACGTGCAACACTCAAAACATGTAGACTATGGGTAAACCATGGTTTCTACAAACCTCCTACAAACCTCCTATCTGAATCCGGACCATAGCGTTTATGCATCTCACCCAACTAATCCGTCTCTTGAGCTTGGTTTCTTCAGGCGCACGCTCGACATCACCAACAGCAAGACCGACCTAAACAGAAAGAGGCGCATCAGGAAAACAATATAATGCAGTCATACTTTTGTCCAACAATTAAACGCAGAACCATGGATAGTACTTGGATAATCCATGGCAGATCCAGAGATTCAGGGGGATGCATGTAATAGGCTGAACACTGTGAAATATCGTTCCTTAGGGG
>JBAMJV010002396.1:0-132025 GCA_037951105.1 Echinarachnius parma | reverse complement strand
AATGTCCCATCTTCGTGTGTTCTCTTCTATGGCTTACTCTGAAGGTTATTGGAGAATTTGGTCTTTTTCAAAATGTATTTTACCCCCGTTAGGTGTTTCATCTTTTTATCACGTACATGATCAAAAATGTTTGTTCTGTTGTTTGCTCGCACATGACCACTTTGCAATCTACATTAGATAACATGCCCATGTCATCGACCTAAACACATTAAATATGAACTGCTCTTGAAAATAAGTTAGTATATGTATCTAAAATACACGTAAAATTACTTAATACACATACAAAATGGATTGCGCAACCACGTCAGGCTTATATTTGTGAAGTGGCGTAGATACGGGGGGTTGGGGGGGGGGGGGGGGCAAGGGGCCACGTGACCCCAATAGTTAAAGAACATCAATGAAACATGTGAAATAATTCTTACAAAATATAGAAACAAAATTTTGGCGAGGGAGCGAAGCGACAACCCAGCAGTGTGCCCAGGTTTTTTATGACTGAAGGGGGAATAGAGGGTCCCAAAAGATTTTGGATTTAGCTGTTTAGAAATTGGAAGATTTATTAAGTGCACATTGCAAGCATCATGTTATGAGGAGGGCTTTGTCCAAGTATGGATAAACTTTAGCCTGATAGATACATAGATTGCAAGCATCCTGATGGAACCCTGAATGGAATCAGTCACGGGGATACCCACATTGGGAAGCTTATTGGGGGTCCAGGGGGCGGAGCCCCGGAAGCTTTGGGATTTGTAATATCCAGAAATAAAGATGTTGTCTATAATAGGAAAATACAGTTAACTATTAAATAGCTCAATTTTAGTGGGCATAGAGAGAAGTCCTGAATACAACTATTAAATGAGTACAGGGCCAAGACTGGGTCAAATGACATTAATGGGGGTTCCAGGGGGCGCAGCCCCCGGAAGATTTTGGATATTGGGGGGGGGGGGGGATAATAATACAGGCCATCCCCCCACCTGAAATATTGGGGGGATATATCCCCCCACCCCCCCCCCCCCCCCCGTGATCGACGCCCATGCTGCCGTCAAACATTAAAACGGCGGCTGCTTCAATATTTAAGGATCTGCTTGAAAAGGCAGAAATCTAGTGCATAGCCTTGATTGCATGAAGGCCTGCACGTTTATAGCCACCATCTGGAGGCGATTTGTGCAGTATTAACAAGACAAGACAAGGCGAGTCGTATTCTTCATTCGATTAATTGTCACTTGCTATTCCTCTTTTCGTCGAAATGTATGTATATTTGATATACTCATTCGTATCGGAAATCAAGTGTGACGTCTGTTTATTAGACGTGTCTAGAATGTGTTGATGGAACTATATGTGCAGACATGCAGGTTTGTCAACGGTTCCGCATGCCACATCATCTAAAGCGTATGTAACCGCTAATGTTGAGTCTGCTGCTATGTCAGTGGTTACGTAACCCGCCGCCTGGTTGGTGCACGCTCATAAGAGGTGATCAAACAAGCCGCTGTTTTGCTTCGAAATAGATACGCTCGTGCAATTCCTTTACTCATTGTTATCTACCTTGCTAAATAAGTATTTCGTTCTAAACCATAACCGTGATAACTATCATTGTATCTAATTTATACTACGTGTACTCCTAAATAAGATTTCCGACTTTAAAGCTGGACCGTACGGGTAACGACCCTCCTAGCAGCCATCACACAGGCACACCTGTATAGATTAATGTATTGGTATTGATTATATTGATTTTATTTTTATCGTTGATTTGTATTAGGTGCAAATTATTGACAGATTGGAAACAAAAGCGCTGCAAACGGGTACTTACATGGGGTACCATAACCCATATCAATGATTTGAATCAACCTTATACAAACTTATACAAACAAAAAATACATGTAACTAGTGGCTTTCCATAATATTTAAGTCCAACTTAGAATCGAGTTCAACTTAGGATCTTTGTGAAACACACCCCAGGGGTGTGCCATCCACACAATTTTTGTTAATGACTTCCTACATGTTTTAGGTGCTTCTGTAAAATAAAATAAACACACACACATGCATTTTTTGCCCCCAGTGCCCTCCCCCTCCCCCCTCCCCCTCCCCCTCTCCCCTCCCCCTCCCCCACACACACTCACAAACTGGAGAAAATTTCACGTACGCCGCAGTCACAAAAACGGCGTCGGTTTGGAAAGAAAGGGAGCTAATAGCCTCCCTTTACACAACATAGAGAGGGGGGGGGGGGGGGGGGGGGTTATATAAATGCTATTCTAAAGGCATCAACATAAACCATGGACTATAAATAATGAGTTGTATTTATAGTTTATAGTTGGTCTCCCATCAAGAGGGGGAGGTGTGGGGTGCAACGGCGCGCCGCGGCGCCGCCCTGCCTGTATACATCGGTTTCGCGCTGTGCATGCTAATACGCCACTAATGGACTATACTCGAACGGTCACCGGGCAACTACGAGTGCGTTTAAAAATGGTTTAGAAACACTTGGCTGACGAGAAAAATTGTATTAATACGTCTTAATGTCTAATATTATGATACATTGTTCACTTGAACATGCAGAAACGTAAGTTCGAAACACTTCTGTCTTCATACATACGCTTATTTCGCGCTAGAAAATTATATTAATTTCAACGCAATGGTAGTCTGCTTTGCCTACAGTCTCAGCTTGGGGAAGGAGATAATAAGTATGTAAAAATACTAATACTAATAATGATAATATACAAGATTTATAGCGCTTAATACAATGGTTCTAAATAAAAGAGAGAGAAGTATAAACCAAAGAACATAAACTTAATACAGACGTGCACAACAAATACATTATGATTGAGTATACATATTGTGTTTTAACAGTGATTTAAAGGAGTACAAGGTAGGGGCACCTCTTGTGTTTAAGGGTAATTTGTTTCCAGAGTGTGGGTGCTATTGATGAAAAGGCACGATTGCCATATCTTGTCATGGTGCTGGTATACCATGTCTTATTTTCTTAGAAGGTTTAGAACATCTGTGTGGGTTTGAACGGTAAAAGAAACTGATAAAGCCCTCACCCCCCCCCCCCCCCCCACACCCCCTCCTTCCTACTCATTTAGCTCGCCGCCGAATCGATAACGTCCGTTAAAACAGAAAAGGCGTATGTGCATATGGCATGTAAATTGGATTAAGCCTCATTATATAGGATGCATTAAATTCATCCACATCATTGAACATTCTCATATCCGTGTCTCTAAAGCCCGGCGCAGACAGAGCCGACTCGACCGGATCCGACTGGTTTTCAGTCAGGCTATAGAGTCAGTTTCGCTCAGTCGGAGCCGATCCAACATGTTGAAGCGGCCTTGAATGACCTCCAACTGGCACTTGACTGGAAAAACCGGAGTCCTGAGGCAGCACATACTGAGTTAATCAGGCTGAAAACCAGTCGGATCGAGTCGAGTCGGCTCTGTCTGCGCCGGGCATTACATGTACCTATTACATCGTGTATTACTCTTTGTATCACTATACGATATTAAAGACAAAGGAATGCGACATGATTGTATACTTGGATTCAGAATACCAATCGCAACTGTGTAAGGACGATTATAATTTTTGTCTAACAATATACATGATATATATAAATATATAAACAGAATCCAGAATCTTGAAATATCTGACACAATCCAGAAGAAAGAAAAATACCCCAAGTATGTAAAAAAAAAGTTCACAGGTTACCTTGCGATGTATGATTAGTGATGATTATCTCCAATCATTCAATTGATATTCAATTGATATCTCCGAAATCCAAAACGCGAAACCACTAATATCTTAAAGGGATCTAGTAACTCTGTTGACAAGTGCAAAAAGTGATGAATGGTTAATGAAATTGTGTATTTTGTGATCTGATACGGTATGACCAATTAGTAATGTGTAAATATTTCAAGTTAAATATATGTTATATGGCCTAGGAATGAGCACAAATGCAAAGTGATATTCGCCAACAAAATTTTAACTATTCAGTAGATAATTTTAAATCTTAAATCTTAATCATACATATCTTTATAACGGAAGATACATTTTTGTAAAACCACAAGTTGTTCCATGCTTCTATTGGTAATATTGATACAATGAGGTATATGTGAGAACGGCTAGAGTTCCAAGTAAGTTTTGAGGATTTTGACAATGTTACTAGATCCCTTTCATGAAATATTTATAGAAGATTTTTCTGTATTGACATCAGGGGGTGTATTCTGAAAACGATTTTAAGTTAAAATTTATTGTATCTACGTCATATCTACGTCACTAAAGCGATTTGCTAAAATAAAGTGACGTAAATATGACGTAGATACAATAAATGTTAACATAAAATCGTTTTCAGAATACGTTCTCGGAGATATTTTGTCAGTAAAATAAGAAAACTCGAAACCACCAGTGTCTTTAATATTATGATACACAGAGGATGCAGAACCAATCATTCTGTGTCGGGAGTGCTGGATTCCCAAAGCAGTAGATAACAACCACAAGTCCTTAATCATAAACATAAAACATGAGAGTAGACGCGCTGCTTCTGTATTAAAGTAGCTTAATTGACACCATTATGTCAAATCACCGCCCCAAAGATTCCATGAGATTCCATGAAAACAAACGAGCGAAATCCTAAACCACCAAATCCTCAGATGTGCCTATGAAACATGATACCACAGCCGCTGTTTTAAAGTTGCTTAAAGTAATCCATTCACTTTATATTTTTCCTCAAAAGCAATAATTGATACTCAATCGTATACCAATTTTATAGTACGTTTCTTGTGAGATTTTCTTGAAAAAGGAATCATGTTTACCTAGTGAAAACAGAACAAATCAATGTCTGATTTTATCCCGATCGTTCGCGTAAAGAATCCGAATTTGGATTGTATTGACTACGATCAACGCCTGACATACTCGCCTGTAAATTCTTGCAGTTCACTGGTAGGATGATACAACATCCCCCAAAATGAACAAATCATAAAACAAATATGGGTTTGAACTTACCTAATTTCAAATTTGTGGACTGCTAGTTAATGGTTTCCATCTCCAAAATACATGATTCGATTAATAAATACGCAAATTTCGCAAAATAATCCTGAATTTGGATGGACCGGAAAAGACTATCGCGCGAGCGTGATCAGCGACCATGACAGCTATTAAAGTAGTATAGGCCATGTGTGCGTGGTCCAACGGCAGTGCTAGTGTTGGATTCTATGCGTACACGCGGAAGTGACCTCTAGCGAGCGCGCAATGCCGACTAGCTTTTGGGGTCATCATTGCAGCGATCAAGTGGAATATGGCAGTATTGCACGGACTACCTTAAAACATCATCAATTTGAGGTAAGTTATCCTTATTTTTAGCAAATCATATTTAACATGCCTAATGTTTATAAACCAAAGAGTCTTCCAATATAAAAAAATAAAAAAAATTGATAATTTAAAGGCGATTTTTCACCTCGTCGCACATCTACGGAAAGATTTCGAGCGACGAGTCGTTACAGCGCCGTGCCAGTTAAAACGTCTATAGACGCTTTCAAATTCAATCTTAAATATTTCCTTTATTAGGGAGACATTTGATAAATCAAAACTCATTCTATTCTTCTGGTACCATAAGCCGAATAACAAGGTACAAGAGAAGTAAGAAAGCTTCAGATAATTTTGGTTGAAATTTAATGAAATTTAATGAAAGTTAACGGGTCACTTTAATTGACGCCATTTTGTCATAATTATTACCACCCCGAATATTCCATGGCATTAATAATGAGACGTACTTGGGAGCACGTGATGCTCAAATCAAATTGCTAAACCCCCAAAATAATGAATAATAAAAAAATAAGTATATTGATCTCGAAATAATATCAGACAGAGTATATGTAGAAAACAACCTGACCTTTTATTGTTTTGTCGTCACGTATGTTAGGTGAGATTATAGAGAGATGAGGCTCACCTGGTTAAATTCAAGAACTCCACACCACCATCAATATCTTGATCCTGAAATGACCGAGGTTTCTTGTTTTTGAATTGTCACTCCGAAAATTCTGCGCACCTGGTAAAATCGCCAGACCTGGTAAAAATTAAAAATTAAAAATCTCTAAACCACCAATATCTTGATCCTGAAATATACGATCAAAATATAATGTTTCTAATTCTTGAATAGATGCTCCAAAAACCAAATTATGCGCACCTGGTAAAGTTCAAGAACTCCAAACCACCAATATCTTGATCCTGTAATATCATTAGCTAATGTTTCTATTTCTCGATTAGTCGCTCTGTAAACAAAGGTAATGTGGACCCCCAGTCAAAGTCCAGAACTATAAACCACCTACACGAGTAGAACCAATGTTTTGTGTTCTTGGATCGTCGCTCAAAATATTATGCGCACCTAATAAAATTCAAGAACTCCAAACGGGCTCCAAACCACCACATTTAAAGAACAGAACAATATATTGTTTGATAATGCTCTTGCATCGTAGCTTCGACAATTCTGCGGACATGGAGAAAATTCAAGAACTCGACACCACCAATACCTCGAGCCTGAAATACAAGAACAGAACCAATTAATGTTGCTTGAAGTAGGTGTATTAATTGACATCTGCTCCTGTTGTCGCCCCGAAGGAAATCTGCGAGAGCCCGTATACATACGTGATCGTCGTGATGATCGTGATCAAGGCATCTCAAGTGTCGGTGAAGATATGCATGTCCCTCCTGTCGCTGCAGACACGCACCTTATAATTATTGACATACACTAACGCATTCGCACATAAACATTATACACACGCGCACGCATACACATAGACAACGCAGACACATCCTTACAAACACACACACACACACACACACACACATACAAACGTACATACACATATATTCATACACACACGCACACAAATCCACACACACACACACACACACACACACACACACACACACAGACGATGACACTCGGTTACTCCGTTTCGATACCAAATTATGTATGTCCATCTGTTATAGTTTTTGGCCTCTCCCCCTCTCCCCCTCTTTCTCTATCCCTCCATCTAATCCTACCTTCTCTCTATCTTTCACTCCTGTTATCTCTTTCACGCTCAATGAGTTCCCATATGTATACTTTTAAAAATCTTACTCTAATACGGGAACTGTTTATTGTTCATCCAACATATCAAACAATAATGTAACCTCCCCCTCTCTATCTTTCCATCTTCGCACCAGCCCACCCCTCGTTAATCTCACGAAGGTTTTACATTTTGGTTCGAGGAAAGCGGGGAAGTATTAAATCAACGTGCACGACTGAACAGTGTTGTGTGGAGCACATTGGTCAAGTGGATTGGATTTTAATCTACGGGACATTAGGCAGGTACAGCCAAACCTCATTGGCGTATAGGCTCTATCTGGGTATTAAGGGGACAGCCCCCTTCTGTACGCAGGAAGGGAAATACGAAATACATGTACATCCACCGGCTCAGTTTGCCCATCACGCCCCTCAATATAAATCGCCCTCCCCGGTTCCCTCCTGAGCAGTAAGGTGCCCATAAATCCCAATTTAAACGGAGACAATTACTCATGGTTACAACAACCACAAATAACATTGATCATTCCATGTTCATTTTCCCTCGTGTACCAAGACGGAAAATTAAACGCCAACTTCCCGGAAGAGAACACAATGGATTAAGCTCCAAACCTTTTGGGAATTTCATAATAAAAATGAAGACAAAAAAAAACACTATGAAGCAGCCACATTATGCATGCATCGAATTGAGCCCTTCATTTCTCTTCTTGTATAGCTACGCCCACTGGATGCAACGTATATCAATGACGAAACAACCGCACTGTGCATCTATCCGTGCCCTCATCACATTATGCTCTCATCTTATGCTTAGAAACACTTCCGGTTAGACATTGTGTCCACACAGCACGCAAAGTTGTGGTGTAATTGTTTGGGACCGGCGACTTTCAGTGGGAGGGTCGTGGGTTCGATAACCAGACCAGTAATGTTGCCCTTCATCGAGACAACATTGCCCATATTCATATAGCTGCACTAGCCTAGATCCATTCTTAGTATTCTTTAGATTTTTAGTGAGCCACGATCGCGATCACGATTTACTGTATTTTTTCGTTGATCATTTTTTGAAAATGTGGAAAGAAATTAATATCAGCGAGACACAATCGTCTTAATCATAACTATGGTAAGCGCTGTTTAGGTAAGCATGTATAACCTGCAACTATTAAACGAATTTCTTGTTGCATACTTAACCCCATCATCTTACATGGGCTTCAAATGGAACTAAGCTAGTGTCGTTTTATGAATATGGATCCAGGGGGGTGTTTCACAAAGATCCTAAGTTGAACTTAACTCTAAGTTGGACTTAACAATTATGGTAAGCCATTTGTAGCATTGGAATTAAAAATGTTTAAAAGCAAAAATGCAAGTATTTTAGACTTTTCATAAATTTTACATCAAGAACATGAAATATCCTGGATAAAAGAAAATGTTCATGATTTGAATTAACATTTTATGCCTTTTAAAAGAACTTGTATAAAATATTTTCAAAGAAACTAACGGCTTTCCATAACTTGTAAGTCCAACTTAGAGTTAAGTTCAACTTAGGATCTTTGTGAAACACCCCACAGGGCCGGTATTCAACTCCATACTTAAGTAAAAATGTAGCTTCAGTAAACTACTTAGCCAAAATTGGGATTTGATGAATTCATCAACTGAACATCTTACCAAAAAATTGATTGCATAATGTCTTCAAATATTACATTTAGCTTTTGTTTTACTGAAGTAAAAGTAACAAAATATTATAATACATGTACTAGTTTTCGCCTTTAAAAAAGTACATTTTTTATTTAATCTAAGTATTGAATTGAATACCAGCCCTGGTCTCTGCTCTCTACCCATGTGTATAAATGGGCACTTAGTATGAACGCAGGGTGCTTGTAAAGCATTGTATGCACACATAGTAAAAGGGAGCTGGTCTGGTAGCCTGGTTAACATGATTCTGTAATGAGTGGGCAATGTGCAATTCACTGAGTCAATCCAATATCCAAAGTTCGGATTCGGATTCATTATATTTTCAAGTACACCATAATATGTTGTTCTATAATGCGCTTAGAGGTAATGGATTCACCATACGCGCTATATCATTATAAAAACACACTATTTTTTTAATGAAGTTTGCGTGACAAGTTCAATCCCTATATTCATCCTCAACTATTAGAATGGAATCTAAGATTGGTGAGTGGTCAGTGGATGGTTATCGATCACCGATGAACTGAGGGAGAACCGCACAGTCACATTCATCTGGAGAACGAACATACGTGTATGTGTGTTGTTTGGGAGTGTAGGTATAATTTTCCCGCGTGGAAAGGTTATAGATGTGTAATCCCGTTAGAGGTAGAAATCGCGGTCACACAATTATGCAACCATTCGGAAGATGAACATAATTATAACATGTATGGAAATGGGATAAGGATATAAAATTTAAAAAATGTTATAAGACAGCTGTTTTTAGGTTGAGAACTCATCGCAATGGTTAAGCATTTTTGTTGTTGTTTTCATTGAATATACAATGTGAGTAAAACAAATTATTTATCTTCTTCGGTTAATAGTTCAAAGATTGAAGAGATTAAAATACAAATATTTGTATCATTTTAAGGCGTAGAGTATCACCACAAACAAACAAATAAATAGCTATACAGGGTGCCCCCCCCCAAAAAAAAAAACGGAACGGGGCACTTCCCCAAAATAAAGTAATGAAATTATTATGTCCATCAGTAGGGTGTCTTTTCCAATGAAAAACGATACCAAGAACAGTTATTTTGGTCGTGTAGTTTTTGTTTTAGGGCGCTGTGAGTGATACCATGTCAGGTTCCCATTTTTGTCAATTTTTACCAAGTTAGTGTCTGATAAATCTCACCTACTGTCCGTCATAGCATCGAACAACGAGCAATACGCGCGCCATTGTTAATGTGCATTCAGCTGTGTGCCGAGAGAATGGGCATAGCTGTTCGATACTATGACGGACAGTAAGTCCGATTTATCAGGCACTGACTTGGTAAAAAATTACAAAAATGGGAACCTGACATGGTGTCACTCCCAGCGCCCTAAAACAAAAACTACACGACCAACATGACTGTTCTTGGTATCGTTTTTCACTGGAAAAGACACCCTATCCGATGGACATAATCATTTTGTTACTATATTTTGGGAAGTGGGGCACTTCCCAAAATCCCGGTTTTTGGGGGCCATCCTGTATATAAAGACGCTTTGTGTTTTACTTGACGCATAGTAAGCATGGAGCCATTTAATTGGGTAAAAACCTATTCATGACTATTAGTACACTATAAATACTACCGCATGTTACTTGTTATAATCATTTCATACATTGCATAATATCACACTTACTTCAAGAACAAAACTGTGCGCAAACAAACTAACAAGTACACATCAGACTTTGTTTTATTATTTTCATTCTACCTATTTACCAGATAATCGCAGCATGCTGAGGGAAACGTTTGTATCACAGTCATAGTTAAAGTTAAAGACCTTCCCGTGCCAATGTTGGCAGATAAGGCGGCGCCTATCTCCGATTCATTAGCCCTATGTCACACGTCTACTAAATGTAGCGAAAGCTACAGAATGGGGCCAGTCCTCTGGTAACTCGTGTGATTAACTCTCCCTTCTCCATTCTATAAATGCCGAGCGCCTGGCTAGAAGGCAGAGGGTACAATTTTTAAAGTCTTTGGTATGACACGGTCTGGGTTCGAACCCGGGACCTCCCGTGCATGAGGCGGACACTCTAACCGCTAAGCCACCATGCTCGGTCATCACAGTCATAGCAATCCACTTTTTAGTTAGTTTTATACCCAAATTAGATAATTCCATACGGATCGCACGCATCTATAACAATTCAGGTTGATATTTAATTAATTTCTAAATTGAATTAAAATAGTAAGGAAACATACAAGAATGAAATGAAACGAATTTAATTCAGCCCAATTTTCTTTGTTCATTTACCTTGTTTACATCTATTTCTAGATTGGTACATGTTAGCAAGATAATAGCTTGAAAGACACACACTTTTATAATATAATTGTTCACACAATCACAATTATTCTGAAGAATTTTGAATCATGAAAGAATCTGGATAGCGCATTAAATCAATTTCCACAAATGATTACAATAACCGAACTGTTTTACAGCCTTGTTACAAGTATAGTTATACAAAATATACTTATTGAAATATTTCTATCATCCAGTTGGTCACAACTCATACAATTATTGCGTGAAAAATATAGATCAATTAAATTGACATCCTTTATATTTACAGTTTCAAATTAAATTATATTATCTTGTTGTTGGGAGAGGAAACTAGTAGTCAACACGAGGCATCAATAATGTTGATTAACAATATTGGTCGTTCATGTCATGAAGTAATGTTTCTTTTTAAAGAAATCGTTTCGTAATTAAAGGGGTAGTACAGTTTTGGTAAGGCTGAACTTTAGTAACCAAACCTGGACAGTAACATTATAAACTAATAGTTATTACTCCACCATGCTCGAAAGGTATACAAAATTACAAACGACTAAATAAAAAGCCTGTTATCATTCAAAAAGAGCCGTTACAACTCAAGAGTCAAATTAACTCTAGAGTACGCTAGCGCGAAGCGCTAGCGTTCTAGGTCCTCCTGATTAAAACACAAGAAGGCGCTTTCTAAAAAGGCATTGGTTTCAACCATTTTTCATACAAAATAATGCATGTGATGTTCTATTGAAATAATGATTAAGTAGATAGATCATCAACAACTATTTAAAAAACGCTTTTGAAAATTTTTGAAAAAGTGTAAGCATTTTTTTAATAAAAAAAAAAAATCATCTAATTATTTGGGCCCCAAATAATTATAAGATCAAATATATTTATTGATATTTCAGCCGTTTCTGGACCGATTTTGACCAAATAAAGTTTATTCTGCCATTAAAATTGCATGTTCTCTCAAATTCGACACTCAGTTTTTCATTATCTCACACAAAAATTGTGATGTGCAGCGCCCTCTCTACCAAAACTAAACTACCCCTTTAATGTCTAATCTATTTAATTTGTTTTTTGATACGCTGCCCCTGGAAATGGCCTATACGTAATATGTTACTCTACTTGTTATGTATGATTGCAGCTTAGGACGGAGGCGTAGCTACGAGGGGGGGGGGGGGGGGGGGAGGGTGGGGCACGTCCCACACATATTTTTCGTGGCCCCTACTTAGTGCCCACATGCACCAAAACATTAAGCCCGGCGCAGACAGAGCCGACTCGACCCGATCCGACTGGTTTTCAATCAGGCGTTAGTCGGTCCCGGTCGGTTGGAGCCGATTTATCGTGTTGAATCGGCCCCGACTGGCATCCGGCTGTCTCTCGACTGGTAAAATATGTGTCGCGAAGCACTGAAAACGGAGCCGATCCAAATGAAAACCAGTCGGATCGGCTCGAGTCGGCTCTGTCTGCGAAGGGCTTAAATGCTTACGGAAAAGTAGACGAAGGGAATCGGATAAATGAAATAATGTTTAGTATACAAAAATCATCACTCCATGGGCAAGAAAAATCCTAGCTACGCCACTGGCAGACTGGCCTATAGTTTATGCTACCGGAGTGTGTTCCCAATACAAATTAGACTATAATATGCCTATAGATGACTTAATAGGGGAGAAGATGGTACGATCAGCATAATAAAGCTATAAAGTTTCGATAACTGGATAATGTATGCGAATTTTGTGCGGCATTGTATAAAAAGAGTTAAAAGGAAGTTAAAACACTGACGTTTTTGCTTACTGTTTCTGAAATGTGCAAAGTTCCAGTTACATATTATTGTCGTATTGATGTTGAGTCTACTGCCACGTCAATGATTACGTAACCCGGTGTTGTTATTGCACGGTCACATGACCTTTCAAAAGTAAAGTTCGAAAATGTGACAGCCTCCGTGCAGAGGTCAGTCAAAACAGATGGAGGCGGTCTTTAAACAAATGATAATTTCCATTATAAGTGATACCTAGGAGGACACATACGACTAGAAGTGCCAGGACTGATGTACTTTTCAGTAACAGTAAGCGAAGATGACAGCGTTCGACTTCCCTTTAATCATCCAATACGTCTGTTAAATCACGATCACGGGCATTAGACCCACTGGTCTGAGAGTTGTAGTCGGAAGATACGACCCGGCAGGAATGATCGGAATCATCATCATCATTATCGACTAGAAGGGTCTGCGTTCCGAGCGTGCGCGTCCATGGGTTCGGGCGCAGGCGTCGTTCGAAAAACCCAGGCTTCGAGGAAACCGCGGGGAGTGTCGCCATCCCGATCGGTTCTGGGCTTACCTTCGCCGCGTCCGCATGTTTAGTCGCGCAGAGGACAACGATTCGATATGCGGTAAGCAGGAACATGAGGATGTTTTTTCCCGCGAAGAAGATCATGGTGCGGTTGGCCTTGCCGATGGTCGCCAGGAGGTAGGCCCGCACCACCAGGAACGGACAGTCCTGCATGGCGAGGACCAGCAACAGCGACCAGATCTCGGAACCGCAGATAGTGAGCGGCTTCTTCACCACCTCCTTCGGCTCTGAAGTCTCCAGGGCGTCTGTCCGAGGTGTATCCGAGGTATCTGAAGGGTTTTGTTTCTGAGTAGGGTCACTGGTTTCCAAACCCTTGACAGAGTTCTCTGCAGAACCGGAGTCGTCTCGCTTGCTGCTGAAGCCCCTCACCTTGGGACCGGCGACGGACGTCAGCACCAGCGCGAACTGGCACAGACTCAGTCCCCAGATGGCGATGACGATGAATATAATGACGAGATTGCAGCCGACCAACGGCTGATCCAGGGATTCGCTGGAGAACTCCAGGATGTCCGCGGCCATACCGATGTAGACCATGAGCAACTGCGAGAGCTGGTCTCGAGTGAGGGTGCCCTTGGGAAGCATCCAGCGACCTAAGATGACCAAAAACATGGTGGTCTGTTCCAGAACTATCGGCCATTCGGTTAGAGTGAAGATACCGTCGACGTTGGCAATGTACTGAGACTGTATTAAAAGTAACAAAATAAAGAGATAAATACATTAAAGAATAGATAAATGAGTTAAAGTGATACCTGTAAAGTGTCAGATATTGCACAAAATGACATTTGAGACTTCAATCCTATATCAATATCATTGTAAAATACAATTGAAAGATTTGTGAAAGTTTGAAAGAAAACGAACACTGTTTACCTAGTGAAAAAAAACGAATATTGAGTTCATATTTTATCACCGAATACTGATGGTATGCCATACATTTGTCGCAGTAATGAATGATCCGTTTGAGATATTCGCACCCGTGTATGTTTACACACGTAGTACATAATTCATGGAATTTGCACTCGCTCGGCTCAAAGTTCAATCTCCGGAATGTTCCCACGCATGCTGCAATGCGGACGCGTTTAGCTGCAACAATTGTACTTTTTTTCAATTGCGTTGATTAACGCTTTAGAAATAATGATTTTCAATGATAATTATCTTCATACTAAAGGGACATTTGAAAAAATCAAACCCTATTTTATTCTTCTCTTACCATAAGCTAAACAACACGGTAGAAGAGAAACGAGGAAGCTCCAAGTAATTTTCGTGGATTTGGACACTTTACAGGTATGATTTAATATGTTATAAAAAATAATACATTAATTAGATAAATAAATTAAATAATTTACACAAATACAAACACTTTTTTCCAGAGAGGCTGGAAGTCCCATACTTGGAAACTGTTTGACATGAATAGAGTACAGTACAGTACGTATTTTTATATCGATGCACACGTTTCATAAAAAACGGAGAAAGGTGAGACGTACTATGTGCAAGCTATGTTTAGCAAATTGGCTGTGGTATGGTGAATAATTAGTTTGCTATGTAAATAATGTAATTGTTAGCACTCATTTAATGTTTTCATCCATGTTAGCTCATTATTCCATTAGGCACACCATTAACCGTATGATTCGATTAAACAGCACCAAATTGACTCGTTTGAAGGTAATAACTGGGGAAGAATCATTCGGTTGCAAATTGATGTGGACTATTTGTGTATAAAAATGTATTTGAGAAGCAATCACAGTCTACGTAGTGTGATTGCCTCCCAAATACTTTATACAAACATTCCACAACAAACAGTTTCCGTAATGCACAAGATTTAACTTTTAAGTGAAGATTTATCTTTCAACGTTTATTCTGGCATATACACCGTGTCCCAGAAAAAACGAAACCGGGTTTCATGGCAGAAATTTTATGTTATAATGAATAATTTCCTTGATGATATATATATGTCTGAAAAGCTACGTGTCTCTTCTTTTATTTGATATACAACTTATGGCACATAATTCACGCATGACTGAATTAGAACGATAGAAAGTGGTGTTACCAAAATTCAATTTGCGCGCAGAAATTGCAAGTTTGGGTGAGGTTTTGGGGAGAGTTTTAAGAGTAGTAAACGTACTTATTTTGAAAAAGGACAGACACCGCATGAAAATTCATAATTTTATCTTTAATATGACACCTCATGATTAAAAAATAAATTATATATGCCAGAGAACGAATACAATGAAAACATGCTTGATTCCAGCCCAAATGAGTAACTTTCCTGTAACTTGCCTGTTTCCTGATCCCCATGTTTGTGTGAATTCACTCATGCATCAACGTCCAATGGGTGATTTCAAGTATGGTGTTGGGGTTAGTGTTAGTGTTGAGGGTGAAAAACTGCCTCTAATCTGAGCTAAACACCAGCTTCCAGATTAAGCATCTAAGGTCACGAACTTTTTAATCGTGATGACCTTGAGTAGTAATCGATCAGTATCGCTAGTGTTTGTCAACACCAGAGACAAAATCACGCGAACACCCTTAAAATGGTAACGAAAACGCTTACATGGTTACGAATTAGAGAGCAAGCCGTAATGAAGATTTACCACATACATGTATTGAATACTATAATTTAAAAAAAACATTCAAACCATTCACTTGGTCGATACGATTTTAGTGAATATTCCCTATTTTTAGTGAAATTTGTAACTAAACTCGCAAGAAATGTGCGTGACTCTCTTCTAAAAATTGAATGCCCGTCGCGCGCTGAGACATATGGCTAGCGTTAACGGTTTGCATAGCCGAAGATGTAGGCATAAATCCCGGTGACAGCACGGTAGCAAGTTCCGAGTAACTACCAATAGTATGTAACATGATATACTTTATTAAAATCGGTCACGTGATCACTAGGTGCTTGGTGGCCGAGTGGGTTAAGACCTGTCGCACGTGTATCACTTAACCAGATAAATCATAGAAGTGGGTTCGAGTCCCCGGTGTGGTTATTTTTTGTATTATTATTATTTTTTTAGCCATTATTCACAACAAATTTACTACAGTTTTTAACTCAATTATAAGTTCACTGTAATAAAATGTCAAAGATGTACAGACAATTCCCAGTGCTTAGTGACTTTTTTCGGGGGAGGGGGGGGGGGGGGGGGTGGCGGGTGTATAATTAGACAAGAAATACATAAAATAATTAATGTTAACAACAATATAAACATAAGGAAGAACCTGGCTATTCAAATTTTGCTTTGTTGTATTATTATTCCAAATGGTCTAAAGAATTTATGTAGTGAAAACTAATGTTTGATTATAAAATAATGAAAATATGAATTGTATGACCTTATTTCTTTAAATTACTATAGATATTCAAATCAATACATTAATTAAAAAAATAAGATTTGCATTGCGTTTCATAATCTTCACTTAAGTAAAACTTCAAAAATTATCTAGGTTGACACCCTTTTTACATGCTCAGACAAACAAAAACACCACCATTTCAGTTCAGAATTGTGATTTTAATGCCCACCTAGCAACAGTAACACTAACACCAGCTCGATCTGTACTTGAAATGACTTTCATTTCGATCCCTATGGAAGTTGTTATCTCTATGGAGTTTTGCGTATACATGCTCAACACTAACACTATCGGGCAGATTAGCAGACGACGCTAAACACCAGCAACCACGTGCCACTGCCGGAAATACGAGGTCAAACCTCTAACACCAACTCATTTCAAGTACGGTGTTAAGGCTGCAGTTAGTGTTTAATAAACACTAACACTAGCTCAACACCATCTCTGATAGTATATTGCCATATCAATAAACACCGCCAGTCGGAAACGGAAGTTTGTACAACGGTGAAATCAGAGGTCATCACGTTAACACCATCCTAACACTAAGTCATTTCAAGTATGGTGTTTAAGCCCGATTTAGTGTTTAATAAACACTAACACCAGATTTAAACACCATACTTGAAATCACCCAATGTCAGCTGCTAGTCAGGAAAGCTGAGCGACTTCTTACTCAACTTTCACTCATTCGGGCAGAAATCAGGCATGTTTTCATTGTACTCGTTCTCTGGCATGAATCATTTATTTTTTTAGCATGAGGTGTCATGTAAAAGATAAAAATATGAACTTTTATGTGGTGTTTGTCCTTTTTAAAAATAAGTACGTTTACAACTCTTAAAACTCACCCAAACTTCAAATTTATGCGCGCAAATTGAATATTGGTAACACCACTTTCCATTGTTCTAATTCAGTCATGCTTGAAGTATGTGCCATAAGTTGCACATCAAATGAAAGAAGAGACACAGAGCTTTCTAGGCATATATATATCATTAATTAAATTATTCATTATGACAGAAAATTTCTGCCATGAAACCCGGTTTCGTTTTTTCTGGGACACGGTGTATATAGTTCCGGAATTGCACGGGTACTTTGGTGAACAGTTGATGATATACATACGTAACGTTTTTGTTGGTTAGGTCCTGAAATTAGTGGTTATTATCCTTTAGTTGTAGAGAATGCTGGAGAGTTTAGTGGTGGTGGTGGTGATTGTGGTGTTGGTGGTGATGGTGATTGTGATGGTGGTGGTGGTGGTGGTGGTGGTGGTGGTGGTGGTGGTGGTGGTGGTGGTGGTGGTGGTGGTGGTGGTGGAGGGTGGTGGTGAAGTACATGTGTTCTATAAGTTTGTAATTGTAGTGATACAATTATTTTGTGTGTATTTTTGTTAATGGTTGTGGTGGTAGAAGTGGGGATTCTATTTATAGTTGTGCGTGATGTTGTTATATCCTGTTGATCGTATGAACGACGTAGTTGTCATGGTTGGTATATGTGTTATTATTGTCATCAGCGTAGGTGCAGTTGCGATAATGATTGCACTGTCCTTTTTAGTCATTTTGAAGAAAAGGTCGAATTATGGCCTTGGAATTAAAGGGATAGTTGAGTTTTGGTATAGAGAGTATAGTTTTCGTCAAACTGAATGTTAGTAACTAAAACCTGCTCCATTACATTACAAACTAATAGTTAAAACTCCACCATGCTCGAAAGGTATACAAAATTACAAACGACTAAGTAAAAAGCCTGTTATCATTAAAAGAGATCCGTTAAAACTCAAGAGGGCGCTCTCTAAAAACTCATTGGTTTCAACCATTTTTAATAACAAATTGTGCATGTGATGTTTTTTCAAAATAATAATTAAATAGAGAGATCATCAGCAAATATTTAAAACCATCTTTTGTGAATTTTTGAAAAGTGTAAGCATTTTTTTTTTCAACGGCTGGTTCAAAAATAATTTCATTATTGTGGGGCCCCACAATAATTACAAATGGTTATATTTATGGATATTTCAGCCGTCTCTGAACTGATTTTGATCAAATAAAGTTTATTCTGTCATTAAAATTGTATGCTCTTTCAAATTTGAAACTCAGTTTTTTATTATCTCACAACAAAATTATTTTGTGTACCGCCCTCTATACCAAAACTCAACTATCCCTTTAAATGAAGCCTTATGTGGTGATTTAATTTGTATACTATTCTATTAAATGCTCATTTATGTTTATTTTATCACATGGCCCGTGACACTAAAAGGTTGGTAAATATGCACTCCCTTTGTACTAATAACTACAAAGACTAATATCATAAACAAACATCACTGATTCTGTCTGTAGCGGTCTTCAAACATAAAGAAAATATGACAGATAATCAGAAGCCAACATTAGTTAAGCTATATAGAATTTCATAACAAATTATTGCAGCCCTACAATAAATTGGCGTGATAGTTGCCTGTCAAATCTAAAATCAAAACTAATGGTAATAATAATGTTTGAGAGTTTGCCATTTGTGGACCTGACACGTAAAGGATATGATTATGACAGCTGTTTATGGAGCCAATATCAGTTTTATTGTTATTGAACCTAATAATTGCAATTAAAATATAAATTCGCGTGATAGTTGCATTGTGAAATCGAATGTTCACAAATAATTATTATTTCAATGTTAACGATAACATTTTGAATGACAGCAGTATATATGTGTATATGATTCATATAACTTTAATAGCTGATAACAAAATATAAATTGGTCACTTGGCAAAATTAAATGGGCTTATTTAATTTGCTTTGTAGGCATGACAGTTAAAAATTCATTATTAGAAATTTGGACAATAAAACATCGATTATGCCTTGTGTATAAAGCCATGCCGGGCGGAGATTGGAGTTTGACCGTTTGAATGAGGAATGACCCAAGCGAAGGTTAAAGTGTAAAAGGAGTCCGCTGGTAAATCGATGAGATTGAGCTATAACAAATTAGTACGACAAAAATATAATAATGAACCATCAATCATTCGCTGCGAATAAATGCACGCATATTGTTTGAATTATTTAGTAAAGACCTCACCCCCTTTATTGGGAAATACAAATTTGCTCTGACAAAACGATAGTTGATTAAATTACAATGATGAATAAAGTATCCATTAGATACAATATTATTCCCTGACCATACTGCTCTTATCAGAAGTTTTGTAATACCTCCTTGTTCATATGGAAATGGAATTCAACATCTAAACGATATATTTTACTGTTCAATCCATTCAGAAATTGATCAATATAACTTTCTTACATTTCTGTTAAAAAATAGAGAGAATAGATACAGTCATGTAGATTAAAGTCAACTTAATGACACTTCATAACCCTCCAAAAAAAGTTATTCACACTAAAAGGTTTTGTAAACGCAATGTAACGGCATTGCATGGCTATGAAGCATTACATGAAGGATACTTAATAATATCTTTACACAATAGTATAGGTAGTACATGTATTCTACCAGATCCCTTTGAATCATAGGTAATTGTGCAATGTTTGAGTACACATCCAATAGTGCACTGCCCTGCGCTGGCATTTATATGCCATTGACCTGGGTTATGTAACTACTTTCTTCTTTTTTTTTGCTTCAGAATTTGCCTAAAAAGTGATGCCTAAATTAATATATGGTCTATTCGGTATTCCATGAATGCTAATATTTTGTTCATACTAGAAAACAGCATGGATGGATTCCCCCTTCAATTGTTTATATTTCATTGATAATTGTTGGATAAGGAAATCTGATAATAAAAATAAAGTAAAGGGACATTATTTTGATGGTAATTACCAGTTTGGACTGCACTCCCGGTATGGAACTGATGTTGGAGTATGCTCTCTTACAGTCCTCGACACTGTTAGACCCCACCAACGCCATGCGCCTGTAGTGTAGGTCGATCTGAAGCACTCCAATGCCTGGTACAACGCATAGCAGGTACAGCAATAGCGCTGGTGATAACCTGAAAATCAGGGAAAATATAGATAAATTAAGTAAATAGTAAAAGGAGAGGTGGAGAAAAGAAATGATGTTCACGTATGCTTTCATCATGTTCATGAAATCATGAACACCACAACATTTGTATTCCACCAACGCCATCCGCCTGTAGTGTAGATCGATTTGAAGCACTCCTATACCCGGTACAACGCAAAGCAGGTACAGCAGTAACGCGGGTGATAGCCTGAAAATCATGGGGAAATATGTACAAATTAAGTAATTAATAAACCGAAAGATAGAAGAAAGAAAGTACAATTTTGTGTGACCATGTTCTCTGGGAATCTTAAGCCCTCTGCAGACAGAGCCGACTCGACCCGATTCGACAGGTTTTCATTCGGATCGGCTCAGTTTTCAGTGCCTCGCGACACACATTTTGCCAGTCGAGAGACAGTCGGATGCTAGTTGGGGCCGATTCTACACGATGAAACGGATCCGACCGACCGGGCCCACCTCTAGCCTGATTGAAACCAGTCGGATCGGGTCGAGTCGGCTCTGTCTGCAGAGGGCTTTAGACACTGTTTGATCCAACCAGTGCCATGCGCCTGTATCCTGTATGGTGGATGTCAATCTGGAGCACTCCTATACCCGGTACAACACGTAGAAGGTACAATGTACATCAATAGTGCAGTCGATAACCAGAACATTATGAGACCCATCAAAGCTTATAAATTAATCAATGAATTACAAAGAAAATGGAATAAAGAAATTATGTTTATGCAATCATCAACAATGTAAACAAATATAAAACAACCCAACATAGATATGCAGTACTCCAATATTATAGCAGATACAGCAGTGACGCGGGTGATAACCTGAACGTCGTGCGCTGCGAATTAGATGTGTAAAGTTGTGTACTAAATGTATACAACATATTATATATAGGCTATAGAGAAACTGAATGTGATTGAAAAAGAGCAAATAAAATGGGATTCCAACGGGATTCGAACCCGAGACCTCCGGATTGCTAGACCGGCGCTCTTTAATACCGACTGAGCTATAGAAAACTCTAGTTCGGTGTTCGTCCCTGAAACCCCTTAGTTTTCATTGCTCGTGTGGTCAGAAGCTATTATAAACCTGACATAAACCCGAAGGATAGAAATCAACTTGGGGATATATTCGAGGGATCACCAAAGTGTTGCAGCTTTTTTTAATTATAATTAATTCAAACATATAGTGAGGATGGTCAATGGTTTCAACATATTTATAATAAATGTGAATGTCATTATACCTTTTAGAATGTGTGCAAAACAAACATTGATTTAATTCATTCCATTTACAAATTACAATAAAAGAACATATATTATGTACAGAATAAAGAGCAAGTTAAAACCTGGTAAAAATGTGCCATAAAATTTAGTAAAAAACAAAATATTAATCATTTATAGTTCGTACAATTATAACAAGTGTAATGTGAACATCTAAACAATAATTTTCAGCAACAAAAAACATAACTCTTTATTCATCGTCTCTAACCATTTCCATTCCCCGTTCTTGCTGTAGCGTAGCGTGACGATCATCTCTATGGGAAGGAGCATGAGCGGGATGGCGAGCACGCCGCCGTAGACGGCAGAGTCCCTGGCCTCGTAGACGCGCCAGCAGACGATCACGGCGTGGACGACGAAGAGGAGGCGGCTGATCAGGGCCTTGCACACCGCGATGATTTGACTCATGGCCATGTTTCTTTGGATTTGTTAGTGCTCAACGAATAACTTGCCTTGTCTTTTATCTTCAAACGTGTCAGCAAAGTTTATAATTTACGTGTAATATTCATGTTACAATACTGAACATCGGGTCCTTGTGCACCGCGATTAGTTCACTGATGATCATGTTTAATTTGATTTCTTGGTGCTCGACGATTTAAATGATTGGCAGTTGCCTTTCCTTCAGTATTCGAACGTTTTAGCAAAGTGTAAGTAGTACGGCGTATAATCTTCATATCACAATACTAACTTTACATCTACCGTAGATCAAAATATCTCTCATGTTAATTCAATAGGCTTTTTGTCCTGACATTTAGTTGACACTGCAAATATCACACAAAGGTGTCCAGAAAACACTTGGTGTGACGTCTGTCTCCAAAATATATGTCATGGTATCACAGTGTAACTTGATAGATATTAAATACGTTGACAAGGTTCATAATTTCTTGGATCCTAGTTCCTAAGAAGCATTTTAAAACTTGATGAAATTGATTTTCTAAATGAAAGATAACCGAAAGTCCATAATACAGTAGTTTGAAGTTTTTAGAATGTCAGAACAAAAAATCAAGCAAAAATGAAACTCCTCGGACTCCTCGAATAATCCTTTCAAAATCCTTTCCAATAATGAGTATGCAACGGAGGTGTTGTTTAAACAATGTTAAACTTTCACTAAAAGTTTTTCTTCCGACAAATAACATGCAATTTTGGACAGAAAATGTTGAATTGTGACTTTCACTTGAGACTGTTCAACAGGTTTGTCGACAGCAGATTCGTGATTATCTAAGCTGCTTAGTAACTAGAGAAACAAACTTCGCCACACCAATTATGATAAAACGCTCGGGAACAAGACTATAACAACGTTGTGGTTCTATGAAATTAATTTTCATAATGACACCGGCAATTAGGCTAAAACGGTACAATGAATATTTCCATGATGAGCAACCCAATAAAAATACCAATTTTAGATGAATGAACGGTTAAATGAGTTTAATATAGTGATGCGGTTGTGGAGAAGGAGATTAGAGGTATTCGCTCTGACCGTTATTTTAACCTTAATAATGATAACTGCGTTAGAAAATTTATATGGCAGCTCTGAATCAAACACAAACCAATTCATGCACTTTCAATAATGATTGGTCGCTCATAATAATGGCCATGGCTCTTGACGGCCAAATGTACATGTGTTTATAACCTAAAACGCGTCATGGTTACACCGGGCAGGTAGGCGCAACATAATTAATTAAATAGGCTTTTGTCCTGTCATTTAGTAGCCACTGCAAATATCACACAATATTATATGACCTATAAAGATACTGGTGTGCGATTGGTCAAAATGTTGTCACGTGACCATCGCTACAAGGATGAGAAGCGTTATATTGACCGGTAAATTACGTCACCGGTCAATATAACGGCGTTATATTGACCGGTGACGTAATTTACGTCACAATGGGTGTGTGAAGATGAACAATGTGCGCGTATTAGCATCCTGGCACGCGCAGCGTTGCTAAGCTTTCTACGGAGATTGCGCGATCCGAAAGTAAATTTGAAAGGAAGCTCGAATAAAGAAGCATTTTGCGCAGCATTTCGATGATAACACGTCTGTTCTACTGGAAGGATTTCGATTTAATCTAATGATTTTCCCTTGTCCATAATTTTATTTCAACACCAAATTTATATTTATCTTGATTTGTATGTATATAGGTCATGATAATATAACAGATATTGACTTTTTCCTTCGGGAACCATATAACATTTCATTTCCCTTGGGGGAGTTATATTTTTGTCTCGGAATACTATATTTTTCCTCAGCGCT
Source organism: Echinarachnius parma (assembly GCA_037951105.1). Classification (NCBI taxonomy): domain Eukaryota; kingdom Metazoa; phylum Echinodermata; class Echinoidea; order Clypeasteroida; family Echinarachniidae; genus Echinarachnius; species Echinarachnius parma. The sequence continues at coordinate 107,833 of JBAMJV010002396.1, read as the reverse complement.
ACGCGCTTCGGAAAAATATAATGTCCCTCGACACAAATATAACTTCCCTCGAGGATCTCAAATGTTATATTGCCCCTCAAGACAGTCAATATCAAGCAAAAATGAAACTCCTCGAACTCCTCGAATAATCCTTTCAAAATCCTTTCCTTATTATGAGTATGCAACGGAGATGTTGTTTAAACAATGTTAAACTCTCACTAAAAGTTTTCCTTCCGACAAATAACATGCAATTTTGGGACAGAAAATGTTAAAATGTGACTTTCACTTGAGACTGTTCAACAGGTTTGTCGACAGCAGATTCGTGATTATCTGAGCTGCTTAGTAACTAGAGAAACAAACTTCGCCACACCAATTATGATAAAACGCTCGGGGAACTGGACTATCACAGTAAACAAAAATTAAACAACTTTTTAAACAACCAAAAACGCTGTTTAAGCCGGTCCCTCTAACAACGTTGTTTAAAATTTTGAACAACCAAGATGTTGGTTGTTCAAAATTCTAAACAATGTTGTTAGAGGGACCGGCTTAAACAGCATTTTTGGCTTTTTAAGCCGGTCCCTCTAACAACATTGTTTAACATTTTGAACAACCAGATCTTGGTTGTTCAAAATTTTAAACAACGTTGTTAGAGGGACCGGCTTAAACAGCGTTTTTGGTTGTTTAAAAAGTTGTTTATTTTTTGTTTACTGTATAACAACGTTGTGGTTGTACACAATTAATTTTCATAATGACACCGGCATGGTTAAACGGTTCAATGAATATTTCCATGAAGAGCAACCCAATAAAAAATACCAATGTAGATGAATGAACCGTTAAATGAGTAAAAGTGAGGCCTGTAAAGTGTCTAATTCCACGAACATTACTTGGAGCTTCCTCGTTTCTCTTCTACCGTGTTGTTTAGCTTATGGTAAGAGAAGAATAAAATAGGGTTAGATTTGTTCAAATGCCTCTTTAGTATGACGATATCTATCATTCAGCTCAACAGCGTTAACAAACGGTCATGAACCTCATAAACGTCCGTTGTAAAAGCTGACGCATATTTTCGCTTTTTTTAAACCAGGAAAGCAGTGTTCTTTTTCAATGAAACTTTCACACATCTTTCGGACATATCTTACAATGATTTTGGTACAGGATTGAAGTCTCAAATCTCATTTTGGGCAATATCTGACAGTCTGACACTTTACAGGCCTCATTTTAATAGTGTGATGCGGTTGTGACCGTTATTTTAATTAGTGATGCCTGTAAAGTGTCTAACTCCACGAAAAATACTTGGAGCTTCCTCGTTTCTCTTCTGCCGTGTTGTTTAGCTTATGGTAAGAGAAGAATAAAATAGGGTTAGATTTGTTCAAATGTCCCTTTGGTATGAAGATAATTATCATTGAAACTCATTATTTTAAAAGCGTTGATCAACGCTTTTGATAAAATGTACAATTGTCCTAGCTGAACACGTCCGCATGCAGCACGCGTGAGAACATTCCGGAGATTGAACTTTGAGCCGAGCGAGTGCAAATTCCATGAATTCTGTACTACGTCTGTAAACATACACGGTTGCGAATATCTCAAACGGATCATTATTTACTGCGACAAATGTATGGCATACCATCAGTATTCGGTGATAAAATATGAACTCAATATTCGTTTTTTTTCACTAGGTAAACAGTGTTCGTTTTCTTTCAAACTTTCACAAATCTTTCAATTGTATTTTACAATGATATTGATATAGGAATGAAGTCTCAAATGTCATTTTGTGCAATATCTGACACTTTACAGGTATCACTTTAATCATTTTAACTGCGTTAGAAAATTTGAAGGGCAGCTCTGAATCAAACAAAAAGTCATTCATGCACTTTCATTAATGATTGGTCGCTCATAATAATGGCAATGGCTCTTGACGGCCAAATGTACATGTGTTTATAACCTAGAACGCGTCATGGTTACATCGGGCAGGTAGTTGCGAACAACAGAAAAGTAATTATGGGTAACCTAATAAAATTACCAGTTTTAGATGATTGATACGTGAAAATGTTTTAATGGGTACGTTTCGGACTTTCAGGTAGCGGCGGTGGGAGAGGAAATGATAGGAAATATCTCTCACGCTAATTTCACCTAATTATGTTTCGGATCTTTCAACGGCAGTTCTGGGAAAGAAAAAAACACACAAAATCATGCACTTTAATTGATTGGTCGCCCGCCAAATAATGACCACGGCTATTTACGAGGCTAAATGCCGAATATTAATAACCAGATCACTGTCATGGCAACTAAATATTGACACAAGTATATTGGTGTAGCCAGAGAGCCAATCGGGGTGGGGGGGGGGGGGGGTGGGTTTAAGCCATGGGGGAAATGATTCACATGAGGCCAGTAGCCTGTGACCCAAATGAAATGCGTTTATGTATTACTTTTTTTCTATTTTTATACCACTGGGGGAAGGGGCACTTGTTAATAATATTGTCCCTTTGCACGTGTTGTCGCCCTTAGCCAGTGGCGTAGCTACGATAAAAGGACACGGTGGTACGACCCCCTAATAATTAGGAAAAAATAATTAAAAGATAAGTTGTAATAACAAAATGATAGAATGAAGGAATAACGGTATGCATACTGGGCTTCCAAAAATTCACGTGCCCCCACCCAATCAGACCCCCCCCCCCCCCCACACACACACACACACACACACACACACACACACACACACACACACACACACACACACACACACACACACACACACACTCACACACACACACACACACACACACACACACACACACACACACACACACACACACACACACACACGCACACACACACACACACACACACACACACACACACACACACACACACACACACACACACACACACACACACGCACTTTATACGTTATACATGTTATAATAAATATGAAAATATGTGGGTTTCCCCAATTAGAAAAGAAATAATTAATGTCGAGTGACTAGCAGGAATAATTAATTAAAATTAATGAAATATTTATACATTCCCAGAAATTATATAAATATTTGATATGTGCTTTATCCGTATCTTAATTTTGCGTAATGTAATACAACATGTATTATATTTTCATATAGAAAAGGATAATTCTTGCATTTATACTCAATACTGTCGCATTTATTTTTGAGAGAGCGCCCTCTTCCATTTCATTCGAACGCAGAGTATGATTTGCCTTCTTCATATTATCCTGAAAATGACGATGGGTTTGATATTAAGCCTAATTATAATTAAAAAAAGTTACTCGCCGTCGGGCATCCGTTTACGCTATCTGGCGATATGTGACCGGGCATTTAATATAGTCTTGAATTTAATTACTATTTTTTTTAAAACAGCAGCTGACGTGTAGTCCAATATCATTGCCTTGCGAGTAAAGAATTCACACCTGTCCAACGCGGAAGCGTCTACAGTCTTCGATCGACTAAACAGACACGATCTTTTGCGGGCAATCATTTTCCGGTTATAATATTTCTGACATGACTTGAACTTTTGAATAAAATAACGATCGATGTTTATTCAATTGGAATAGCAATCACACTAGTATAGTAGCTCATCGCGTGCTGCTTACAATTGTAAACAATATATGATGTCCCGAACCTGAATGAGTGACAAGTCTAAAAGAGATCTAAATTAGTAACATAATACACAATTCCCAGAAGTTACCTCTATACCGGTCGCAGTTCTCACATACCTCGTTGTATTTGTTTTACCAGAATAAGCATGTATCAACAAAAAAATGTGAAGAGAAGTTTAATTTGAAGATTAATTATTTGTCTTATTATTCAGTCTGTCAAGTAATAAAGTGTAGATATAATGAATATTATAAAACATGTCAAACAAATTTGGAAGAACCTTTAATTCCTTCTCATATTAAAACTTTTATTCATGATAAAAAAGGATGTAGATACATTTATAAAGTTCTTTTAGGAGAAACAAATTGTTTGTCTCTAATAAGTTCAAAGTGGGAACGATATTTGAATTATAATTTACAATCTGTATTAATACAAAAGTATAATGTTATGATATTTCGTTTTACTCCAGTTATTAGTTTGAAATACTTTCAGTATAAGATTTTAAATAGAATCTTATTTTTAAATAAACAACTTTTTAGGATGAAAATTGTAAACAATGAAAAATGTTCATTTTGTAAAAAAGAACTTGAAGATATAGTACATTTCTTTTATGAATGTGAGATTAGTAGAAAGATTTGGAATGACACTTCAAATTGGATTTATGAAAGAACTCAAGTTCGAATTTTGTTTAATTTACAAAACATAATTTTTGGCTTTGAAGATAAGAGAAATGATGCTCTTAACTGTATTGTCATTTTAATTAAACAACAGATGTTTATTTGTAAACTGAATAACATAGTTCCACTTTTTGATACATTGAAAAAAAAAAAGTTTTACAATATTATAAAGATGAAACATATATGTTATGCATATCTGGAATGGAGAGACATTTTAATGTTAAGTGGCAGTTGCTACAATTGTTGTTTGTATAGAAAGATTAATTTGAATTTGTTTTATGCTCATGTATTTGATTTGTTTTATGCTCATGTATTTGATTTGTTTGTTTATGTGAAGATTAATAAATAGCCTGTGGAGGGCTCAAAAATTTGAAGAAAAAAAAAATGTATCAGGTTTTGGTTTTCCAACTTTTTTTCGTTATAAAGATATGAATGATGAATGACTGAAATGTTCGGATTTGAATAAAAAATCAGTGCAGTGAGTTAGCGAATATCACTTTGCACTTTCGCTCGTTCACCTTTCAGTGACGGGTTCATTTTCTTTTGCACTGCTATAAGTTTGTTTGTGAATGATTCAAATCAAGAAAAGTTTAATTTTGAATAGGAAACTAATATTAAAATGTGTTGATGGTAATTACATTTTGAATTCAGAACTGAAGTGGACGTGACAAATAATAGCATTTTAAAATTTGTTTATGGAATTTAATATTTTGTAAGCCATATTGACGGTGGGACGTGGTTCTCAATATACCGTCAAATAAAAGAAGATGTAAGAAATTATTTCCATGCAGAAATAATTATATTTCGTGATTATAATATAAATCCCCAGCGTGTGATTACTGATTGGAAGAGGGGTGACACTTAATGAGGCACACTCTAAGATTGTTTTCCTTTTATATGTTATTGTTTTTGTCGATTTTGAGGGGAGGGTACGTAGCCCCCCCCCCCCCCCTCCCCCACCCCCGCCCCCACTCCCATAGCTTCGCCACTCTTCTTTAATTAACAATACAAGAAAACTGTGTTCATTTATAAAAAATGCCATGATGAGGATAAGCCTCATTATGTCTACAATAATTTAAATGTGAATTAAAGGAGTGTGAGGGACAAACCGATTAACACATTATGTATAATGGCCAGTAATTACATGTTGTTATGTTCGTTTTGGTCTGGATGAGCCGCTACCCAGGATAATAATAATAGTATGCACCAACACTTACATGTGAAAATTGACCTTAATTCTGCTAAAATCGGACATAAAAACGCCGTTTGAAAATGTGCATGCTTTACTGTGTCGACACGAAAATACATGTATGTATTAAGTAAGTGTAAATAGTGTTAATGTCTGGTCAAAAGCCTATGACAGAGCCAATTATTGTTTCTGTTTAAATTCCAAATCTATACTCCACACAATTGTGGATACACAATCATGTTAAACCATTTAGTACTCGACTGGCATCATCTTATTTGTAATTGTCCATTTATTCAGTCTAAATTATGGCGACATGCATAGTTATACGGTCACATAATGAACAGGTCTACATCATTAAATTCAGTTCTTTTCAATCGTTCTATTTATAATTTCACTATACATGAAGTGTTTAGGTGATGTCGAACCTAATAATATGGCACAGTAAATGACCAGACTGGTATTATCTGTAATAGTTCTTAACACTAACATATGGCGACACATTAATACAGTCATAATATGGATGTACAGAGGTGAGGAAAAATAATGAATACTTTTTTTGAGATCCAGTATTCAGATACGTTACATTACTGTATGTTTGCTAGGACCTAAAGAATACAACGTACTTTGACACTTATTCCATAGTTGCTTGAAACATAGGTCTGCCGAGAAAAAAATCCATGAAAATAAACACAGTAGTGATTTAAGACTAGTTTTCTGATGTCAAATCTCACTTAGCACTTAGTCACTTAGCGACATGTGATTGACAATTAATTGGCTTACGTCATGACGCGTCATCTACAGAATTTAGTTCATTATTCCGTTCTTTAGATGACGTCACATTTTGGCGATTTAAAAGGGGCGTTCCCAGGACAATTAGATATTTACTAATTACCCCGAAATTGATTGATTTCATGAGAAATGACTGCCAAATTATTTTTCTTCGGGAAAAATTACATATAGAGAGCCGAATTGTGAAAATTAGGCCATCTAGACGCTGAAGTTCCTTTATATACAGTAGTACATTGTTAAAACCCACACAACTTTCTTCGAACTTAAGTGGTTCTCACATACCTCTTTGTGTACCAATAGAAAGAAACAGGGAACATATTTCAGTTTTCCGAATCTCGCTTTCCAAAAAAGGAACAAAACAACTGAAAAACTTCATTTTTTTCCAAAAAAGTTTCACTCTTCAAAGAATCGCCCGATAAAGATATTTATGTTTAAAGTGCTTGGTTTGCGCATATCATTTCTTGGTCATGTAACATTTATTTACAATGGAATTGGAAATGGAATTTATCAGATCATAGAAGTTTTTATTAACAACTTTGTCAGTTTTTTTTTTTTTTTTTTTTTGTGCACATGTCAAAATAGTTACCTGATCCCTTTAAGGTATGTCAAAGAGGCACACTATACCTTTAAGATACAGACAATGCAATAAGCAAACCATTCATTATTGTATTGGTAAAATAATATTTAAACGTTGAAATATAGTTCATACGTGCGGGCCTTTCACGGAGGTCTACAAACATACGTTTAATTGACCGTTGATTTTAAGTCGCCCATTACTGCCTCGGAGATACAATTCTGAGGTCGGTGCGTGCTCACTGTTTGTAAACGAATTTTCCATTCATTCATTTAATTCTCTTTTCGATCTCCAGTTCCTAAAACCCTCTCCCGTTTCACGAATCCCGGGGCGAGACTTTGTAACGGACCGATGAGAAAACATAGCCAAATAGACCGTGGTTTATACAACAAATCGAATGCACAAAAGACACGGATGCATTTGCCTGTAAATTACTTGACGAATTTACATTGTTATTCACATCTTTGCTTTTGAAAGTTTAACTTCTCAAATTTCCTCATTTAAAAAAAGGTAGCATATTATGGAACGGTGTAAAATTTAAAACAAACACCACCTAACCCTAAAGGGAGATTTAGTCGACGTTCGGTTAGCATTGATCTTGATATTCATGACCCCATTAAACCGCATATTTTCCTTTTTACAGAACGGTATGTCATCGTTGTAGTTTTTTTTAAAAATATGAAATGATTGTGGGTTTTTAAGAACAAATGAGGGCTAAAACAGCTGCCCATCGAGGTATTTGGCAAATATCTGATGCATGCAAATTAAGAGTAGTAAATCTTTCTTTTGATCTGAAATTTCAGAGATAATAAAATAAGGTACTTTCCTGTTAGAATAGAACATTTCGAGAGAAACAATATGGTATTTCATATGAAATATTATGAATAATTATCAAGTGTGCATCAAATCCCGGGCCGCCCTTTAACGTCACTCTCCTATAGAGATACTATTTTGTTTCTATATTTTGGATTTTGGCATTTCAATCGAATTTCCCATGGGAATATAACTAACTAAATGATATGGAAAGCAAGATTGTCTGAATTGTCCATCGCTTGAAATATGTTGGATCTATGATGTTTAGTCGAGAACGATCTGTATCCCAAGAGACAGTTTACGTGAACTGTTTATTTTTAACAGTTATACAACAGACTGAATAAAATCCGCTTGGATTTCTAATCCGTTTCGATAATCGGGATAATTCTTTCTAAATGACCCAAACAAATCGTATTGCAGATAAAAGCTCAATAAAGATGCAAAAAAAGCATCTTCTTGCGTAGGTATTCATTACCCATTTCGATGTTATTGACAAAGGCTGGCCATTCTGTAGAACATTTCCGGTGTTTTTGGCTGGATAAACGCAAACTGAACACAGTTTGTGATTTTGATCATAAATGTATAACCTTGCGCGTATAACTATAATGTATATAAGGCAGATACAATATAATATTTATCATACAACGCGTCTTGTTCTGATGTGAATAAAGATTTTATCTTGCTCATCACCGTCATCATCGTCATCATCATCATCATAAACATTATGATTGTCATCATCATTATCATTGTCATCAACATCATCATCTTCGTTATTTGAAATCACCATCATCATCATCATCATCATCATCATCATCTTCATCACCAACTTCTTCATCATCATCATCGTCATCATCATCATCATCATCATCATCATCATCATCATCATTATCATCACCACCATCATCATCATCATCATCATCATCATCATCATCATCATCATCCTCTTCATCACCAACTTCTTCTTCTTCATCATCATCGTCCTCACCATCATCAACATCATCTTCATCACCTACTTCTTCTTCTTCATCATCATCGTCATCATCATTATCATCATCATCATCATCATCACCATCATCACCATCATCATCATCAACATCATCTTCATCACCATCTTTTTATTCCTCATCATCGTCATCATCATCATCATCATCATCATCATCATCATCATCATCATCATCATCATCATCTTCATCACCAACTTCTTCATCATCATCATCGTCATCATCATCATCATCATCATCATCATCATTATCATCACCACCATCATCATCATCATCATCATCATCCTCTTCATCAACATCATCTTCATCACCTACTTCTTCTTCATCATCATCATCGTCATCATCATCATCAACATCATCTTCATCACCTACTTCTTCTTCTTCATCATCATCGTCATCATCATCATCATCATCATCATCATCATCATCATCATCATCATCATCATCTCCATCAACATCATCACCATCGTCATCATCATCAACATCATCATCATCACCATCATCATCATCAACATCATCTTCATCACCATCTTTTTATTCATCATCATCGTCATCATCATCTCCATCATCAACATCATCACCATCATCATCATCATCATCATCATCATCATCATCATCATCATCATCATCATCATCATCATCATCATCATCATCATCTTCTTCATGTAGTCTAGATGTAGAGTGCTGTTGTGGCCATCACGAGATCTTGCGGAACAGTATACCGTCTTGTTGCACACAAGCTGCATAATTGTGCATATATCAGTCAGGCCAAAATCTCTGCTATTTTTCCTTTCCATTGCTCGCTCTCTTTGCTGATTTCTTTTATCATATCGCTAACGGAAACGACCTATGTAAAAAAAGAAAGAAAAAAAGGAGTTCCAAAAGAAAAGCCGCACACGTTCTCACGCAAAGTCTGTGTCTTATAGTGGAAGAAACTGTGAAATCTGAAATAACGTATTTAAGTTTTTGTAAATACAGCTGCTGGTCATGTTCAAAGTTAAGCAGGTATGGAATTTCAAATTACCTAAATTGCCCCCCATTAAGATGTAGGGAAATGTGCATATATTTGATCTGCGCCGACTGATCTGACACGACAGAATGGTAGTCCTTTTCAAATAAAATTATGGTACGGTATGCAATGTTCGAACTTATGGCGCTTATCTTAAAGTTGCTGTGACAGTGAGTGCGCGCTTCTCATAAAGCTCTCAGCTACCGTGTTTACCGCAAGCTCTGCAAACTTTCCTTGCAAGTTGTGCTACTAGTTCTGAAGACACGGAGCTATGGACGCCTTCCAAAAAATGCTATACTTGATGTCTTGATGACGCCCATAACGCGGCGTTTACTAGCCCTTCATGCACTAGCAAATTGCGTGCTTGCCATGCCACGCACGGTTCAAGACAGGGAGCCGCCATGCAGATCTTCCCGAAACACTGTCTTTAAACATTGATGACAGAGTCCCTTTAACCATCGTAGCAACATACGTACGCCTCGCAAGAATACAAACACACATGAATAACTAATCACCTTGAAGCAATGATCAAGCTAACTTCTTTTGTAACGAAGATTGCCCGGGAACTTTGTTGTAACCATGTAAGAAAATAATCACCCTTAAAGTTGCCATTTTCTAGGTACGTGAAATTTTAGATGGACAAATCTGGAGCCCCGAGCGAAGTATACTACAAATAATAACAATGCACTTAAAAGGTCTTTCGTTTTAATGTACGAGTAAATGTTTGTGCTCTTTATACACAAGCCCGGTTGCCTTTAAAAATTCTGATACATCCAATTTGACATTCCAACCACCAACTTTGTGATAATAACAGAAGGCCTCTTTAATACAAGAAGACGGGCAACCAGCTGTGAAATGTTGGCTGAAATTCAGCGGCGCACATGGAACTTTCAACTGATATTTCTGCATTTATCGATACCAAGGTTCGGATTTTACCTCATAGACCGTTTTTGTCATACTATATATTCCAATCCACCCATCTCACATGGTGTACCCGTAAACCACACGTATTATTATATATTTCAACCTTATTGATCAATTAGTTTGGCCAATAGATGTCTTCGGTATCTTTCCAATGCTGATATTTGGCTTTAACATGTTCAAAATTAAATTTATGGGAACGACGAACAATAACATATATAACCAAAATGAATTACAGAGATCTATTATAACAATTCCCTTTTAATATTTCTAATTAATTTCGAGATATTTTTAGACTGAAAACAAATAATCGCTATTATTTTCAACAACCCCCAATTCGTTTATTTATTTTGTTGGATAATGAGGGACAGACCAATAGTAACTCATTGTTTTATCTTTGTATAATTCTAATGAATTACATAATTGTTATTATTGTTTTCTTTTGCCAATTGATGACACATTTCTTTGGAATAAAAGGAATATTTGGAATATTATAATAATATTCCAAATATTCCTGATATTCCAAAGAAATAAGACCAAATAAAAGATAAATATATACGACTGATCAATGCGAAATTGGCAGACGTGCCGTATTTTCACCAGTCAAGCCAGTATAGCCTTCTTATAGTTTGATTGTTATATTGGACCGGTGATGAAAGGAGAGGATGAGAGAAAGAAATGGAAGGAAAGATAGATAGGAAATAGGCACACTACATAAGTCGTGTTTGCTCTCTTGTTTTAGTTTTGCTAAACGTTTTAAATTTATTATGTTTCTGACTGTTATGGACCGAATGGTGAGAGCGTATACAAGAAATAGGACAGATGTGAAGATAGACAGAGAGAGTGGGGCAGGAGGAGAGATGGGAGAGAGGGGCCAGGGAAGATAAGAAAGAAGAATATATATATAAAAGAGACAAGAGAGAGACAGAATGAGAAAGAGCGAAGTGAGAAAGAAAGAAGGGAGAAAAAAAGGGAGAAGATTGAGGGGGTGAGAAAGAGAGGAGAGAGATTTGTGCGATGAAAGGTTGGATTTAAGAGAGCATCAAAGTTCACACCTTCAATGTAGACCTATCTTACCTATCTATATCCTGTGGGCCAATCCAATTCTATGATCAAATACGAGTATACTGATAAAGAACAGTTCTTTTATATTCACTCACATAGTTACAGAGATACAATTTGCACGCTGATCATATTGCAGTGGTAGTAGATATTTCTATTCTTATCTGTTGCAAGAGCAATTTAACCGTATGTATTTGGCGGTGATGTTCTGTTTCAAAATCCAGCAAACATTTCACCTGTTTTTCTGCAGTGGCGAAGGAAACTCAGATTTTGAATTTGTGATGACATTTATCCTCCCATTTTGAATAGTTTTCGAGCAGGAATCAGTAATTTCTGTTAGGGGCAGAATGTCTTCCCAACGGAACGTTTTAAAGAGGATTTTCAAGTCGAGAAGATCGAGAAAGTGAGCCAGGTTTTCGGACCGGTGTGATGGTGCATGGTAACTAACATCGTATTTCAGTAAGTCATGAAGAATTCTTATACCGTACTTATTAACAATGTATTATTGTACAATTATTGCAGCTATGCATGACATTTATTTTATCCTGACCGTGAGTCTTGTGATAGACTGAAGAGGATAACCTTTTACATTTTGAACATGTTGAAGGAACTTTCAATACTAATTCCGATTGTATTGGGCATACATAATCATTATCTTAATTCGGTGCTTTCGGAGTAATAATTCTATATCATGTCATGTTAATTTCACAATGTATTGGTACATTTTATTTTTTATTTTCAAGTCTAGCATGTACTGTCTCGTTAAGCTATGTGTGACAATCCATAGTCGAGTTTGCCGGACCTTCCAGATCGTTTTCATACCGATTTATATCGTGCATGCACATCCCAACCATGTGCGTGTATTCGTGTTACCGCTGCGAGCACTAGGGGTGCGGGGATACCCCTCTAGGTCCTAAACACCTGCACCTTCCCCGGACCTTGTCGCCGACCCTGATATTGATTCCCCGCCAAGGTTAAACGGGAAGGTAGTCTTTACACGGATCACCGAGTTCGACTGAACCGTACAGGTACAGAGAGAGATATAAATATATTGCAATATGAGATTTGATCCAGACCGTTTAGGGGTGTAAGGTGTAAGGATGCTCATTGTGTCCTATACACCTGCACCTTCTCCGGACCTTGTCACCAACCCTGACATTGATCCCCCGCCAAGGTTAAATGGAGGGAAGTCTTTACACGGATCACCCAGTCCGATTGAACCATCCAGGTATGGAGATATATCATACATTTATTGCATGTAACATAGGTTATCCAGACTGTTGATTTTGCTAATCGTTAGCTGTGCATCAAGCACTAGGGGTGCGATGATGCCCCTATTGGGTCCTATACACCTGAGCCTTCCCTGGACCTTGTCACAAACCCCTGACATCGATCCCCACTAACGTTAACCTTGTAATTGGACGAGAAGAATCACCTAGTTCGACTGAACCATTGAGGAATAGATAGACCATGATTATTTTACAGGTATTTAAGCGAGATTATCCATACCGTTGAGTGTGCTAATCGTTAGCTGTGTGAGCACTAGGGGTGTGAGGATGCCCCTCTTGGGTCCTATACACCTGAGCCTTCCCTGGGCCTTGTCACCAACCCCTGACATTGATCACCCGCCAAGGCTAAATGGAAGGAAGTCTTTACATGGACCACTTTGCTTGACTAAACCATTCAGGTATGGAGATATATCATACATGTTTTGCATGTAAGAGAGGTTATACCCAGACCGTTGATTGTGCTAATCGTTAGCTGTTTAAGCACTAGGAGTGTAATGACGCCCCATATTGGGTCCTATACACCTGAGCCTTCCCTGGACCTTGTCACGAAACCCGATACTGATCCCCCGTCAAGGTTAAGGAGGAGGGAAGTCTTTATACGGATCAGCTAGTATGACTGAACCTTCTAGGTATAGAGAGAGATTCATGTACTAGTATACAATATCTTGCAGGTATAATGAAATTTTATCCAAACCGTTAGAGTCTGATGATAGACTGGAGAGGTTGACCTTTCATATTTTAAAAATGTTGAAGAAACTTTCTTTTGCTTAATCCGATTTTTATTGAGTGCGCTAATCGTTAGTTGTGAAGCACTAGGGGTGCGGGGATGCCCCTCTTGGGTCTGTTCCACCTGCGCCTTCCCTGGGCCTTGTCACCAACCCTGATATTGATCCCCCGCCAAGGTTAGAGAGGAGGTATGTCTTTATACGGATCGGCTAGTATGACTGAACCATGCAGGCATAGAGAGAGATACATGTATACAATATCTAGCAGGTTTGAGATGTGATACAGACCGTATGCGTCTGGTGATCGAAAGATATAAAGAACATGATGAAAGAGATTTTGTGGCCAAAATGTATAATTCAGCGTTAGTATCGTGTTTTCATATTTTCTCTCAATTTGCTATTCATTTTCTTTCTTTTTGTTCAAATACGTAATTATGACAAGCTGAATTTTTAAAGTCCTCAATCCATTTTAATAATAATTTTGGAGAAATATTCGTTTATCTGACCGATGTCGAACACATTCATGTCAGCAGAAATATTAAAGTTATGGTTGTTTTCTTTACGTAATTGACTTTAAAGGGATAGTTGAGTTCTGGTAAAGAGAGTAAAGTTTTGGTCAAACTGAATTTTAGTAACCAAAACCTGCACCATTACATTACAAACTAATAGTTATAACTCGAAAGGAATGCAAAATTACAAATGACTTAGTAAAGATGCTGTTATCATTAAAAAAGAGCCGTTTAAACTCAAGAGGGCGCTCTCTAAACACTCATCGGTTTCAACCATTTTAAATAAAATATTGTGCATGTGATGTTTTGTTGAAATTTCATAGTGATTAGATAGAGAGATAATCAACAACTATTTAAAAACCTCTTTTGTCAATTTTTGAAAAGAGGAAGCATTTAAAAAAATTTGTTAACACATTTATTACAAAATAATTTCAATACTGTTTATGGATATTTCAGCCATTTCTGAACCGATTTTGATCGAATAAAGTTTATTCTGTCATTAAAAATTGTATGCTCTTTTGAATTTGACACTCAGTTTTTCATTATCTCGCAAAAAAATTATTTTGTGTAGCGCCCTCTATACCAAAACTCAACTATCCCTTTAACATTTAGATCTACGTAGCTTTTTAAATGTGGAAATGGATTTACTGCTTTTTAGGAATTAAGTTATATATTATAGCATTAGGAACAACTGTCATGTGTTAATAATACTAGTTATACGTTTTGTTTTATTCTACTTCATCCCCCAAGCCTACCCAGTTTGCTTTTAATTTTAATTTTAGGTATATAAAACGTTATAATCAGAGAACTTCCTATTTATTAACCACTAAACACTAGGCAGAACGATGTTTATGGTAGCTTGGTATGCACCCATTTGGTCTATCTCCCATATTCCCAACCCCAAACCAACTTAACCCCAACCCTGAACTTAACTATATATTCAAAAGCAACACAAACAGAATTTCAGACTTTTCATAAAATGTTGCATCAAGAACATAACATCTTCTTGATAATAGAAAATATTAATGATTTGAATTAACATTTTATGCCTTTGAAAAAGGACATTTAAAACAAGTTTTTAAAGAAACTATTGGCTTTCCATGCTTTTTAAGTCCAACTTAGTTAAAGGAACTAAAGAATACAACGTACTTTGGCACTTATTCCATAGTTGATGACTTGTAAAATAGGTCTGCCGAAAAAAACTCCATGAAAATAAACACAGTAGTGATTTTAGACTCATTTTCTGATGCCAAATCTCACTTAGCAGCCAGTTTACGCCCCACTCACATTTAGGGTCCAGAATCGGATTGACAATTCATTGGCTTACGTCATCTACAGAATTTAGTTCATTAGTCCGTTCTTTAGATGACGTCACATTTTGGCGATTTAAAAGGGGCGTTCCCAGGACAATTAGATATTTACTAACTACCCCAAAATTGATTGATTTCATGGGAAATGACTGCAAATTCTTTTTCTTGAGGAAAAATCACGTATAGAGAGCCTAATTGTGAACATTAGGCCATCTAGACGCTGTAGTTCCTTTAAGTTCAACTTAGAATCTTCGTGAAACACCCCAGGGCTATACTCCCAATTCCGTCTGCTAGCAAAGTCAGAATGTAATGTTGTTTAAGTGAAACCACCCGACCCCTAGGCAAATGGGTGTAGAACAAGAGGCAAGTTTCCGCACTCTCATACTCATAATTATATACCTACCCCGCCTGTTTCGAAAAGTTGTATTTGTTTATTTGTTTTCAAACTACCTGTCAATTAAGTATGAAAGGTCGCCATAACGGGTCTAAGTAGCCGTGTAATTAGCGATGGTATCAACTTTATCCTGTGGCCAATTACAATTTTGTTCCTCAGGACACTAGCAAATTAACTAACTCAATACGTTGACTTTCAGTTGTGTATTAAAGTGATCGTTTATTTTGTTCAAAAACTGATATTTGAGACTTCAAGCATAAACCAATTTCATTGACATTTTTTCAATGATGTGTGATAGTTTTATAGAAAAAAAATCATAGTTTACCTTGTGAGAAAATTGATTTTGACTAAAATCGAAACGCTCCTGGGACGATGTTCATTAAAAAAATAAAACATTCATTCTCCTCTTGCCATAAGCCACACAACAAGAATAATGTGAAAACTCAAAGAGATTTCAAACAATTTAATGTTAATGGATCGCTTTAATCCCATGGCTAATTACAACTGTGTTGCTCAGGACACGAGAAAATTAAATAACTCAATACGTCGAGTTTCGGTTATGCTTCACTTGTCACAAAGTCCCATTTATTATCAAATAAATTATACAGCGCAAATAAAGATTCAGGAGGATCAATTTCCACGATTGAGTCAATGAAAACAGCGTTCACGTGTTTTAATATTTGTTATAAGAGTTTTATTAGGCGTATTTGTTACAGGTCATTATGAATTGTGACTCTAAATTTTGAATACTCTACAAATTTGAAGAAAAAAAGAAAAAGTTATTTGGTGAATCATGTAATAAACAGTTTCATCTTTAGTAATTTTTTTCATTTCATATTTCCACTGAAGATAAATGAATATCTTTGAATAATCTTCAACAAATTCTTATCACATAGAAAGAAGAACATATTCGGCATAAACACGTACATTTTGTATTTCTTTCACTTCATATTTTCACCTACAAACCTATCAAACCATTCTTGTCGCTTAAATGTACTTGGTCCCGTTGCAGAAAAAGACAAAATCGATTTTAAGTTACAATTAATTGTAAGTCAGATCATCTGTTTTGAATGCGCAAATCTGATTGGTTGACACGCAAAAATGTCTCTGACTTACAATCGATTATAATCTCTTTCTGCATCGGGACCCTGAACCCCTAAAATCCGGACCCCCAGGAAAGTGAACATTCATTTGGCGTCAATTTCTGTACAGGGACGCACATAAAGGTTGTAGTTGCATTTGTATTAATGGCAGCAAGACAAAATGTTGACACACACACATATGAGGCATTGCTATTTTCAAATACTTCTTGACGTTCGTCAATGTCAAATACTCACGGTTTTGAAAGTGGAAGCACAAATATATGTGGGCAAATGCACACGAATTGCACTAAACTATTCTAAAACAAAAATAAAATCTCATTTTCGCATGGAATTAAAATTAACACGAACCATTCACTCCCAATTTCTTCGAACGAACCAATACTCAGGCGTCTCTTTAATATGTTTTATAACGTAAAACAATTCATATTACTGACTATTTCGATGAAACTAGCCCCCCAAGACGGCAACATCTTCAGTAAAAACAGTTTTACAAGATTGGTCACATATCACGGCGCTAAATATTGGTCCCAGAGTAACATGATATAAGGGGCAGGCGTCTGGTCGGACGCTAGTCAGAAAAAAGCAACATCAAAAGTTGGTGTTCTTTGCTTAAATGTTACGCTTTCATATACCAGGGAATGTTAGAATACTGCTTGATTATAACGCGGACCCACGCGGAATTCCCCATCAATTAGAGACTGATTTCTTGTTCTAGGTCATACCATACTGTGTCGACATGTACAGAGAAAAATGTATGATATATTCCCCCTGTGGCGTAGCGTGGTTGAACTGATCCTTGAATCTTTCTTTGGGGCGGGGGGGGGGGGGGGGGTGGGGGGGGGGGGCGGCGGCGGGGCAAGTGGATAATTGTGTGTCACATGTCTATGTATTTCTTTATTATGTTGAAGATTTTTTCCACGTACGTATTTCAATTCTTTCTGTTAAATTATTGAGGGCACTAGGCTCCACAGTCCACCCCCATACACCCGATGCCACGCCCACGCCACTGAATTCTCTGAACGAATGTTGCACCTCTGAGACACCTCTGAGACACATTCAAGATCATTCGGCATTTCCGATTTCAAGTAATAAAACGTCGCGATGAAGTGCCAGAAAGTGGTGAGATTAGTTGTGCTTACAATCAAAAGAAACATTCATCAACTTGAATTTCCGCTGAATTGTGGATCCGACCTTGGCCTTTCCGTTGTTTATAGCATGTTCAGTACATGCCTTTCGGCTTGCATATTTATGTTGTTTCAGTTTTAGTTTTCATTTCATCGGTAACTCACTTTATAATTAGCCGGTTTACGATATGATATAACGACCGGCATAAAAGTTGTGCCATTCGGTGTTACCTGTTATATGCTATTTGATTTATATTTATATTCAATATGTTTTTGTAATAAAACACTATCATTAATAAACAGATATTGTTTGTAAAATAATTGTTCAAGTGCATTGTTATAATTGGTTCACATCTTTATTGGAAATAATAATGGGGATGAATATGTTGACCAAACATACGGCGAGAATTGTATTCATGCATGCGACTGAGAGTTGCAGTTTTCTGATCAATCGTGATGTGTTATTTTGACTGTTTCGCGTAATAATTTATTATGGTCAGAGGCCATCTATCGTCGAAAATCATACATTCCCAAATCTGCAAGGAAAATAAGAGCATCGAAACGTGCATTAATCTGTCAAGGGTCTGATATGCAATGAACCTACATTACATTGTTATGATGATTCATCTGCAACTGTACAATGTAATTGGATATAAATAATTAGGCAAGGGTTCCCAAACGTGGGTGAAAGGCCCCCTCGTTACATCACCCATTTCACACACCGACAATTTCTAAGCCAACCATGGGATTACCTTTGTGCAAGGGTAAGAGACATGGTAGACCTGGATGTCTGAAGATATTCACCAATAACCATGGCAACCTCGGTGACTCATAACTAGTCTACCTTGCTCCGGCAGGATATGCCACATGAAGTTATAGGCCACCGAGAATTGGAATAGTTGTTCATCTCTGTGGGCGTAGCTAGATTTCAGAATCGCGAAGGGAATGGGGGCGTCACCCGGGACGACAGATGGTTCTCTGTACGATATAACTCACCGCTTGGTCTTCACCAATTTGGTCTTCTCTCATTTTGTCTGATCGCAAAACGAGAATTTATAGGCTTAGGATTAATGATTAGGATTAAGATTAGTGATTAGAATTAAGGTTAAGTTGAAAGGGGTAGTTCAGTTTTGGTACAGAGGGCGCTGAACGAAATAATTTTTTGTGAGATAATGAAATAAAAAACTGAGTGTAAAATTTGAAAGAGCATGCAATTTTAATTACAGAATAAACTTTATTTGATCAAAATTGGTTCAGAAACGGCTGAAATATCAGTAAATATATCCGATCGGAATAAATCTGGGGCCCAGATTTATTCGATGATTTTTTTTTTTGGTAAATATATTACTTATTGCGGATTTTTTTTTTTATTTAAAAAAATGCTTACACTATTTCAAAAAATTTCAAGAGGTTTTTTAATAGTTGTTGATGATCTCTCTATTTAATCATTATTTCAACAAACAATCACATGCATAATTTTGTTTTTAAAAATGCTTGGAACAAATGCTTTTATAGAAAGCGCCCTTTTGTGTTTTAATGGCTCTTTAAAAAAAATGATAACAGGCTTTTTACTTAGTCGTTTGTAATATCCTATACCTTTCGAGCACGGTGGAGTTATAACTATTAGTTTGTAATTTTATTGTGCAGGTGTTGGTTACTAAAGCTCAGCCATACAAAAACTGTACTACCCCTTTAAGAACAAGATCGAAGTAAGGATATTGGGGAAATTGTAGGGCATTTGGGCAATTAGGGCATCATGTACCAGGCCAAAATATGACGGAGACCAAACGGGTGTGAACAAGGTGGGCATAAGCTGTGTCCGTAACGAAACCTTGCATGTCAAGTGAAATCTACATTTTGATGACTGGTCAAGTGGCCATTGGAAAGGTGACTGACACTCTGACCGATCGTTTACCACCCCGACCGGTGTAGCAGGGATATCTGTCCGACTGTCCAGTCTGTCCAGAGCCAATTATCCCTGGAGGCTTCTGTCCATATTGTTCCGATGGACAGTTATCACTGACCCAGCTCTAGGAATAACTATCCTCACCTAATGATAAGTGTCCGTATAGTTATATCACATCCGGCATTCCATCAGTCACACAATCCGATTCCAACACTTTGTACTAACAGACACATCCAGATACAATTATCCCTGGAGAAATATTGGGATATTCAGTCCATATCGCTACGAAAATGTCTACCCTTGACCCCTCCTTTGGGTCTGCATTATTCTGTGTATAATTTGTTTGTAAATCCATCCTGTGTTGCCTATACGACAACCGTGATAATAATACTTGGCATACTCAACATTTTATTCAAGTTTATATAACACCTTAGAATCTTTTCGCAATGTGATTCATTCCATTCGTGCAATGGTACGAATATTTTCATTCGGTGACAGATGGAATGTTCCATCTTTTACCTCATGCACCCCCACCACCACCACCACCACCACCGCCACCACCACCAAAACATCCATGTTTCCTTGTGCCCCTAACCAAATGACTAGACCCTGAGCCCCCCCCCCCCCCCCAGACCAAAAAAGAACAAAAAAACAATCACGGTTATGCCCACGGCCTCACCGCCAGTAGTCTCAGACATGTCAGGGTCTCATAATTGTAACTATTTATGTTATGTTTTATTTCCATTTTTAAAGCTTTTTAGCTGACACAGGAAATATCTCCTTTAGCTTCTTGCGATGCACCTGTCACTGCCAATCATCCGAATGCACTTGAATGTTGACATTTCAATTCGACATTGCGCCAATCAAACTTTTGGGGCAACAACAAAATGTAACATCACGAAAAATGAAAGATGAAATGATCACAATCATTTCCGTGCACTGGTCCTAAGATTAGTAATTGTATTTCAAATGATCATAAATAAAATTATGCATAATGTTATTTCTGAGCGGAAGAAGTCATTCATTCATTCATTCATTCAGTCGGTTAGTCATGTATCCATTATTTATTTAAGGGGCCCAGTGGGGTATTATTTGACGTTTTTGCACACTTTTACTATATCGGGAATATCTTTCTATAACCATTGAAGCTACCCTCTACAAACCATACATTTCTGGAAAGCTTAGAATATGGGGAATCCAACCAAACTAAATTAAAGACAATTGGCCTTAAAATAAGAGTTTAAACATCAATAATATAGAGAAAAATCAAATGTTAGACTTCTAGCAAGTCAACATTCAAAATGTATCTCCTCAGAGGTATAGGGGCGTATACATTCTACAATTTAAAGATAGATATTATGATGCTATATACAAACAAATTAATGTGACAAGCTCTAATTGTCACAAGCATCATGTTATTGCTTTCAGCATCAAATTCATATACGGTATCTGTTCTTTATACATGTAATTGGGATATTTGAACTGGGAACCGGGAACAGGTTGTCTAGACTTTTACCTATCTAAGACAGGCTATTTTATACTTTATTTGGGGGTAAAAAGAGATGTCCTTTTCGGAAATCTGGTAGCTTTTAACTTTCTGCCCGAATTGAGTTGCATCTGAGCTGCTTGCAGTGTATTCAGTTTAGTTCAGTTTTTAGTATCTGTGTTTTATTTATTAATTTGTTCGTTCGTTACTTTGTCAGTTTGTTCGTCCATTCGATCTTTCTTTCGTTCGTTCGTTCGCTCGCTCGCTCGTTCGTTCATTAATTTATTCATTTATTCATAATAATAATAATAATAGTCGTTTCTTATATGGCGCAATCTTACAATTAAGTCTCAGTGCGCATAAATGAAAGAGAGAGAGAAATAGAAGCGTATTTAAGCAAAGATAAAATAGTAAAAACTTACAATTCATTAACAAACAAAAAAGCCTTTAAATTGGCTCGAAATTGATGCTCTGTATCAGATTGTCTAATATGGTAAGGAAGTTTGTTCCAGAGCA
The DNA here is from genome assembly GCA_037951105.1 of Echinarachnius parma. NCBI lineage: Eukaryota > Metazoa > Echinodermata > Echinoidea > Clypeasteroida > Echinarachniidae > Echinarachnius > Echinarachnius parma. The sequence goes on along the minus strand of JBAMJV010002396.1, from coordinate 85,855 downwards.
AAGGTGCAGCAAACTGGAAAGACCGCTGACCGTATGTCTTAGTTTTAACAGAAAACTGAACTAAAAAATTCTTTGAACTTGATCGAAGGACTCTAGACGATTTATACAAACTAATAAGTTCTTGAATATAATCAGGTGAATTTCCATGTATACATTTGAACGTAATGACTAAAATCTTAAACATAATTCGTTTATTTACAGGTAACCAATGTAAATTATACAAAACTGACTTATGATTCACATCTTTTAGTACGTATTATCAAGCGAGCAGCAGAATTTTGTATGTGTTGTACTTTACTTAATAACACCTCAGGTAGACCAAATAAAATACTATTACAATTATCAATATGACTTAAAACAAAAGCATGGACAAGTCTTTCAGTGGGGCTTTTATCCAAATACTGTCTAATCTTTCCAAGCTTATACAAACCAAATGATGCTTTTTTACAAATATTTTTTACATGATTTACTAATAACAAATTCTCATCAAATAAAACACCCAAGTTTCTACACACTTTGCGGGTTGCAGTGAACTCTGATTAAACACAACAGGTGGTATTATATTCTTTTGTCTAAATCGAGATGACATATGAAGGAATTCAGTTTTCTCTGCATTCAGCCTTAACAAATTACTTGATGACCACAATTTGATATCCACTAAACATGACTCTAATTGAGGAATAATTAATTGTAGGTCTGAATGTTTAAGTGTATAAAGCTGGGTATCATCAGCATAAACTACATAACCAAAACCATAACTCTGCAAAATGTTCTCCAAGGGGGATGAATACAAAGTAAACAGTATTGGACCCATCACAGATCCTTGTGGGACTCCCTGGTTTATAATACGTTGGCTTGAAACCTCATCTTTGATTACTACATGTTGATATCTATTTGTAACATAAGTATGTAGCCAATTTAATGAACTACTGTTGAATCCAAAGTTATATTGTAATCTTTGAAGTAGTGTATCGTGGCTGATAGAGTCAAAAGCAGCGGAGTAGTCCAGCAACAATAACAATGCCTCTTGTCCTTGATCGAGGCTCAAAAGAAGGTCATTGTGAACTCGTAGTAGTGCAGTTTCACAGCTATGATTCTGCCGATAAGCCGATTGCATCCTTGAATGAATATATCATGTATATATCATTCATTTATTCATTCATTCATTTATTCATTCATATATCATTCATTTATTCATTCATGAATTCATTCATTCATTCAGTCAGTCAGTCGGGTAATCATTCATTCAATAATTTCTTTTCGTGTAGTATAATAATATACAATTTATGTTTTTTAAATCACTGACGAATATCTATATTAGTGTTCAACAGATATATTAGATGACGTATAAAGTATCTCTTTTTTGTTCGCCATCTCGTCGTTTGCCTAGAGTGTGGAACAGTCTGCCATCTAGTGTCAAAGATGCTGCCATTCTTTCACCTTTTCCTGCATTCCTTTTCCTTTTAAAGTCATGTATTCTCTCTGTTCAATAGGTTGCAATAAGTTGATATGCAACTTCGCTTTAGTATTGTTCCTTGCCATTTTACACTGTCTGGGTCTTATCATAAATAGTCGAGGGAGCGGTAATACTAATGCCAAATTCCTTTATTATCGCGAAACATGTAGAACAAAGCATGCTTAATTTGTATAACTCATAATTACGTAATATATTTTCATTATATATCTATATAAATATGACCTTTTTATGAGCCACATTAATTGTTAGAATCATTCTTTAACTTATTCATTTAACAAAAAGTTTATTCTCTCTGTTAAAAAGGCTCATTTCGGCTACCAAGGTTATTAAGTTGCAATAATAATTTAATATGCAACTTTGCTTTAGTCGATGGAGCGGTAATACCAATGTCCAATGTCTTTATTACCGCGAAATACAGTGCATGTTTTCTTTATATAACTTATATTTTCCGTAAATCCATATAAGTATGAGCCACATTAATTGATATAATCATTTCATCTATGCATTCTCTATTATATGTGGAAGTATATTTAGCTAAATTTGGACGTTGGTAGATCTAGGTATACGTTTATTGTTATTTATGTTCCGTAATGCTGCATCTTCTGGAGCCAGTGTGTGAGGGTTCACATGCCCTAGGGCAACAGTAATGTACTTTACTTTTGTGAACACTGACCCACACACTGCTTCTAACTATTTTCTTCTGTCTTGTAACTTGTATGTTTGTAATTTGTGCATATATAGTTGTGTTGTATTTTCCATTGTATTATGCTTTTTGGTCGAATAAATAATAATAATAATAAAGATATCACAGAACAAAATGAGTACGAACTAGTTTGACATTGATGGCGCATAACGTGTAGCTTTGATTAGAACAAGATCAGATCAAATTTGATCCCGGGTGTGGAATTAGTATCCCATCCTATAATGCTATGACTTGCTCTAATCATTTAATGCGTATGGGTATTTACGAGTACCCCAGACTAAACTGGAAATTGGTTTTCGCGATAGATATCAAAGGGCTGTCGACTATCGTAATCCGCAGGTGAGCTGGTAGTTTAATGGGGTGGCGTAGCCATCCGGAATGGACGAACGGGGGACGTAATAGACAAGGATCGAGTCCTCACTGGCAAATATATAGCGCCACTTACGAGAGAGATATGCACAACGAGGAAGGTATCAACCATGTCATAAAATTTGATCTCGACTGGCGCGATTCTCGACTGGCAGCGATCAATAATGTTAGGCGGCGCTTTCGAGGGTCTAGATTATTGACTAGGGACGTAATGGATATGAAGTGCTCGGATGTGAAGGGCATTTTCAGCATCATAGTCTATAATGTTATAATACAGTGTACTGATTGAACTTTGTAAATTAAAACAAGAAAACATGTTTTATGACCTTCAAAAATGGTGTTGAAATATCAGCAGAGTTATTTTTGAATGGTTCCAATCAACGATAATCGAAAAATAGCCAATCTCTCAATCCACTGTAAGGACAAACTATCCAATTTCACAAAATTATGGGAGAATTTGGAGGGGAATCATTCTTTTTTATAAGTCCATACTATAAAACGTACTTTCAACCAAATCACTCAAAAAACTTAGAAATAACTTTTTGTTTTGGTTTACCTACAACTTTGATTGATTTACGTTGTTGGTCGCCAAGCGGAGGGGTGGGGGGGGGGGGGGGGGGGGGGGGTTACCCTGGATGTGCTTCTAAATAGACCGCTTCTGTAATGTATGCAAATAATATGCGTATGACGTCAGACTCCCCGTTGGCAAGCTTAACAATAGTAACTAGGTCCGGCAAGCTCCGGCAAACTTAGCTTGCCGGACCTAGTTACTATTGTTAAGCTTGCCAACGGGGAGTCTTACGTCATACGCATAATATTTGCATACATTACTGTTACAGAAGCGGTCTATTGGCTAAGCCACCACAATTATACACTGTGGTAGCGTATACAAGTTAATCTTCTTCTTTTTTTAATGCTTAGTGTGAAACGTTTGAAATTTGCCCGAAACGAGTTTAGTTCATTGTCAAATCGGTTGCGAATCCACTTTAAAGTAATACAAATCCGCGGGATTAATTCCCTTTGGCGGTTGCGCTATTTTTCATGTAAATATCATTAATTTTAATATCATGGTCAGTGGCAATGGCATTGAGTTAATATTGTACATGCCATATCTCCATTATGTATGTACTGTATAATTAATCCAACTACATCATGTATTACCAAACGTACATGTATGATAAGTTAAACCCAAGGTTGTTAAACCTTTATTAGGCGGACAGAAATTAATTTCATCCAAATCAACTTCGGCCATAGCATGTACATATTTATACAATATACAAAATAAGCGGATTTAATTCCCTTCGGGCGGTTGCTCTATTTTTCATGTAAATATCATTAATTTTAACATTATGGTCAGTGGCAATGACATTGAGTTAGTATCGTACATGCCATATCTCCTCTATGAATGTATTGTTTAATCATTTATTACCGAGCGTATATATGTATGATTAGTTAAACCCAAGGCTGTTTAACCTTTATCAGGCGGACAGAAATTGATTTCACCAAAATCAATTTCGGCCAACATAACGTACGTCACTCTTTCCTACCGTTATAATTATATTGCTCAATCACGTTTTCCTATTCTTTGTATACATCTTTTTGGGGGGTTTTAGTTTGGAGTTATGTTTTTCTCCCACTAAATGTAAAAGTGAAAATTAGCACAATGAAGAAAAGAAAAAACACTACATGTAGCGTGTTTGAATGCCTCAATGCAGATTCGGTTTCAGACCAAACAAGCCAAACATGATTGGGAAAAATAGCCTTAGTCTGCTTGTCCCAGTTCCATCACACTAAACATTCAAAGGTTTGTAATATTCCTTGTAGACTTTGCGAGTGCCATTCAGGTATTACAGTTATTGTCATTTGCATATCAATGATCATGCATGAATGATATAATTAATGTACCGAAATTATTTTATTAGCATAAATCAATAATTAGTCATAAGTTATTCTAAGTAAGACGTTTTGTTTATAAGGCATTAACATTTTTAAAATGTTGAATCTGGTTTTGATTCATTTATTTCCATGTACACCTTTTCAAAGCAATAAAATGAATTTACAGGGCACGGATACATGTATAAACAAACGAACAAAATAAACGTTTAATTGTACAATTTATCAGTGACTTATTCTTATAACATAAAGACAATATATATGATTAAAAGGTCTGTTTAAAGTAAGTATTCAGTAAGTCATTAAAGGGCTCACACTCCTTACCTACTGTCTACCTTTAATGAGACTCGCATACAACTATGAACAAGAAATACTCAAGACACAAAAAAACATGGACCGTGTCTGAAAGGCACGATGCGGATTCGGTTCCATAACAAACATACCACACCATGATTGACAAGAAAAAACACACGAAAGGTTGAAACTGTTTCTATATATTTTTGAAAATGCCCTGATTGTTCCGCAACATTCCAATGTCAAGCCCTTCTTTGAATTCTGGGGGATCTAGTTCATTCTCACTTGTCCAACGGTATGGGACCTGTCATGAAACATTATACATGTATATGCCTCATTAGTTATAATCACCTCTATATACCCTCAAAAGGCGGTTCATAAGAAATCATTCATCTAGAAAAATTTGCATCCAAAATTGATGGGCGGGGTAGACAGAGAGAGAGGGAGTGTTTTTTTTTGTTGGGGGGGGGGGGGGGGTGGGGGGGGGGGGGGGAGGAGAACATAATTGATATAATTATCATGGTACAACATGCTAAAAGAAACTTTGTCGTTGCCATTGCTGTATTATTTGTTGGGGTTCCCAATCTGAATAAGTATAAGAGTTTGCACATAACATTGAACCAAGATGATTTTCTCTGCCGTTATTGGAGAGCAGACGCAATTAAACAGTTACTTTCATCATGTATTTCATGGAGGAATCACAATATCACCTAATATCATACAAGAAGGAGCGCAATATTTATTCTGGTAATTCCAAGTGTAGAAAATATTCTTAAGTTGATGGATATTATTACATCCCCCATCCTCTTAGAGAAAAGTACGTAAACAGTATATCATCCTCCACATCAACCAAATGTACAAATAATGAGGAAAATAGTTTAAGTGACCGACGCTTCAGGAGACAAAGAGGGCATTCTATATCGCAATGCTCTTGGGGCGGCCCTGCCTTTCAACTACACCAACGATTCGAACTTGTGGTTAGAAATTTGTTTTCAAATGCTTTGGGGGAAAAGATTTGCTACCGCAAATAGAAAAACGGATGCTTACATTTTACTGCTGTCGTGGCTGTTGAGAATAAGGGCGTTTGTGGTGGAAGTCGGCTCTAACATATGCATGCTATAATAATATAAGGAATCAGATACATTTAGTTGGTGAACCTACATCCAGAATTAAAAATGGACATGCTGCTTGCTTTCATATTGGTCCTGTTATGTCGTAGATAAACGAAGATATCTAAGAAGAAAGGGGGAGGGGGGGGGGGGGGGGGGGGGGCTATAGTGACCGGTTGCGTACCCACAGTCGACCCAGACCGGAGGGGGGGGGGGGGGGGGCAAAAGGGGGCGTAGTGAGGGTAAATATGGCGCAAAGAGGGGCAAAATGGGGCATATAGAGCGGGCAAAGAGGGCGCAAAGAGGGGCAAAAAGAACATAGAGCTGGCAAAGAGGGCGCAATTATGAAGATCATAGAGTTGGCATCGAGTGGGCAGAGAGAGGACAAGATGATGCAAAGAGGGTGCGATTAAGAGGGGCAGAGAGGGGCAAAGAGAGGGCAAAATATAGGGGACAAACAGTGGTCAAAGAAGGCAAAGAGGAGCAAAGAGTGGGCAAAGAGGGACGAAGATCATGAAGGCGACAAAAAGGGAACAAAGGGCGTACTAAAGAGAGAGCAAAGATGAACAAAGGGGATGCAAAGAGGGTGTAAATGGGGGACAGAAAGGGGTAAACAAAATAAGGGTGCCAAAAGAAGGGTAAAAAGGGAGCAAATCTAGATAAAGGGTGGGGGGGGGGGGGGGGGAGTAAATAAGGGCAACGAGGGATAAAGACAGGACAATATTCCAAAAAAGGGGGAGGCAACTAGTGTCATCTAAAAATAACAATACTTATTATGGCATGTATTTCTCTAATGTTTTTATGGCAACAGAAAGGGGTGGGGCGGGAGTAGGAATCACAACGCCGAACGTTTTTTTTTTTTGGGGGGGGGGGGCTGGCTAGGCGGGTTGAATTGCCAATGTTACCCCTGGCGACGCAAATAGCTAAGGACAGACATGTCAAACATCTTGATCTGTCTGTCATAGTGGCCTCTTAACATCATGACCTCGAAAAATAGAGAAAATATATAGCGGAAGGAAGGAATTCATATAAAAAAAGGACGCATTTCCCCCAATTTCATGTTTCCCTTATTCCAGCGTTGCATTCTTGGCGGGTACATAGTCTAAGCACAGCACTTGACTTTTGGCCTAGAAAAGCGGACTGCCTCAGGACTTCAATTTGGTAAACATCACAAAGATTATCCCTTTTTCATGATTTTGTTGTTGTTGAAAGAAAGTGAGTATTGAATGGCACACATGTAAAACATTGCTTCATGGATAATCGTTTGCGCATGACCAACAGAGAGAGTGGTATTCATCATTTATCTCAACATATTGTCTGTCTAGTTATACATTCTTAAAGGGATCTAGTAACTTGTTGACAAGTGCAGAAAGTGATGCGTGGTTAATAAAAATGTGTATTGGTGTGATCTAATATGTCAAGAAAGTAATGTGTGAAATTGTCACGTTAATTGGATGTTATTTGGCCGAGAAATTAGCAAAAATGCAACGTGATATTCACTAAATCATTGCACTTACTTTGTACACAGCTTAAACGATCCCGTAGAGAGTTTAACATCCGAACTCTTCAATCGTAAATATCTTCTGAACGAAATGTAATTTTGAAAAACCGAAACATGTCTCCTGCTTTTATTGTTAATGTGAATACAACAAGGTATGAGATAACCACTAGAGTTCCAAGTAAGTTTTGAGGATTTTGTCAATGTTACTATAAAGTCCCTTTAAATGGTTTATAATGTAATCTACCTTTCTAACCTATATGTAAGTATCGATTGGTCGATGCATCTTTCTATTTATTAGAATTTCTCCATGATATCTCTAGTTTAATTCCATATTTCTTGAATACTATTTGTGTATTATTGTTATATAAGATAATATCATAATGAGATAACAGTATACTTTCTACGGACAATCTCGAGTATCGCTAGGTTGAGATGTTCTGCGAAATAAATCAATGTGTTTTTATAGAACTACGTATGTTTCATGTTATATCATGTTCGTGTGGATGTGTAGAAAATATGTCACAGACATTTCATCAGGACATTGTTGAAACAGGATCGTGCTGATTTTTTTCTTCTGATCGTGACGAATTTAGTGACCGACATGCCACGACCCCGAATCTGCACGCTGCCATTTATCATTCCAATTTCAAATTTCTAAATGGAACCCACCCTCTTTTTTTTTTTTTTATACAATATAGTACAAGTCATAGAGTCATATCTTCACGTTCTTCTTGTTTTCGACAATCGATACAAAACGACGTTTTCTGATTAGCCCCAAGCTTAGCCTTTAGCCAAGGCTTTGTTTGGGTGTAACTAACGGTACAAATTTGCACCCTTATGGGTCCAGAACGCTGATAGAATAGCAGCACCATTAAGGGGCCCAGTGGGGTATTTAACTTTTTTTCATCAAAATTGAGAAAATGTATACATTGTGGGGTAGAGGGTAGCTATTAAAAGGACAAGTTAAGGATTTCGTTATCAATGTTGTACATTTTGGGGGCCGAAATGATTATTTTCTGGCTTAGATTGGAGATTTTTAATTTAACTTTTCATAAATAGACCAAATCAAAATGTCCCAAATCAAAATTTTTACCATCCAAATAGGGTTTCTCTTTTTTTAGAGTGAAGCAGCAACATCTAATGTCATGCAGAAAATAAACATAGCAGTTTATAGGTGATTAACATGCCCTAAACTTCCATTGAACCAACTTCCGACTATTTATCCCACTATTTTCCTATATTTATTCATGTCACATTTATCAAACAAATATCAATATTGTATATGACTTTTCAAGCTCATTTGCCGAAAATCAGATTTTTAAGACTAAAATTCTAAAAACTCAAAAAGTATTCACTCAAATTCAATGAAATTTGGAGAGATTGTTTATTTTTCTGAGATGAAGAGAATAGTGATGGCTTTTAGGGGTATCTCTACAGAAAAAAAATGATGTTATGTTATGTGTCCCATTTCTGATTTTTGTTGAAATGTTGATTTTACTAGGAAGATGGATGAATATTAGAAAAAGCCATCATAGGTTTGTTGATCTATCATTGTAGTTTCTATTACATTAACAAAGATGTATACCCCTACAATTTTTAGAAGATGCGATTTGAATGATGGCATATCATTTTTTTTAATTAATTATTTTTTCAATATAGTTGCCTTTTGAGCTCTTATTTTAAGTCCTATTGTCTAACTGTTTACTTTTTTGGATTCCTCACATTCTCAGCTTTCCAGCAGTATATGGTTTGTAGTGGGTAGCTACAATAGTTTGAAAGATATTCATGATTCCGTGAAAGTGCGCGAAAATGGCAAATAATACCCCACTGGGCGCAATTCTGCACCACAAAATGGGTTGCACTTAACCCTATGGGGTACACTTATCCACCCGTAGGGTGCACGTCTGCACCCCATAGGTTGCAGACCCCGTATTGGGGTGCTGCTTTTGTAGTAGATTTAGGGTGCAAATTTGTATCTTAGTTTATTTCTTAGCACGTAAAAGAGTTTTCAGTTGCCATGTTGCAGTGATATAGTCTAATCAACGGATGCAGTCGTTGCACGAGATGTCAGAATTTCTCCTTCAAGTATCACGTACAAGACACCGTTTGTATGGTATTCCTCCCTTCTCTTCACACCTCTGGAACTCCCTCCATCTTGTTCTATACGGTACACACAGACAAGCTTGAAAGCTTTAAAGTCCATTAAATAACTTTCGGAGGAGCTGATGCCTTTGCATGTTTGAACAAAATATGGATGGTGGCATACAAGTGATGTTGATCATCATCATCATCATCATCATCATCATCATCATCATCATCAACATCATCATCATCATCATCATCATCATCATCATCATCATCATCATCATCAACATCATCATCATCATCATCATCATCATCATCATCAACATCATCATCATCATCATCATCGTCATCATCGTTATCATCGTCATCATCATCATTATCATCATCATCATCATCATCATCATCATCATCATCATCATCAACATCATCATCATCATCATCATCATCATCATCATCATCATCATCATCATCATCATCAACATCATCATCGTCATCATCGTCATCATCGTTATCATCGTCATCATCATCATTATCATCATCATCATCATCATCATCATCATCATCATCATCATCATCATCATCATCATCATCATCATCATAATCATCGGCATCATCATCATCATTAGCATTTTACGATAGCCAGGATCGTTTTCTTTGCTGACTGGCACAGTACATTAATTTGTGGGACTAATATATAACGCTGGAGCCTTGATAGAAGGCTACCGCAATCTCGAAATGAATGGCTTTATCAATTTCGAATGTATGAAATTCCCATTTAGGCAAAGCGATCCCCGTAACACAGATTGACTTTATGGATGCTCGCGAATGAAAATGAATAACCACAATGATGTAAGAATATTATTATTACGCATTTCTGCTCCATGCAGTGTTTTCAAGAGGACATTGCCCGCATCCATGCACGTTTTCATTTTCAATTAAAATCTATAAGAGGTTTTGCAATTGGGACAACTACTGTAATAAAATAAGTGAACGTTTGATTGTCAGTTTCATATGAAAGTGGAACGTACCGATATAGAGCATTTCGTAGGAAGAAATAACAGTCATCCTTTTATAGCCCTTTTTTTCTATTCTTTTTTTTAAACATGAAGCTCCATAGTTAAAAGTACACCTGACCCCATCTCAATTCAGGCGCGTATTATTCTCTTGTTTAGCTCATGTTTCGAGCCCATTCTTTCACTTGATAAGGATTAGCATGAAACACATTTAAAAACAATATTAACTATGACACGAAATCCACCCTTATACCATCGATAGTGAAGGTTAGTTGACCCTAATTTGTATCACATACTATGTTAAATCTTTAAATATATTATCATGTAACATATCACTTTTTATGAATGTTTTGTAACGTTTGTATTACAATTAAACTATAATAGTATATAACTATAAGTATAATGTGAATGGCGATATGTCAGCAGTTCGTCAAAAGTAATAATAATAACGTTAGCAAACAAAAACCATATACTATACCATACAGCTGATTTCTTATAGCATCGCAAAATTAGCAGTCGTAACGTAGATGATGAAAAAACAAGTCATTATAATATGAAATCGTTATACGGATACAAAACGAATCATTTCGAATCTTTTGTGAACGATATAAGGAGGGGTCATGATCTATAATCTGATCTATCAGCAAGTGCAAGGCGTAGATCCTCCAGAAATAACTCAAAACTAGCGATTACTTTTTGCAAACGTTGATTCTTATAAAGTCCCTCCGGATCTTCGTTATTCATCATCACTCTGCTCATGTTACAATGAGAAATATGCCAAGGAGAAAGGAGAATGAGACATAACTATATACTACTGGGCTGTATGACTTAACAATGATGACTGCATATTGGTAAATAATGACGATTTTGACGACTTCCCGCAGTCTATAAAGCCTAACAAAGATGTTCAATATATTCGCTGTTATTACCATCATCCGTAAATGTAAATATTTGACAAAAAAAACTTCCACATTTTTTCTATTAGCAACCAAACGATGATATTAAATGATTCCTTTTAACTTTGAACGGATTCAGGTTTAAAATTGTCTTTGTTTTGGGGGCATACTATTGCAACAATGTTCTGCGGCCATTGAAAATACATACTTATTTCAGTCCCTTTACAAAGCTGCTATTCAGCTTTAATGGCAGGGGCGTGCATACAATTGAAGCAAGTTTGATTCAACTCTTCTTTTGCCCTCATAATTGCCGTGTTATACGTATCAAAGCTGCAAAAGGCCTATTTCTGGCATTTATAGGTTGAGGATAACAACAAGCAATAGCGAAATTATAATTTACGATACTAAGAGCTAATTAAGTTTATAACTTACGGTATAATTGACATTCATTTTCTTTTTCGAAAGGTAAGACCTACCTGGTCAAAATCATAATTCTAAACGGATTTCCTCTTGAATTTTGAAAGGTCATTTGATGCTTACACAATCAATTGTGATGGGGGAATTCGGGGTAACGTTCCGTCCCCCACCCCCTCTCAGCATCTTAGTTGGAAGTTTTAACTCCAACAGTGGCCCTCCTGCATGGAAAACGACAAGAAATATATTTTTGATTAATGAAATAAAGCAAAAAAAGGGGGACGTCGACGAGAATCGAACCCGAGACCTCCGGATTGTTAGACGGTTGCTACACCACCATAAGAACTGCCAGCTTCGTGGTTAGAGAACTGGTCTATTAATCCGGAGGTCTTGAGTTCGATTCTCTCGGAAGCTCATTTATTTGCTCTTGTTTATTGATTTGAAAATGAACTTAGAAATACATAACACCAGTTGTATTTATGCCACAGCCTGCTCCCCTCATATAGGACCCCCCCCCCCCCCCCCCCCCGCAGTTTGGTTAATCACGACGTCTACGCCAATACTAAAACTTGTAATTTACACTTTCCCAACTCTCTTGGGGCTTGTTTGTAGTCATGCTGATTGACGTTAATATACCTGGATCCTAATTGCAACTGCATTAAAACTTCCGAACAATTAACGGTTTGGAAAATGAGCCTATATATTGTATTTTAAGTGGGCTTGGTATGACCAAAGAGCTACTACGACTGGTTTATGTATCAACTATTCTTGATGATAATTTTGATTTGTGAATTTGTGTTTGTGTTTGATATTATGATAATTATAAGTATATGTATTTCAAAATCATTTTGTTTTAACCTGGAGCCACTCTTTTACGCTACCATCCGAGAGATACAGCCAACATAATTCAAATGTTTTGGTGTACATATGTGCCTGTTTCTATCCCCTGTACTGCCACCCTGTCCTTCCACCCCTCCGTCACTCCCCGCCCCTCCTTCATTCGAAGATCACCGTTGCTTGCCTTCTGATATACGGTTCATCGTCCGCATTTTATATTCTCCATTACAGTTAAATCAGGCTTCTGTTGATCACTCACCATATTATCCCCAGCAGGATGTGTACTAAAAATGAATAAAGACCTTACTGTACTGTCTTTCAGATATTATAGAAGTATTTTACCAAACCTCAGACCTCAGAAATGTATTCGGAAATTAATTCATCCTTGCATCTGATTTGCTTCTCATTATGAAATGCCCATCTTCCATCTTCATCACTTATCTTCTTATCTCGCCTCTCACTGGCTCTCTCCCCCTCTCTCTATCTGTATATCCCTTCCCATCTCTCTCCCCCTACCCTTCCCTTTCTTTATCTGTCTCTCTCCGTCTCCAACCCTCTCATACCATTTTCAAGCTTACATTACCGATGAAAATACCGATGAAAAAGACCGATGGAATTTCTTATGTAAACAACGGGGAACTCGCAACTTCCCCTCTGTCGCGTTCATAATGCAGGGGAATTTAATCGCCTTTTGCATTCACCGGCCGGAAGTGAAGAATTGTTGATTTAAAAAAAGCCACTAGCCTATACTTTCAATAAATTTGTTAGTGATCCGTTTTAAATATTGTTCTGTTCATCATTTGGTTTTATAAATATATGCTTTATAATAAATATATTATTATAACGATGTTCATGAATTTAATTTTTGTGTACCTTTATATTCATGCAACATACAAGTAAAACGGGGCCCCTTGGTAGATCAGTTGTTTAACTGAAAGGGCAACCCTGTTGAAATAAAACGTTAATAAATAATAAATAAATAAATAAAACGAATCAATTTATACGTAAACAAAACGTCAACAAAAAACACGTGCACGATACTCGAGGTTCACTTTACACAAGCTAGCTATGGCGCAGCATATATATTATCGCATGCCGTGTTCCGAAAAAAGCGCGCGTTACACTGCTTTAGCCGGAACAAGAACGACCTTTGACCATTTTCATCGGTATTTTTCACCCGAACCATTTCAAGCTGACCGTTTCATCGGAGTGACACCGATAGAAAGAGAATTTCTCCTACTCTAAAGTAGGAGAATTTAATCGCCTATTTCTCTTCTTTTCATCGCCTATTCTATCGGCTTTTTCACCTCTGTAGCATTCATGCTGGCCGTTTCATCGGATGCGTCCGGACGCATCCGATGAAAAAACCCTCAGCTTGAAAGCAACATTATTTACTCCTCCTTCCTCTGACGTATCACCCTCTTTTATTTTATCAATGAGTTCAGAGACATAGGTGCACATGTGCATTATGTCTGTACAAAGTTCTTCATTAAATGCACCGACGTCATAGACGTAACTTTTTGTTGTATTTAGTTATGAATAAATTATTCTTTATTCTTGTCAGCTCACTAAAACACATGATTTAGGAAAGAAATGTGCATATTAAAATTCCGGAAGAAAGACTGGGAAGAATAATTATTGTATCATTATTACAGTCGGGGAGCAGCGAATATTATTACAAAACGCATCAACTGCCGTGAACTCGGCACATTAATATTATGTCGTTTTGTTGTGAAAGGCAATACATAATTTTGTGTCGATTCGAGAGAATTGCAAGCAGAGCTGCTTAAAACGTTAAATTACTTTGATAAGAAATTATGGGATTCATTTTTAATCATAATTTCACAAATACTGTATATCTAGAAGTGTCATGAGCGGAGTATAATCTATAATGAATTATTTCGTAGCATATACAATGACTACTTTATCGAAAATTATTTTATAAACTTGGGTTGTTGCGTTTTGTAGCAAAGCTCTTCATGATTTTATTTAATTTCCTGCCCCATCCCCGTACCCTTAACGAATATAGCATCTTAATTTGCACAAATTTCTGCTTGTCACCTCGCAGGGAGCTCGAGTTCATTTCCACTGTATCTCAGGTTTTAGGGAGTTGTGAGGAAATTAGTTAATTGGAAGAGGAAAGTTTTGATTTTCAACATCGTGTTTCCATCTTGGGCATGCTAGCCAAACTCACTGTGCACCGCGGCATGCATGCTCAACTAAAGTCGAATAGTGTCTGAATATTTTGTTTAAATGCCATAATTATCTGTATTTTTACTATTATAAGGAAAATATAGGAACTTAATATGTAGTTATAACAACGTGAATTGAAATTTAAACTTTTCAAGTAACATTATTCAATTTAAAAGATGTTCCCTAAAATGTCTTACGATAGGAAATTTTTTAATTTATTATATCACAGCCAATTTGAAGATAATTCCTTCACCCAAACAAGATGAATTGTGTCATTATTTTGTTATGATCTCTTTTTATTTATGTATTCACTTTATTTCAGGGAATCTGTTGTCAAAATTTACAGTTCTTTCAAACTCTTAACAAAACTGAGGTGAAAGCTCTGAAGACATTTCCTTTTTGTATGATTCATCTATGTATAAATGTTTGCCTTTATATTGATTTAGATTTATGTTTGTATTGTGTAAATGTGTTATTGTGTAAAGCGCATAGGGAATGCATTGTGCATTATAATGCGCTATAAAAATTGAATTTATTATTATTATTATTATTAATAAAACAGTTTAGACATCGAGGAAACACTTGTCAATTTACACAAAGCTATATTGATTATGTAATTCATCTTTATCTGATATGGGAAAACGTGGTGAGATAAAGATCTTTTGTGGCCGCTTGTTGTAAAAGACAAAAAAGCAACAATACATAATATAAATATCTAGATGTTAAATCAAAGCAAGAGACCTTGCTTTTGATTATGATAACCGCAGGTCAAGAATAAATCAATTGAAAATTAAATTTATGATTTTGTTTTGCCCTATTAGTTTATCATCCATTTCATCGTAACAATTATGAGATTTAAAGGGATAGTTGAGTTTTGGTATAGAGGGCACTTCAACAAATATTTTTTGTGAGATAATGAAAAACTGACTGTCAAATTTGAAAGAACATACACTTTTAATGACAGAATAAACTTTATTTGATCAAAATCGGTTCAGAAACGGCTGAAATATCCATAAACATATTTTTATTAAAAAGTTTCTCCGCCAGGGAACATTTTTACTTTTTAGAAAAATTAAAAAAAATGCTTATAGACTACTTTGAAAAAAATCTAAATAGGTTTTTAAAAAGTTGTTGAATCATTATTTTAACAAAACATCAATTTTGTATGAAAACTGGCTAAAACCAATGAGTTTTTTTTAGAGAGCGCCCTCTTGAGTTGTAACGGCTCTTTTTGTAATTGTGTATACTTTTCGAGCATGGTGGAGTTATAACTATTAGTTTGTACCGTAAGGGTGCAGGTTTTGGTTACTAAAGTTAAGTTTGACCAAGACTCAACAATCCCTTTAAGTTTAACCTTAATATATTTACGTTCCGAATAACATTGAACATCAAATAATTTGTTTGGATAAAAATGTCTAACTACAATGAAAAATAAGTAAATTTACAGTATAATCACTCCCTTTGGTCTGATCTACATTCTTTCTCAATTTGTGCAAGTCAAAACAAATATTAGATAGCACATCGTTATTAAAGGCCTGGTCACATCTGACCGGATTGCGTAAACGTATGCCAAACGTATAGAAAATATGCGAAATAAAATCATTCGGTGACGAACGTAATCTCTATTGTCTTGCTCGAAGAACGGATATGAAACGGATTTAACGTACAAAAACGCACGATTACCAGACATCACCGTATGAGCAACGGACAACACCGTACGAGTAACTTACAAGAACCGGTCAAAACGACAGTGGAACGTATAAGAAACTGACAAAACGTTCTTCGAACGTATTTATTAGCCCGGTCATATCTGACCGGATTGCGAAAACGTATGCCAAACGAACAGCAAAATTGTCAATCCGTTCGTCTCCGTTTCTCTCCGTTCGTATACGTTTCTTGTCCTTTTCTTGTTCGGTGTATACGTTCCTTGTACGGCGATGTCTGTTCTATCCGTTTGAAAGTTTTGTGCATGCACAACGGACACCACCGAATACAGTCGTCCGCTGGTCGTACGTTTGTTGTGCGCTGTGCATCCGTTTTGTTCGGAACTCGTACGTTTCTCGTCCTGTACTTGTCAGTTCGTATCCGTTGATGTCCGGTGGACTGGAAAACTAACGGATAACGAACAAAACGGATGCACAGCGTACAACAAACGTACGACCAACGGACGACTGTATTCGGTGGTGTCCGTTTCAAATTCAAACGGATAGAACAGACATCGCCGTACAAGGAACGTATTCACCGAACAAGAAAAGGACAAGAAACGTATACGAACGGAGACGAACGGATTGACAATTTTGCTGTTCGTGTGGCATACGTTTACTCAATCCGGTCAGATGTGACCGAGCCTTAAAGGGATCTAGTAATATTGTCCAAATCCTCACAACTATAGTGGTTCTATCACACCTTGTTTTTTAAAATTCGTATTACCAAAATTATCATGGAACACTTATAGTATGGTTTGTCGAATTTCCCTTTTGTTAGAAAGATATTAACGAATTCTGTTCGAATGTTTGACTGGCCACTGAAAAGTTATAATGGTGTACACAATCAGTGCAATGAGTCTACGAATATCACGTTTGCATTTTTGCTCATTACCCCAAGCCACCAATATTTGGGGAGGGAGTGGGAGGGGACTCCCCCCCCCCCCCCGCCCCCTGGTGACTACTTTTAAAATTTTGAATAATTGAAATGCATTATGAGAACGTACAAAGCGCTTGAAAATGAAAATTTGTTACGAAATCCATAATAAAAATGCGTATCATTTATTGTATTGTATTTGGGTGGAGGAGGGGGGGGGGGGGGTGTGCAGCCCCAGTGCTGGCCATCTGTATACCAGTGATTGTGAGCAGTGAGCAGTGCCAATTGCTAATGTAGACGGTGGGCAAAGAGGGAAACGAGAGTTTCCCCCCCCCCCCCCCCCCCCCCCTCCCAAATCCCCTTATGGAGGGCAACCTCCGCCAAAATTACAATAATGTTAGATATTCCTTTATTCGATTTTCCTCGCAGACGGGGCAGCAAGGGGGGGAATTAAATTTGTAACTCTGGTTTGGGTCAGTCGACCCTCTTGCGTCCCTCGTATGGAGGCATGTCACTGCTAGGATTTGTAATATCGTATGGGGGGGGGGGGGGGGGGGTCGGTCGGTATACAAGTGGTTACAACTTATAAGGATGGATGAGCGTAGCCAGACATAGGCAAAAGGAGGGGTGCAAACGGTGTGGAACGGGGGGAAATGTACACTGGGTGTAAGATTTCAAAATGTGGTATACACAAGAGACTATTGACTCATATTTTTTCTTCTTAATTGTCATTGACTTGGCCTACAGACCATGCATCATCCGTCCATTGTGCTGGCTACGCCGCTTCTTGCAGGCCGCAGTGGTGTAGCCACGTGCGGCACGGGGGGGGGGGGGGGGGGGGGGGCGTGCCCTACAATAACTTTCACAAAAAGCAGCAAACAACCATACAGGCGAAACAAAAAATCATTACATAGAGCGTGACCCACGTAATTCACACCCCCACCTAATCAGTCGGGCCACGCTACGCCACTGCCTGTAGGCCGAGCAAAATAACCGTGACCTTCAACATCACTTTCACCGAACATTATTAGATCTGAATCAGATTTGCTCAATGTTTCATTGAATTCGAATATGTGCTAAGGGACCTGATCGACATGGGATGTTGTAGATTCGCTCTTAAATTGAAAAACGTGTTTCTGAAACGTGAAGTTATTCCACCGAGTCAGTTTGAATGCGTGTGCTACCGTTGTACGACGCGTAATCATAATCTGTGAATACAGGACAAGTACAGTTTCGTGGAGTGGTCCAACTGCTTGGGCAGGAGGGAGGGCACGTACTTTGGTAGATTGTTCATATAATCTATATTTTGTTGCATGTTTCCTTATGTTTTGTCAAACAATGGAGGGCATGTGCCCCCCCCCCCCCCTCCAAAGATTTTGTTTACACTAACATTTTGGTTAGTCAAATGTTTGGTCAAAATATAGTGTTGTTGGCAGGGGTTGGCCTCCCAAACCCCCATTATAGCATTTTGTCTAATTGTGATGGGGATACCACGTTACACATGCACGCTGTTAATGATTTGCTAGGATTCATGTATCTGATGCCTTTTCTGAAACGGCGAAATACACACAACTGAATAAACAAGAATTTAATTCGATCTACATGAGATACAATAAAAGCAACAAATGTCCTTCCAAATCCAAGTAGCCCGTGAGTATATGTTCTCAAAAAGGCGACAGATGAACTTAAAGACGTCCCGTCATCAAAAGGGCGCAAAACTTGACTTCCAGACTCACTTTTCGTAACTAGCCGAGTTCGTGTGTGAACGTTTGTGCATACATGTACGAAATAGCGCACGTGAGCGTTTTGCGTTAATTATTGCGTTTCCCTGCGAGCTATTTTGAAGATCGCCGTGCGTGCAGCGCATGGAGCCGGGGGCGTCTTTTTTTCCGTAACGTTAATGCGTCGCTTTTCCTCAAAAACTCGTAAAAGCGCGCTGGTAAGCCAAGACTAGCCCCCGCTGCTATTATGTATCAAAATCTGCGGCTCTGCGACATCGAACTAGATAAGACAAGTCCAAGGGCAAGGGTGATCATTAATTAGTGGCCGATCTCGATGCGGACTACGACCACGACAATGAGACTAGGAACATTCATCTAGGCGTATAACTATCACACTCACAGTCATCATGGTGTGTGAAGCCACGATTTTATTGAGAAAATAGCTAGGCTTGCGTGTAAATCAACACACGCGAGCTGGTCTTGGCTTTCCAGCGCGCTTTCACGAGTTGAGATGCATTAACGTTACGGAAAAAAAAGACGCGAGCCGGGGGTGTACATGGCGATCCAAATCTGTCCGAACATTCGTAAATAGGCTTGTTTTTGCGCACTACATAACATACTGAGCGTATTTGGTAGCGTGCGCAAGGTATTATTCGTAATAAATTATGACACCGCGCGTCCGTTTTCGATTCCAAACAGTAGTAGTTTTAATTTAGACCTGCTCAAAGTCAAGTCACACACACTGGCTGACTTCGACCTCCCATGAATAAAATATTTTGGCAAAATCGATGTGTCATTGATCATGACGCGAACTTGATAAAGGCGCACTTCGTCTAGCTGGAAGAATATGTATAATTATATACCTCTATTATACATGATAGTTGGTGCTAGTGCGCGCGCGCATTTTGCGTAAACATGGTGTCTCCATGTGAACTCTCTGAAAGGCGCCCCGTCTAAATCGGCGACGCAGTAGCCTTAATATATGTAGGGACCTGCTCAAAGACGAGACACACACACCGGCCGACCTCGACCTCCCATAAATAAAATATTCGGCAAAATCGATGTGTCATCGATCAAGAAGCGAAGTTGATGAAGGCGCGCGCACTTCGTCTAGCTGGAAGAATATGTAATGTATACATGCATACAGTACGTTATTTTTACTTCTATTATACATAGGTGATATATGTGCGCGCGCATTTTGCGTAAACATGGTGTCTCCCATAGAAGTGGACTCTCTGAAAGGCACCCCAGTTAACGCCCCGTGAACGGCGACGCAGTAGCGTTGATATATGTAGGGACCTGCTCAAAGACAAGTCACACACACTGACCGACCTCGACCTCCCATGAATAAAATATTTGACAAAATCGATGTGTCATTGATCAAGAAGCGAAGTTGATGAAGGCGCACCTCGTCTTGCAAGAAATCGTTATCATTTCTCATCACCGATGCAACGCGTTTCGTGTTATTCGTCCGCTTAATATCTGAAGACGCTTAACTTAATAAATATACTAGCCTTTTGACAAGGACTCGACATCTACAGCACCTATATACCGGATATGATGATGTCATGATCTGGGCCCCATTTCATACAACTTTTCCAATCATTTTTAGTTTCAATTATTGTAACTATAATGGCAACTGCCAATCAGCATCATGCATTCGAGCTGTTACCATTGTAGTTTACTTACAAAAAAATGTAAAAGTTTAATGAAAAAGGGCTCTGAACATTGAATGAATGAATGAATATTTATTTGAATTGATAATACAAATTTGATGATATACATTTTTATTTTAGCTAATCTTTTCTATGTAAAATGTATGTCCGCCTTTCAGAATATTATGATCGCGGACCAGGTCAAAATGTAGGGCGTAAAATACGTACATTTAGAGATGTATACGTTTAGGATTTGCGAAATGCAGTTAAAGCTCTTTGACTTAACCGCGGATATTTCCGTTCATATACATTTTATGCCTACCTTTAATGACCTTCACGACATTATATACCGTATATTTGTTTGTTTTGCGTTTGTCTCTTCTTGATTTGAACTGAGTAAGGAGTGTCTCGGGCGTATAAGGTGTTCCAGGGGAGCAATTTGACCTTATTCAATCATTCTCGTAAACTTCCTGATCGCATGTATCATATCCTTATCGAGTTAGTTATTGTGGTGGTGAATATATTATGCGTCTTATTAAATAACCGATATTAATCATGAGTACAAATCTTATAAAGGTATAGTAAAGTTTTGGTTAGAAGGATGATTAAATGACTAGTATAATATACTAGCTAATATCATTAGCATGATTAGCATGATTTGCATGGACCCTAGAAGGGTCGATCGTTTTTGTATCAAACTCCATCCAGAAACGGCTGCCATTTGTTAAAAGTCGTTGCCATTGATTTATATTTACAATCAGAGGAAGACAATATGATTGTGACACGATCATATAACGAAAGCGAAATTTGAAAAACCGAAACCTGTCCCATGCTTTTATTGTTAATACGAATACAACAAGGTATGAGGGAACTGCTAGAATTCCAATTGGATTTTGAGGATTTGGACAATGTTACTAATAAAGTCCCTTTAATAGTGCAATACGCTGGTACAATATCAGCACCTAAACAGAGTGGCCCCAAAAAAAACGGAACGGGGCACTTCCCAAAATATAGTAACAAAATGATTATGTCCATCGGATAGGGTGTCTTTACCAATGAAAAACGATACAAAGAACAGTAATTTTGGTCGTATAGTTTTTGTGTTAGGGCGCTGTGAGTGACACCATGTCAGGCTCATATTTTTGTCAATTTTTACCAAGTCAGTGTCTGATAAATCGCACTTACTGCCCGTAATAGCATCGAACAACGAGCAATACGCGCACCATTGTTAGTGTGCATTCAACTGTGTACCGAGAGAATGGGCATAGTTGTTCGATACTATGACGGGCAGTAAGTCCGATTTATCAGGCACTGACTTGGTAAAAATTGACAAAAATGGGAACCTGACATGGTCACTCACAGCTCCGGACACAAAAACTACACGACCAAAATGACTGTTCTTGGTATCGTTTTTCATTGGAAAAGACACCCTTTCCGATGGACATAATCATGTTGTTACTTTATTGAGGGAAGTGCCCTGTTCCTTTTTGTGGGCCACCCTGTATAATGGTACAATTTACACCCAAAAGAGGCGGAAGCATTTTAGAGTGCAAGTCTGCAGCCCCTAGGTTGCAGAAGGGTGCATGACCCCATAGGGTGCATAACCCAATCTGGGGTACCGAAGTAGACCCGCAAGGGTGCTCAGTGCTAAAATGATGTCAGAAGAAAGCCACTACGAAATATCACACTTATTAGAGCAATGACAATGGTAAGTGGGGCGAGATGGGGTAATTAAAGGGATCTAGTAACTTTGTTAACATGTGCAAAAAATGATGAATGGTTGATGCAATGTATATTGTTGTTATCTGATATGTCCACAGGGTATTGTGTGAAAATTTCAAGTCAAATGGACATTGTATGGCCAAGTAATGAGCGAAAATGCAAAGTGATATTCAGTAACTCACTGCACTCACTTTGTACACGGAAGAAAAACTCGCCCGGAGTTGTTCTTATCTGAATACTTCAATCATACATATCTTTGTAACGAAAGGGAAATTTGAAAAACCGAAACCTGTGCCATGATTGTATTGTTAATACGAATACAACAAGGTATAAGGGAACCGCTAGAATACAAATTTGATTTTGAGGATTTGGTTTCTCACCTTTTTTTGCTGATATTTGCGAAACTCTGATACGTTTTTAACTTCAAAGTTACGATTTCATGCTAAAACTTGGCACATTTTCCCAGCCGATTTTCTGGTTTCCCGCCGTTATATTCCCGCTTTTTTTGTCGCCAGTTTTCCTAGCGCACTTTTCTCCCACATTTTTTTTTTTCAATTTCAATGCCCAAAGTCGGCATGCGGCGTTTACGCGGATGCGGCGATTGCGCCGGTATTTACGGTAAGTCCCTTTAAAGGTATGGTGACAAGAAAACTGCCTCAAAATTGGGTTTTACTGTATCTAAGGTAGATTTTCATGAAGATTACTAATACAAACATATTTTCCTCGTGGGAAAACCCGGTAAAATAAAAAAATCAACTTGTAAATTCTCTTTCGGAACCCCCGTAAAAAAACTGAGTCCCGGGCGAACAAAAAATGACGTCATCTTTGTGACGTCACCGGCAGGCAATCGCAGTTTAGCTCGGTCATAGACGTACACGCTGAGTACAATACTCACGTTGACACAGAGATATTATTTCCATTTGTTTCAATATTTGCAAACATTTGTTCAGGTTTATATCATGGGACGATATACACTCAGATGTGTAGCTGCATCCTGCTACAATTCATTTCTTAGCAATTCTTAAGCATTTTCAGTAAAACCTCAATTTACAAGCAAAAACGAGTTTGTTTTACAAGCAAGTCATAGGCTCTGCATGTAAACAATGCACATTCCTCCGCGTTGCGGTCTGCAAGTGATGTCATGAATCGGGTGACACGTGCGCACATTTCCGCTCTGCTATAAATGACTTTTTTTAGGAGCATGGAACGCCGATGCGTAATAAAGCAAAAAAGTTGCAAGAAATTTACCTTTTTTTCCCAACTTAAGGATTTCTTTGAAAAAAAGAGTGTGGTATATCAATAAAGGCACATATTTAAAGCTATAAACCTGAATCAAAGCCGGGATTGCACCCCTCCTTTAAGGGCTGTCCCTCCCACCTGTGAGAACAAATAACGAACTACATGACACCGTATTTATCTTTGGATCACATTTGTAAGAGACCCTCTCCTTATGGGATATCCCCCATCCCCCTTCATTGTTACACGCAACACAATGGCGCTGCTGCAGTGGGGGGGGGGGGGGGGGGGGGGGGGGGGGGGGGGCTAGCATGGGTGTGTACGGGACAAAATTAATACAAATCATAAGGGGGACTTCCTTATCAGAAAAACATAGAGTGTGCCCACCACCCCCTCCCCCCCCCCCCCCCCCCCCCCCCCCCCATCATTCGCGTGACCCCAATCAGTCCGACCACGCCACTGTTTCCATAGTCTAGACTCTCGACAACCAAAAAAGTAAACGTTTATGTTAATTCTGAACTACGACATTCGGCCGTATAGTCTATAGATATGAGATATTTTATTTGTGAAAGGTCGTTCCCTTTTCCTATTAAATGAATAGGAGAGTTCATGCTTTATTTTGACCCCAAAAGAAGTAGAAAGGTCTTTCCCCTCACCCAAACCCAGAAAAGGGAACAAAATATTGATAAATCAATGCGAATTATTGAACTGAAGTAAAAAAATTAATCAGACTTGCGCTCATTTCATCGGATGAGTCTGGGTGTGCTAATAACACACGTCGTGGAATCTGGATAACAAAACAATAGTGATATTGTTGGGAAGTTTAACCCTCTAAGATCTGATTTAGAGTTAGGTTAGTAGCAAACAAGCTGAACCTCTTTTATTATGTGAATATTATACATGCGTGCGAGGCGACTCAGGAGCCAGCCTTCCCTCCCCTCCAACATGACTAAAGTTATGAGAAGCTATACATGCCGGGAAGTTTAATCTCACGCCATTAGGGATCTACTAACATTATCATAATCGACAAAACTTACTTAAAACTCGTAAGTTATCTCATACCTTGCTATTTTCGTATTACTAATAAAAGCATGGAACATGTTATGGCTCTCTTTCGTTATATAGATATATATATATATGATTCGATTTTAGAAATTGAAAGTCTCCATATGTGAGCTTCACAACAGGGTAAACATTTCTGGTAATGAGTAAGTAAATATCAGTTTTAATTTTCGTCTTTACGCGGCCATAACATCCACTTACCATGGACTTTTGACAGATCACTCGGTGGACATATCGGATCACAGAAATACACATTGTGAACCCTTTGTTATTTGTGCACTTGTCCGCAAAGTTACTAGATCTCTTTAATCAGTTGGCCAGATCTTTCATTTGTTGGCCTGTCGTACGATATTCGGATTTTTTTTGTTTTGCATTCAGTCATGTCAGAATCGAGCTCCAATGCTGTTGTATTAAACGTCAATCTAAAAGATATTGACTTCAACAAAACTGACACAGGGTGCATGCAGACGTTGGCCATATAGTTACATGCAATGGGAACATTTGACAGTGGCTATGAAATGATAATTCCCGGAATATGAAGTGAAAATGCCCCAATATTAACCATTCAAAACAATTGGTGGGGTTGCAGCCCCATAAACCCCTACCCCCCCCCCCCCCACTCACATCGGTAGAGATATATTTTACGTTCAGAAAAGGCCAAAGGGTGACAGACGTTCATTAGTTGACACGCGATCGAAGCCAAGTTTGAAATACATGGACAAAGGGGGGATTTACAATTTGCAAGATTTATGGAACAGTTTTCATGCTGCCTCCAATAATTTATTAAGTATCAAAAGTAACAATCATAATTCAGGTTCTGTAACAATAGTAAAGTGTGACTCATATTTCCAAAATGACACTCGGTACATAAACGAATATAATATAGCTCAAAGTCAAGTTCGCAATAAGACCAACTAATAAAAGAAATCATTTGCACAGTCAATTACAAAGAAGCCCTTTCATACCGACTCCAATAAAATGTACGCGTTTGACACTTGCAAACAAAACAGTAGCCTCCATTGTGGCGGCCACGATACAAAAGCATAATTATCGGGACTAAAAGATTTCAAATAAATAATTCGCAATTCATCATTTTCTAAATTCTATACTGGCATTTACCCTGCTTTTGGTAACCCCCATAACGACATTCAGACATGAACATAAAGTGCAACTAATACATGGAATAAACCTACAGCGTGTTCACACACAACAAATTTTCATCCCTTAATCATGACTAAAGAATCATGACTAAAGAAACGTCGTATAAAGAATCATGATTAACGAAACTAACGAACGTTCACACACACAAAAACAAGATCCCCAAACAGCTGGCATTCACCTGCAAGAAACATCGTATAAGTGCGCAGTTTGCTACTGCGCAGTGTGCTGTTTTTTCTGTCTGCTGTCACGTTAAGCCACGTCCCGTTATACGAGTGTCATATAGCGAATCATGATTAGCGAATCGACCGGGCGTTCACACACAAAACGAGCGTGATTCTTTAGTCAGCTCTCATACGAAACGATGCTCAAACCCCCGTTTCGTTAATCATGATTCTTTATACGATGTTTCGTTAAGTGAGCGTTCAGATACACAATTTCCGACAATTGCCGTCGTACAGGTAATCAGGAACTGACTAAAGAATCAGCTCCTGATTAGCTATACGATTATATTTTTGTGTGTGAACACGGGGCTATTCACAATCGTCACAAGCATGACTATTAGCGTTTCGGCGTACATGTATACGTTTTCTATTTTGCCGTTAATTCTTGCAATATTTTGTCGTATATTGACATGTTTGATGTAGTGTAAGATCACAATGTCAGAATTTGTTAGAGAAGCAAGCCAAATGCGTGACTGATATTGGTAACACGAGAACCCTGATCGGGATTGGTAACATTAAAGTGATGGTTAGAGTTTTGAAGATCATTACAAGCTTCTAGATTCGGCAGGGTGAGTAGAAATACGTTATTTCTATACCAATAATCTATCCATTTCTATTCAAGTAATGACATATCAAACCACATACATATACTGGCCTCGTAAACCATAATATGTTGTGCATTATGTCATGTTTAGTTTCAACAAAGTTCGTGTCCAACGAAGACCTATGCAACCTTTTAATGAAGACTACAAATCATATGGTGGCATATTCTGGGAAATAGTGAAATACGATTTCTACCTATTTTATAGACAATTCAAATGTTGTCAATTTTGGAGTCTGCAAAAGTTAGAAAGAGTTTGGACTTAGACATGCACGAACCGAAGTCGCAGAAATGCGAAAGTGCAAAAGGCGAGACAAAATTAAGTACTTTGAACTGAAAATCTACTTTTTAAAAAGTCTTACACCATTTTCACCCGACCAATAAAAAAAACCTTTGAAAACTTTGTAACTTTGTAAACACGACGTGTATGTAAATAGAGACACATGTGAACAGTCCAGACCTTACTAATTAAAGAAATGGGGTTGCTCTAGCAGTCAAAACCGTTCTTCATTTTACAAGGTCACTGACAATTTCAGATGTTCATATTCGCTACTGTGTGAGAGCAGCATTAGTGCATGTCATTTTAGTACCTTAAAAGTATCGTCATTCTATGCAGCGTTGCATGGCCGGGGGTGCATGAGAAACGTGTTCCTTTAATTAAATAAATTGGCAAAATAATGTAAACATGGGAAACATTAAAAATACATACGGTAAAACACTGTCCACGATTTGAGGCAAATATTATAAGATAAAGGAAGACGTGTTTACGTCTCATCTTAGAAAGTGTTTGGTTTGTTGAAATTGTTGTGTAGCATGTTGCCTTGCCAACCAATATTCGTAGTGAAGCATATTTATATATAGATAGCCCAATTTATAGATTGCCTTTATTTATATCACCATGTATTCTAAATGATAAATGAATTTCTAAAAATTAATAATGTTTGACGTCGGCTCGTAGATTATTTCTAAGAAGAGGTGATGAAGAATAGATTAACCACCCACAGCATATTAAATATGAACCCATGCAGTGAGTAAACATACTTTAAACACCTATATTATGGAGGTAGTTAAAGTAATGTCCTATTTAGTAGTGGCATACTGGATAGGGTTAATTAGTTTGTGGTGTAATCAAATAGCATTGTGACTTTTGTTCGTCAAAATATTTACCTCGTGAACAGGGGAATACGATGATAAATATAGTTTTGTCTTTGTTTTTGTTTATTTCTTCACATTTTGCCAACCAGGATCGCAGTACTTATTGGGGTAGTTAAGATTTAAAAATTCGACCCCAAAACACGGCTTTCTATTCTGCTATTTTCTCTGCAATATTTGTGTTCGTTCGTTCGTTCGTTTGTTTGCTTGTTTGTTGGTTGGTTTGATTCAATATTTTACTTGTATAAAGAATATTAAAAATGATACAATTTGGGGTTAGGGTTCGGTCAGGGTTAGTGTTAGTGTTAGAGTAAGGATTTGAACTCTTTGTTTGTGTATAAAAACAAAATAATAGCGGAACTGCCAAGTGACACGGTGAGCTCCAGGCTTGTGATAAAGTCGTTTACCAAGTACAGAACGTCTTATAAATTCGCACCTTGAAAACATGCCAAATAAACGACCCACTAATTCATCCCAAAAATGATGTTAAAATTGTGTTGTCTAAAATTCGTTAAACACAGCAGTTGGTAAACGATAATTATAGACATCATAAAGACCAGGAAACCGTTAACATATTTTGGTACGACCGGATCGCAATAAATTTGCCTCACCCTCCTCCAGACTTCCAAACGGTCTTCCTGCACGGACACTGCATAATGTCCACAATCGCATCCTGTTGGGCACGCGTTTCCATGGCGATGCATCGCGATGGACCAAGCTCACCAGACGTGGATGCGGAAGTGACGTAAGCAAGAGGTGCAACGAAATTAACCCTTTTAATATAGGATAGAGTTATTAACTTTGATTGGATTAAAACACTCTGTATGTGTCTTAAGTCATAATCGTAGTGAGACGATTAATGTTAAAACGAAATTACTATTTATTATGTTTCTCGAGAAATGTCAATATTATTGAGATGTCGCTTTGAAATTACCACGGTCTAGGGAGAACTTTAAGGAAGTAAAATATAAGTATGAGTTCAAATTAAGATGTCCCAGACAGTTCACCTTCCTTATCACTTCATCACCTTGCCCGTCTGATATCAAACTTAATCAATGTAGATGGGTGTGTAATTAAAATGAAATTTCAAATATCGAAACAAGGACGTTTCGTTGTAACGGCTTGGACGCATTTTAACTTATTATTTATCAATTTTTCCAAAAAGTTGTTAGATATTAACATGTAACTCTCCCATATACCGAAAAGAAATACCATTGAAATTAAGATATCATACATATTAACCACGATCACTAGATCATTATCAAGCACAGTTTTGTTTGTCTTCATATTTGTGTATTCATTACGGTCCTATACGTTTACGCGAAAACAAGCACAGACTGTCGAGTTGAACAAGTGACAATGAGTTGCCCCCAAATAGTTCAAAGTCATATTCCGACAAACATGACAAAAGGTATCGAAATTCTTTTCTTTGCGCATTGTTTGGGAAGCATTGTCTGTAAGATCTTACTTGAGTTTGTAAAATCATATCGAGGGAGATCCGCTTGGACACAAGGCGTTCCATTGTGACTAAATTCGTTTGCATTATTGTCGAAAATAAGTTAAAGGGATCTAGTATCATTCTTCAAATCCACACAGCTTTATTAGAACTCTAGTGGTTCTCCCATACCTTGTTGTAATCGTATTACCAATATAAGCATGTAACAGGTTTTTGTTTTTCGAATTTCCCTATCGTTAGAAAAATATATACAATTGAAGTATTCCGATCTTTAACTATCCACTGGATAGTCATTACTGTGTACAAAGTCGTTAGCAAATATCACTTTACATTTTCCTTCATTACCCGGCCAACATCCATTTAACGTACAATTTTCACACAATACTCAGAGGACATATCACAAATCTACACATTATACCAACCATTCATCACTTTCTGCACATGCCAACAAAGTTACTAGATCCCTTTAAAGGGACTTAGTAACATTGTCCAAATCCTCAAAATCCAATTGGAATTCTAGCGGTTCCCTCATACCTTGTTGTATTCATATTAGCAATACAATCATGGGACAGGTTTCGGTTTTTCCCTTTCGTTTAAAAGATACTTACGATTGAAATGTTCAGATGTTAAATAATCCAACGGATCGCGAACACCGTGTACAAAGTGAATGCAACGAGTAAGTGAATATCACTTCGCATTTTTGCTCATTACTTGGCCATATAACGTCCATTTGACTTGAAATTTTCACACAATACCCTGTGGACATATTAGATAACAACAATATACATTGTACCAACCATTTATCACTTTTTGCACTATCAACAAAGTTACTAGATCCCTTTAATGAACATACCATGCGTTTCATTGTTAAAATGCAAAACGCCTTTAATACCCTGTCCCTATCTGCTCCTCTCTATACATTGTCTATGATGGGTATTCTGCAGGAATAGAAGGAAGTAGTAATTTTACAGCAAGTGTGAGGCTGTAACATGAAGTCTGGCTAGAAAGCACCACATGGAGTGTAAAATCTGCACGTCGACTATGTGCGTGTGTCCCATATGTCCCATAACCAAGGAAATTGTGTCTTTACAAGGGACATACAAATTATTAGACCGAGCATGGTGGCTTAGCGGGTAGAGTGTCCGCTTCATGCACGGGAGATCCCGGGTTCGAACACAGACCGGGTCATACCAAAGACTTTACAAATGGTACCTTCTGCCTTCTAGCCAGGCGCTTGGCAGTTATAGAAGATACTGGCCCCCTTCTGTAGCTTTCGTTACATTTAGTAGACGTGTGGCCTATATAACTTATAAGGCTAATGAATCGGAGATAGTCTCGCCGCCTTATGTGTCAAAATTGGCACGGGAAGGACTTTTAATAACTTACTATATAGATTATTATCAATCGTAATCATGGTAATAGGCCCTCTGTAAAGCATTATTTTAAGCATTCCCATCATTGAATGATATAACCATCGGCGAATATAGTGTGAATATGTTATAGTATGTTATTTGTGTTGTATATCTCACTAATTATTTTTTGTCACTGTTAGACGTTCAAATTTATCATAACATATTTATTCAACTCATTCTTTCTCATGTCATTTTAAACGTGACCTCAACACGTCCGACCAACCTCGTATTACATTGACCAGCGACAGACGGGACAGGTCAAGCTGTCAGCCTCGATCACTATCAACTGACCAATAGTGACCAAGCACGCCACGGCCCAGGGACGCATAAAGGCCTACGGAGTGAAAGGGGGAGAGGTGGGAGGCTAGGCTAGGTAGATGGACCCTCACCCCCATGCTTCGCCGATAGTTTTTAAAGCCACAAAACACAATGGGAAAGTTATGGAAATCAACTAATTGATTAGCATGGTTATAAGTATAAAGGAAGGTTTATGTGGTAAACTCTGAACCATATCTGATATCATCGTTAAATGCAGAAGTATACAAAAAGTTCCATTCGCGCCGCTGATATTGAGCCAACATTCCACAGCTTGTTGCGACGTGGTTTGCACAGAATGCGGACGAATGAGTCTGTTGTTTGTGACCGTCCCATTTCCTTGCTCAATCAGTCAATTTAAGAATCGTTTTGTCCATTATTTACATTAACAAATTAATATTGATATATTCTTTCACATGGTCAGTGATAAAAGCGTATACTTCATTTTTGTTCGTATGTGGGGCGTTTCCCATTCATGCTACATTTGGTTTTACAGATAAAGATAGTGGCGAGATTTTACCCCATATTTAGAAAGTGATGTGGTGATGTTGGGCTATAGCATGGATTTACCATGGAATATATGCCCTAGTACAGCACTTGTGTCCTTCAGCAAGGAACTTAATCCACATTGCTGCTCACCACACTGTCACCCAGTTCACCTACAAGTGTATAATGTCCGTCGCCAAAAAGTGTGGAGGCCGAGACCGAGACCACTAGTTGAAAGTCGTGTAATCGGGGGGGGGGGGGGGGGGGGGGGGTTATACCATTGGTTATGATGGTCTAGACCGATAAAAAG
Source organism: Echinarachnius parma (assembly GCA_037951105.1). Classification (NCBI taxonomy): domain Eukaryota; kingdom Metazoa; phylum Echinodermata; class Echinoidea; order Clypeasteroida; family Echinarachniidae; genus Echinarachnius; species Echinarachnius parma. The sequence goes on along the minus strand of JBAMJV010002396.1, from coordinate 53,981 downwards.
GTGGACTGGATAGTCGATCCGTGTACAAAATCAGTGCAATGAGTTAGTTAATATTATCACCTTTAATTTTTGCTCATTTCTCGGCCATATAACGACCATTTAACTTGAATTTCACACAATTTTTACAAAATACCCAGTGGACATATCAGATAACAACAATATACATTGTATAATAATCATTCATCACTTTTCGCACATGTCTACAAATTTACTAGATCCCTTTAACATGTTTAAGACCACCGCAGTGCTTTGCAGCGCCACCTGAAGTTGGTGATGACAATGTGGCAATGCGTACGTGGGCGAAGATATCCATTCTCACGGGGGGTAGACACAGGTTGGTTGAATAATTGTACAATGTTGGATTATCAAACAAGATAAATGCATACAACTCTCCAAATTATAATTAACATAGATGAAATTCATAATTCGAAGGAATAGATTTGTGTGGGTTTTTTTCGACGGTGGAATTCCCCGGTGGTATTCCCCATTATCAAATTGCGTAATAGTGGGCTATTGTTTATGTTAGTTGCATCACTTTAATATGCACACTATTGATTGCTATTGATATGCACACTGTTGATTGCATAAAAACGTACATTCTAGTAAACTTTAGTTTGCGCAATAAGAGAAACTTCTGGTTCTTCTTTATCCTTCAGCTAGTGGTATCGGAGATCTTCGCGATCGTACGTATCCACTATTAACCATCTGCATAAATCGGACTTTAGCTAGGATCTAACATTGCCCTGAATTCATTTGTCTCATTTGCAGCATTATCTAAAAGCTACATAAATCGGTTTATCATCGATCCAGTGAATAGTACAAGCGGTGTGATAAAACAATGGCCAACAAAATATTTGAGAAATATTTGTTTAAGGAGCATCGACAATGTCCTGTTCGTCGAGGAATTTCGGAAGACGCCAGAATGCTCGAGTACGGGCATTCTTGTTGTGAAACGTGCGCTGGTGGGGTGATGAATTCGAATCCCAGACTTGGACATGGAAGTCAGGTGCACACGAATGGTCCCGTATGCCGACACTATCTTGCAATTCAGTGTGGGTCTAGAAGTGTTCTGAAGAAAGAATTGAGTGCGAACAGCAATGTCGAGGACCTGGCGAGCAGCGCTACAGATGAAGTGCAGACGTGCAAGATTCATCCGGACAACGCGGAGGACTATTACTGCGACAACTGCGGCGTTGTTATCTGCTACCGCTGCGGCATTTCCGATCACATTCATCCCGATCTCGGGAAACGACTGCATAAGATCAAAGAGATCATAGACGTCATCAAAGCGCGGATAGGGGGCCTGCTTGGGAAGGCCAGCGTCTGGTCCGCTCAGCTAGTCGTTTACGAGAACGATATATTTGCCATGAAGAAGTCCGGTTTGGTGGCCCTGAACCTGGTCGTAGAAAAAATATTGCAGGAGTACGGCTCTCACCTTGATCAACCCAACCAGTCCAGGGACAGACTTCTCAAACGTGTCACCAATACGAAAGATTACTTCTGCGATCGCTTGGACATATTCTTGCAGATAGAGAAAAAATACACGTCTAAGGTGAATCAGTGCCGCTTCCTGGCCAATGACAAGATGAACAACGGGACCGACAAGGACGTGGTCGAGTGCTACAAGGACTGGGCTGAAGAGATGGAGAGGAACCTGTCGCACGAAGTTCCAGATCCACGCCATGCGGAACGTGACCTGGAGAAGGTGAGGGCGCTCTACTTCAAGAGTTCCCCGATCCCACTCGACAACTTGTCAAGGGGCATAGGGTCCTTTGGCAATCATCCGGAATCATATGTGTTGGAGATAATATTGCCAAATAGTGATGATGAAGAAGAAGGTGATCAAGAAATGCCAGACCGCAGAAGCATTTCCCACGTTGACCAACATATGCCAGACCGCAGAAGCATTTCCCACGTTGACCAACATATGCCAGACCGCAGAAGCATTTCCCACGTTGATCAGCATATGCCAGAACGCAGAGGCATTTCTGATGTTCACCAACATATGCCAGAACGCAGAGGCATTTCCGATGTTCACAAACATATGCCAGAACGCAGAGGTATGTCCTACGTTGACCAATCTATCCGAGAATACAGACGCATTTATTACCCCGATCAACATAAGCCAGCAAGCGGAAGCATTTACCATATTGATCAGTATATGTCAGTCTCAGAGAGCGAAGGCATTTACGACGATTATCAATGTATGTCAGAAAGCGAAGACATTGACGACGATGATCAACCTGTGTCAGAAAGCGAAGGCATTTCCCAAGTTCACAAACGTACGCGAGGACACAAGTCTGTTGACGATGCTTGTAAAGGTTATCCGTTTAGAAGCAGCCGAGTCAAAAAGGCAAGTAAGAAGACAAGAGAAACCGATAGATTACGGTATTAGATAATTTTCAACGATTAAAATGGCGGCAAGGTAGATTTAACTTGACAAAAAGAATTTCTTTGTTCTTGATTTTATACAGTCTGAAGGTTAATTTTACAAGGCTGCCAATTCAAGAGCGTCAACCTAAAATCAATTCACTGCCACATTTCATTGTACAAGGCCCAATTTTCGTAAGACACCGTTTTTAAAAAGTTGTTTTTCAAGAGTGTGGTGAATAAACTTCTAGCATTTTTAGCGATGAAAATTGTTGTATAAAGTCATTATAAAACAAAATGTTTTTCTTTGTGATACTGCACATTTTTTTGTTCTTTGGGGTTTTTGTATACACTGAAAGTAAATTTCAGAATGGTATTAGTCTGGTGTCTAACAAAAATCGTTCTCACTGCAGAAAGTCCATTTTTGAAGGGCATGATTTTCGCACGACACCGTTTTAAAAATATTTATGTTGTTTAAGAGTTTGGTGAAATTTACTTTTTAATATGTCCAAAAGAAAGACAATTATTTTATACCGATAGTCGTCCTCACTGCGAACATTGATTTAACATGGCATGACTCTTTATAATGTATACAATAATGACATCATCAATATTATTAAAAAATGAAACCATTGTAAATAGTGAAAATCAACTGGTCGGTTTCTTGCACATATTCATTGTTCTTGTTGTTTACAGACTGAAAGTAGATTGATATAGAATTGTAGTAGACCGGTGTCACCCAAAATCGTTCTCACTGCGAACATCAATTGTACAGAGCACGATTTTTCCCGACACCGTTTTTTCGAAAGTATGGTGACATTATACTTTTTTAACATTTCTCAATTATGACAATCATTGTACTGTATAAAGTCATAAAACCAATGTGTTTTTTTAAAAACTGTACATGTTCTTTTTTCTCGATTGTGTACAGACTAAAAGTAGAATTTAGAATGATAATAGACAGGACTGTCAACCGGTAATAGTTCTCATTGCAAAATGCGATTGAGAAGGGCACGATTTGCGCACAACAACGTTTTACAAATATTTTGTTTAAGATTATGGTGAAATTTACTTTTCGAAATTATTCAAGAATGTAACCACTGTATATATTTGAAAAACTGTTTTTTCTTTGTGAAAATGCATACGTTCATTGTTCTCGTTTTTTTTAAAGATAATTTTAATAGATATTTGCTGATTGCTACATTATGAAAGAATGTGAAAAAGAAGAATCATGAGTATTTGAGCAAGATTTGTAGAGCAACAACAAAGTTTATGACAGGTTGCACTTTGATGAGAAGAAATTATGCATGTCACTTTTAATTGCCACCGATTGTATTATAACTATGCTAGCTGCTGGCATTGCCACCGATTGTATTATAACTATGCTAGCTGCTGGCATTGCCACCGATTGTATTATAACTATGCTAGCTGCTGGCATTGCCACCGATTGTATTATAACTATGCTAGCTGCTGGTATTGCCACCGATTGTATTATAACTATGCTAGCTGCAGGCATTGTGATTAAAGGCTCTTGCAAAGTTAACAAATTCCAAACATCCAGATAAAATTTAGAACGAGCTTACTCCACCCACCCACCCCCCTATCCAAACTTTTTTCTTTTTTTTATCCATCTCCGACATGGTGCAGTTTTTACACTAAATCTTTATTTTTTTTTCTTCCAATTTTGTATTTTTAAAAAAATCCGAAATGGCCCTGGACCCACCCACAGTTCCAAATCTTATTTGGATGTTTGGAATTTGTTTAACTTTGCAAGGCCCCTAAGTAGATGAACTATTTAAACAAAAATGACTTTTTGATAACTGACAAAGCAATTTTATTAGCTTACATGTTTGAAAATATTTTGCCCATTTATTATCCCATCATATTTTTGTGAAAACAAGATAAAGCTTTTGGAATTCAGCTATTCGAAACCCCTACATTAAAGGGGTATTACAGTTTTGGTAAGGCTGAGCTTTAGTAACCAAAACCTGCACAATAACACTACAAACTAATAATTATAACTCCACCATGCTCGAAAGGTATAGAAAATTACAAACGACTAATTAAAAAGCCTGTTATCATTCAAAAAGAGCCATTAAAACACAAGAGGGCGCTCTCTAAAAAAGCATTAGTTTCAACCATTTTTTTTTTCAACAACTATTTAAAAACCTCTTTTGAAATTTTTTGAAAATGTATAGGCATTTTTTTTTTTTTTTTAATCATCAAATAAATCTCGGCCCCAAATTTTCACTCTGTTTTTCATCACCTCACAAACAATTATTTTATGCAGCGCCCTCTTTACCAAAAACTGAACTACCCCTTTAAAACTAACGGCTAACCAGCAACTCGAGTTCGGGGAATCCCCAACTAGGTATGTGTTGAGTAATTTTGACATTCGACATGCATGTATTGCGGATGTATTGCCAACAAACCGTACATTACTACAATACGTGTTATTTGTGTGTACAGCGGCGTAGCTAGCAACTACGGGGCACGTAGCACGTACCCCCCCCCCCCCCCCCCCCCCCTTCCATCCAACCATCCACCAATAATTTGCCGGAATCAATAACAAAACATCGCGGGGGAATCTGTGTTTAAATAAGGGAATACATCAGGTGTGCCCCCACACCCCCAGTCGTTCGCGTGCCCCCTCCCCCCAAAACAAACAAACAAACAAATAAACAAACAAACAAACACAAATCAGTCGGACCACGCTACGCCACTGAGGTCGTTTGTTATAATGTAGTGTACATTAGACTTTAATAGCACTTTGTTCCAACGTTCAATTTACTGTTGATATGGAATATGGATTGTGTTGTATCCGTTGTCAAAATGTGAATATCAAAGGTTTTATACGTGTACTTTAATTAAGAACCCAATACTCTATTAGAAGCATTACTCTGTTTAAGTGTTCAATCTAATGTAAAATATGGGTTATTTTGTAATCGTTGTGAACTTGCGTTTAAATATTAAAATTCCCATCCTGTATAAATGGGCAATAAAGTGATTCAATTCATGAATGCATGGTTTGATTGTTTGTGATCTGTGGAAGCCGCTAATCCATCATGCCTGATTATGCTACTGTATGTTTTTGTAATTTGCCTAACCCTTGTAATTTCATGTCACAAGTTATGACATTTGTTCAAAAAAAAAGAAAAACCTGAATTTATTCAAGTTAATGGGCTAGGCACACACACACACACACACACACGCACACGCGCGCGCACACGCACATACACATACACACACACACGCACACACACACACACGCACACACACACACACACGCACACACGCACACACGCACACACGCACACACGCACACACGCACACACGCACACACGCACACACACACACACACACACACAGGCACACATGCGCACACGCACACGCAATTGAACGTTCTTTGAAAGACATAATATATGACTCTATTTTACTGGTCCTCGAACGCCTTACGAACTGAAGCACGAACCCATTGTTCGACGTTCGAGGACTATTGCGGTCCCTTCCGAGGACCATTGTTCAGGGAACATTTCTGTGTGATCTGTCCTCGCTTTAGTAACTATAACACACACCCACACAAAACTGACGTATACATACACACACAATATTTGAGATCATTGGTGTTCGATTTATCCGTCAAATTGTTAAAAGTCATCATGGTCAAATTGTTAATCCAATTTAAGCAAAAAGTCTTATATACTGTAGAACATAGGCATACCCAGGGGGGGGGGGGGGGGGGGGCCGGGGGGGTCACTCTCATACACAAGTGCTACCCACCCGTGTCACACCTTTTAAAAAATGGACCCTAATGCCCTAATGGGCAAAAATGGCGTATCGCACCTTTTTAAAAATGGACCCTAATGGGCAAAAATGGCGTATCGCACCTTTTTAAAAATGGACCCTAATGGCGTAATAGGCGTATCCACTTTTTAAAAATTGACCAATGGCGTATCGCACCATTTCTGAAATTTACCCTAAATGGCGTATGTATCGCACCTTTTCTGAATGGAGCCTAACAGGCGTAATGCACATTTTAAAGTTAACACCCTTAATTGTTAAAATGGCATAATGGTTTAAAACCTCGACTCGAGTGACGCAACATGCTTAATTTACCTTTTTGCTGAATACTATACGCTACACCCATAAATAAAAAAAGTGTTTGAATCTAAATGACTCAACACATTACAATCATCAGGGTCGTGCCATCCACCATCCGGTCACTGATCATGGGGCCTGGGCGATGATTAATGATTGTCGACACGTCAAGGATCCATCTGGCTCAAGTGGCAGCTCGATAAAGGCATCGGGATCGGCTCATCCTCCTCATGGACATGGTTAATCTAGAAGTGCACTCACACATCGCTCATGGCCATAGCATGACCCATGTCACTCATAGGGTTCAACGGAGTAGACCCACACTCGGTGATCTCAGTGACTCAGCTCAGCTCAGTGACACAAACAATCAATTTGAATAATCTTTTCAGCCTAGAATTGCAATTCTACAAGAAACAACTAGTATAATTTATAATTATATTGTAGCTAGGAAAAGTCTCAGTAAAAGGAAGTTTGTATCCTTCAATAATATGTTTTATATAGTTAGTTTATATAACTGATATAATGGGTGCTCCAGAATAATGATCAGCCCTCAGGCTCAGCGGAAATTCCTTTAATGGATCGCCCAGATCGCCGGGCTAGAGTCAGTGGCACTAGGCCCCTACCACCAGTAGTGTACTACAGCTGTAATTTATGCCACCGTTTATTACTATTTTACTTACGGGCCCGTCTCCATTGTATTAGATACAAAATGTATCAATAAATGCCGATTCTCGGTTGGTAAATGACTCCTTGTCCTTCGAAGGCTTAATCCTAAGGTCGTATTTAACGCTCTTTGGTGGCTCTGACGCGTCGCAGCTTCGAATATCACTGGAAGATCCACTGGAAGATCACTGGAAGTTTATGCTGAAAATACCGTCTGAACTAGCGACCACTGTGATGCATGTGAATAGCGCACCGCATGTAGCGCACTTGTTACGCATATACACGCACACAACATTCATGCACACATATATTACAAGCCACTCCGCAGAAATAAAAATATTCGAAAACCGTAGTACTGAGCTACGGTAGCTAAAAGGGACCCCTTTTGTAGAAAAACGTCGAAACCTGTAAACCTGAAAGGTACCCTTTTTTAGGTTTTTGTGCGATCAGTGCTTGAAAAACACCCCTTTTTCAGGAAAACGTCGACGACGCCGTATAGCTGAAAATGATACCCTTTTCGACGCTTTTTTCTGACGGCGGGCGCGTAGCCAGTCATGTTGGGAGTGACCCCCCCCCTTTGACCAAAAAATGACTGTTTTGGGGGGTTTGAACCCCCCCCCCCCCCTTTTCAATTTTAACTGGTCTCGAGACAAATTTTAGCGGTCTCGACCGTCATTTTCGTTGGTCTCGGCCTCGAAAAGTGCGAAAAACCGTGGTTATGACCCTGAAAAGTGCGAAAAAACTGTGGTCTCGGCTGCGAACATTTTCTACGACTACCCCCCCCCCCCCCCCCTGCTTACAGGATTCTCAACCACTGGGTCTTGGTCTCGGTCTTGAAAATTGTGGACCGGACCTGGTTCTCGGTCTCGAAAATGTTGAAGGTACTTGGTCTCGGCTTCAAAAATGTTCTACGACTACCCCCCCCCCCCCCCCTTAAAAAATTATGGGTACGCCACTGCTGTAGAACCACAACCTTTAACCTTATATCTGACCATGACCTGTTGGGTATCAACCTTACAATCTGTCCATATAACTACTTTACTTTGTCTGTGTCCTCAATTAGGACATGCAATTTGATACATACATAGAATTTAATTGCGATCTGATTCCTTCAAATCCATCGTTGTAACTTGTACAGGGAATGTTAACAACAGAAGGATACAATGAATATGACAATTTGCAGATTCGCGTTTCCTCTATACCCTACGGAAAGGAACCATTTCAAGCCCCTTTGAATAGTTTTGATAGTGAATAGTGATGACCGTATTGATACTATCTTGATGATACAATGATAATTTGGTGAGTGATGTCCATGGACATCCTTTTGATTCTTAACTATTCCAACCAACCTCGTTTTTGAGCACCGGCATGATCACGTAGATCTCATCGGATTTGATTCCACCATTTGTGTCCATACAATGGTAACTTTGTCAATGCATATCGTACACAATCAGCTGATAATTTGTGTCAGTACTAATGGCCCTTTCAATCTCCTCAAAAGCACCAACTGACATGATTTATGAGATCCTTTGTTAAGAAGTTGATCTCGGGTTGTCACCTTTTATTACACATTGACAGTAGGTGACAATCATAGTTTGACATAATACAACAAAATATATCTTACAGAATACGTCACGTGGATGTTGAGGTCGACAACATGTGATGCATACAATTTTATATAAAAGAGTTCTGCAAAGATCACAAGCATCACATGTACGCGTTACCTTAATCGTTATCCAATAACTTGGACGTTATTTACCAGTATATGTTGCTTTTATTTATTCGAAGGGTGTCACAAAATCAAGCATTGTGATTTATGTTTGTTTTCAGTTTATTCTTTTACGGTTTACTGAACGAGCTGATTCCATGATGAAATTTTTGTTTTAACACGTTTAGAAATCATTATCTTGTCCGGATGTCGTTACTATTATTTCGTATTCTCTCATTTCTTAAACAGATTCTTCCTCAAAAAGAACTAGAGAACAAACAAAAAATGCGATTATAATGTAAATTCGTTGCTTGGAGGTTCGGAAGTTGAGAAGCAATCTTTCTCCCCTAAACTGTCCTATTCAAATAAATGTCGAAATCATCGACCCTAGAGACATCCATAATTGCGCCAACCACTTTGTTATTACTGCTTCGTGATGTCTTCATATTAGACCTCTTTCTATAATTTCGGCAGAAGAATGCAGTTTATCCTATAAGGGATTGGGGAACAAACACATGGGCAAGACAGGTTCAATCACTTTGCTTTGACTTGGAGATCATTTTCATGTCACGAAGCTGATTACCAAACGTCTGATTATCCGATTATTGAATTATTGAAACAATGAATGATTTTTCCCGCTTTGGGCAATACAATATGTTTCATTGACCTGGTGGACAGGGCCTTTGAAACAAGTATACGTGTGTGTGTGCGTACGTGTGTATGTGTGTGTGTGTGTGTGTGTGTGTGTGTGTGTGTGTGTGTGTGTGTGTGTCTGTTTGTGTGTATGTATGCGTATGTGTGCTAGTGTGTATGTGTGTGTGTGTGTGTGTGTGTTTGCGAATGTGCGCGTGCGTGCGAGCGTGTGTGTGTGTGTGGTGTGTGTGTCTGAGGGTATGTGCGTATGGGTGCGCGAGTGTTGATTTATAATGAATGAATGAATGTGTGTGTACGTATGTATGTGTGTAAGACTGTGTGTATGTGTGTGTGTATGTATGTATGTATTGTATGTATGTATGGGTATATTGTATGTTGGTATGAGTATACTGTATGTGTGTGTATGATATTTGATTCCCATATGAATGCACGGTTCTGTATTTGGCAAATAGGAATCTTTGATGCATTGTGGCGCCATCGTAATTCAGTTCTAACATTGATTATTAAATAATGCGAAGATGGATTTTTGTGTATAACATTGGAAACTGTTACTGAAACTGGGCAGGTTTGCCATAAAACAATCTTCTTTTTTCATAAGAAACGTAATTTTCCACGAGAAACTCCATTTCCATAAGAACAATTGTTGTTTTTTCCACAAGAGAAACATGTTCACCATAAACAAAATATTAAACAACCTGTTTCCACTGTGTTGAGATGAACGAGTTGGAACCAATTATTGTAATGATCATGGTAATTGAGCTGGGTCTGTGTTGAGCGCCTTGGTCCAAATCGCTGGAATCTCATTCAGGGGATACCGTACGTAGCTATATTATTCAGTTCAGTATGGTGGCATTATAGGGACACTTTGGCCAAATTTTGGCCAAAGTTTGGCCAAAATTTGGCCAAAATTTGGCCAAATTATGCATATTTGGCCAAAATTTGGCCAAAATTTGGCCAAATATTCGCCAAATTTTGGCCAAATTTTGGCCAAATATTGGCCAAAATTTGGCCAAATTATACACATTTGGCCAAAATTTGGCCAAATTTTGTGTTATTTGGCCAAATTTTGGCCAAAATTTGGCCAAAATTTGGCGAATATTTGGCCAAAATTTGGCCAAAATTTGGCCAAATAAGCCCAAATTTGGCCAAATTTTGGCCAAAATTTGGCCAAAGTTTGGCCAAAATTTGGCCAAAGTGTCCCTATAATGCCACCATAGTTCAGGTATAGTACCAGGGATGGTCTATCATAGGTGAGAAGATATCTTCTCGGCTTTCAGATGTGATGACAGCGACACAGAGCTTAAAGCTACTGTTCAGTATTTGCATACCTAGCATGACGCAATTATCATTATTTGAATCTAGTACTAGACCAATATGCCCGACACCTTACAAACATGCCATGTATGCATGTCTAGGTCAGTATTACGCTCGAATATTTCTAACGCTGGTCAGCGTCACACATACACATTTTCTTTTTCATTATGAAATTATGAAAATATGCTGGCAGCTTCAGACCATTATTATACATAGAAGAGGAAATAAATGCTATAGAGCAATTATTTACACCGTATGTGACTACTAAACTATTTTTTAATTAAAGGGCAATGAAACCCAAGCAAAATGTTGCTTTCATAGACTTGAAGAGATTAATAGGAATAATCTCTGAAAGTATGAGCATAATCGGGCCATAAACAAGAAAACTTGGCTATTTTAAGATGCCCATTTATTCCTATGGGGAACTCAAATTGGCAACACACTCTGATAAGTTTGTGGACTACTCCCCATATGTTTGGTACACAAATTTTCCCATTTTTACAGTTTTCTTCATAGGCACACTTTTCTATTCCCCAAATAAATGTATTCTACAAAACATATGTTGAACTCAAACGAAGGGTAAACATATATTTTGAGAAAATTGAACAAAATTGAAATTTTGTGTACAAAACGTATGGGGAGTAGTCCACAACTTTGCCAGAGTGCGTTGCCAATTTGAGTCACTATTAGAAATAAATGGATATTTTCAAAGAGCCATAGTTTTCTTATTTCTTGACCGATTGTGCTCAAATTTTCAGGGACTATTTATCCTTTGTAGTGTCTTATAGTGCAGCGTTTCTCAACCGGTGGGCCGCGGCCCACTGGTGGGCCGCGAAGCTCTCTCAGGTGGGCCGCGAGGTCGGCCAAAATGAAATTTCAACAATTCTGTGGTAGCTATAGTCCACGTCCTGGCTGATTTTATTCGATGTGCAATAAGATTTTGCTTCGTGTCAAGTCAAATTTCCTTCCCAAGTATGCACCAGATAGCATGATTTCAAGTTAAATATTGCAAAATCCCCCTTACCGTGCACGGGCGGACACCAACCTACGATCACACCTTCCCATCACCCTTCCCCCTCTCGGTAATTGTTTCGCTCCCTCGAGAATCGGTCTTGTCTACGTCTAGAATACAATGTTCATGTTGTTGTATCATAAATAGTGTGGCTTTTGATGCACTGTTTGAACTGTATAATGTCACTTTGCGAATATTTTTGGGGGTGCATATTTGACGCGTTTACCTACATTATAGTACATGTTGCCAAGTCAGAATTTCCTATCTAGGTATGCACCAGATTGCACAGTTTCAAGTCCAAAAATGCAAAAGCTCCCTACCGTGGGAGGGGGGACACCCCCTCCCACTCCCCCCGCTCAGTCGCTTTGCTCCTTCGCAATATGCGGTGGTGATGCGGATTTGGTTTAGCACCCCTCCCCCCCCCCCCGCCCAAAAAAAAAAAAAAAAGTTTTTGCTCATTACGCCACTGACTCTGAATGCCACTTTGCGTGTGAACCTGTCCCCCATCAAACAACGACTTGATTTTCTTATTTCCCATAAGCAACCTCACGTGTCCCATTGAAGGTATGTAGAAAGTTGTTTTGCATTGCAACTGACAAATAGATACCACACAGTTTTCTTATTGTTATTTTATTGTCATTTTTTCATTTTTCCAAATATGTTCTTGTAAGGTGGGCCTCCAAAAATTTGTAGGAGCCAAAGTGGGCCTCGGGTTAAAAAAGGTTGAGAAACGCTGTTATAGTGCATACAACAATTTGGCCGGATTTTATTGTCCTTTAAATATTGTCAGTGGCGTAATAGATAGGGCGTGTCTCCCCAATAAGTCAGTCCACGCTTACACCACTGTAGTCCTCGGTTCATCATGTTACATACCTAGTGAACTCATCTGCTTGTATCAAATGACTGTCTAACCAAAGCTCATCTTCCAACACGCATGGCATCCTCTCCGCTTTACGCCCAACGAAAACAGTTCCTCTTCGCCAATGTTCAATTAGTGTTCAGTTCGACCTTCGGTGGTGCTGCATGATTGAATGTATCACTTGGATCGAATTACTTCCAAACGCACCGCGAGTCTGTGCGATATAATACGCTAACATAATTAAAGACTTCACCGATGATCTCTGAGTCTGATATGCTGAGGTGGGTCATGTATTTTGCTTTTACCTACTATAACCATGGAAATGCAAATGTTTTTTTAAAATAATATATTTAAAAAAAGTAAATCAATGCTGTCAGTCCAGTATCATGTCGTTTTAAAGTTGATTGCCAGTGTTAACAAGAGCGATGATCCGATCATTCGACCTAAACATTGTTGAATTGTTGATATAACTTTCTTAACTATTTGAAGCCATTGTGTGGATATTATTTATGTGAAAGGATGTCTTCTTTAGAAATTTGAGCGTCGCTTGACCACATTTCCTCTAATGGTCAACTGGCATTTGATTTTTGGGTGATATTTTTGTTCCCATCTCATCAGAAAAACGAAGGATATTTAGGTCGGGTAGACCACCGACACAGAATGACCGGATATACCATCCAGGGTTTATCATACAGGAATCAAGCTCTCACTATCCTGAATCGTTCCCGATGGAATAGCACACATTTCGACCGGATTCATCAGCCGCTGATTGTTCTATTGGAGAGGATGCCCGTCCAGATGCAATCTTATCCGATGCATGGAAAAGAGCAAAATGCTTGACCGCCCTATTGGACTATAGCCTTTGGCCAGATTCGAGGTAAAGGCCGAGTTAGTTTACTTGCAATAAGCTCTAGCTCTTACCTTCCTGACAGGGTAAATCACCAACAATCATCACCATGGAATAACGTAACTTGGCGCCCCTTTCACTTTCAGATCCATAGATAATTTGGAAACTGTGTACTTTTACGTGGATTATTTACCACCAACTGGTAAGTCTCTTGCCTGTTATCAGCACCGTGCAATAAGGACGGGATACAAACCTCGCTTTGAACATGTTGTGGGGGAAACAAGAGTTGGCCCGTAATTGGCTCATCTGATAGTGCACTAGGCACGTTAGGGACGGGAAGCTTTTGATTTGTGAATAGGCCTAATCATACTTTAAGTAGAATAAAAAGTCCACCCCACAAACATATTAAAAAAAAAAAAAAAAAATCGTCTTCTTATTTCGTGTTTATAAACTGATCTCCACCACCACCACTATATCAAGGTGTTTATATAATGATATTTATTTAAATAATTATAATTTCATCGAATTAACTTGTATGTGTGATATCTTTATATAGATCACCTCTTAGAAACTTAATCCAACAAAGGTTACTGGTAGTGTGTGGTATGACTTAATTGCATCTCAATGTCCATACAGTATCCATTGCCAAACAGGGCTTGTGTGGAATTCAAATTCCTCCTGTTTTAGCCCCACGGTTTAAATACCGCGCGCGCCCCGCCTAAGATGTGGTCACATGACTGTACATTATGTTATCACGTGACAGCTCTCTCTATCTATATTATCTGTTCACATAATTATTCAAAAAAACAATCGGTTAGTTTCAAAATTAGTCCATTGTAGATGATAGCGAGGCTAAGTATACATCCAGAGATCATTTTAGTAGTCAACTAGGGTTAAATTCGAAGGTTACACATCGTTTCAAATATACCATTAGTTAGAGCCTAAGAAAACTGCATGTGTGGCCTACTTATCCTTATCGTCTAAAATGGACTAAGATTGGAACTAAGCTAGTGCGGTTTTATGAATATTGACCTTGACTATTACAGCAATTGTACAAGTTTTTAATGTTACTCTACTTCTTGATATTGATACAAATCTAACATGTCTTGTACATTTTGTAGTAATCTTCTTCAAAAAAATAAAAAATAATTTATGCTAGATATCCATTTTTCATCGTATTGAGAGAAGATGAGGGTATACCTAGATGTTGTATTATTCACAATGTATTCCAGCATGCCAATGTAATGCTTAGACAAGTGTCTGGATTGATAGTAACTTTTTAACGATCGATCACAAATAGAGCTATTATCACAGAATGAATGGCGTACGATTATTAAGCCAATGACTGTGTAATTAGGACATGATAATGACCAACCGATCGCCATCGGCGTCCGATGACCGTTGCATGACCTTATAAACGTCCACCCCATCTGCATGCAGAGACGACGCACTAGCCACACCTAAAGGGACTTTAGTATTAAACATTGTCCAAATCCTCAAAATCCAATTGAAATTCTAGCGGTTCCCTCATACCTTGTTTTATTTATATTAACAATAAAAGCATGGGACAGGTTTGGGTTTTTCAAATTTCCATTTCGTTCAAACGATATTTACGATTGAAGTGTTCAGCTGTTAAATTATCCACTGGATCGTCAAAACCGTGTACAAAGTGAGTGCAATGAGTAAGTGAATATCACTTTGCATTTTTGCTCATTACTCGGCCATTTAACACCCATTTAACTTGACATTTTTACACACCACCCTGTGGACATATTATATAACAACAATACACATTGTATTAACCACTCATCACTTTTTGCACATGTCAACAAAGTTAGGTCTACTAGATCACTCGGTCTTACACCGTAAATACGTTTATAGATGTATTGTCCATTTGGAGTTGGTATTTATTTTACTATAAGATATATACGATTCAAATGTTCGGAAATTAAGTTATCTTCATGTCAATAAAGGTTTTAGACGATTATGCAGAATCCTGTGGGGCACGTTATTAAAAAAATTAAATGAGTGAACATTACTTTAACGATTGCTGTTCGCATTTGTTGATGATAGTGATATCTACTTCTCAGATCGAGGCAAGGGCCCGGAAGTTGAGACACATTTCGGGTTGTACATTGTAAATCATGCAGTCGTGAGAAACATGTGAAAGTGCAACAAAAACAAAGTTCCAATGACGGATGCATAATGCCACAGTTTATGCTGAAATTCTGTGTAAAGGCCATAAACTTCTGTAGGGTAAGCACGTTCCTGCATGTTAAGCACGCTGTATACATCGCACCACGTACCACGTAAAAGAAGATGATGAGGATAGCGATGCAGTGATTTACGAGATGAGATGAGACGGGGGAGCGACTTGGGATCGCATCCCACACCATCCCGCACCATCCGTCATCGCTTTCTCATATATCAACATCATCACCTTGTTCATCTCTCGGCTTACGGATTCCCGGCGATGTGTACGGAGGGCAAGCCGGTGGATCAAGCAGTGGCGGAGCTCAAATACATGTAATTGATAAGGGGCAGTGGCGTACGTAGCCACTGGGGGCACGGGGGCACGTTTCCCCCATAATTTGACAAAAACAATAAAATGTATTATCTTATGATCAATACAAGCATTGAAAAGGGCTTCGTGTGAAAATCACCTATTATTACAAGGGTCTTTGTGGCTCGGTGGTTGTGCACCGGTCTAGTAATCCAGAGGTATCGGGTTCGATTCCCGGCGAAACCTATTTTTGCTCATTAAAAAAAACACCATAAAACTAGTCTGAGAAGATTAGATTGAAAACAATAAACCATTGTTACGAGCATTTAATTAGTCTAGCAACTGCAGACCCTCAGTCAAAAACAAAATGTCAACACTAACCCTAACCCTATATAGGCTACTTTGCTTAAATAAAGATGAAATAAAATGTACAAACTACCTGCTATCATGATCATGCTGATCACGCCTACATAATGCCTTCAGACAGAATTAACAATACCTTCGTGTATTCTATGAGGATGAGCAGCCTGAAAATTCTCCTTGCAATTTATCATGTATGTTTACACTGATAACCCGAGACGTTCATAGACTAGATATCATTAATCATATACTATTCATAAACACGTGTGTATATCATTGTCATTTGTATATATTATAACTAATAGAAACATACAGCGTTTCGTGACGATGCATCGATGCATCTAAATTGTTCCCTCTATTCCGGCTGCAATGGAGTTGAACTTTCATCATTATCTTGATTACCATTGCCACCGGAAAATCTAAAGACGAAAGACGAATACCAATGATGTTGTCCCTTCCTTTATTAACTGAACAACATTATGGCTATGTTTCATATTGAATATCTGAAATTATAAAATGGGTAGAAGAATCCCTGCATTCTGATTGGTCAATTAGCATGTAAAAGTTTTTTACTGATACATGGCTCACTTTAGTTTGATTTTCATTTTTTTTTCGCTTATTTTATAAAAACTAATGCTGCACAGGTATTTTGTGGATTAAAAAAAAAAAAAAAAAAAATTATCATTTAAAAAAATATTTCTGTTAAAATTGATATACATTTTTTTATTTCATCTAAAAAATGTGAAATCAATTTTTTTCCCAGCCATGGGTCGGTACTTTTGAAGCAATGGGTCGGTAAATTTAGCCAATTTAGCCATTACTGGGAAAAAGGCTGATTTTCACATTTTTTCGCGCCCATTTTATAAAACAAATGCTGCACAGGCATATTTCGTGGATCGGTAAGAAATGTATGCACTCTTTTAACTTTGGAAATGGTCTAAAACCCACTCGCTGCGCTCGTGGGTTTAAACCATACCAAAGTTAAACTCGTGCATCCAATTCGTACCGATCCACTCATGCCTGTGCATCATTTGTATAATAACGCACCCTATAAGAAGGAACAGTACTTGATTACGTGGAAACAAAACGTGCATTATCATTAGTACAATTAGGTTTGTATAATATCATTTCAAACGACCTCACTTTTAATAGTGCCAAATGCACGGAAATATATGTTAGTTGCCGAAAGACATGATGCGGTATATCCTCCATCTTAGACGTACAAGATCACGATGGAAAAATTAAAGGTGCCTCGTTTTCGTAAATCCGACGCGAGGTGCTATCTTTCGAACGCCTGTGTATGGTGCGAAATACACTCTGGCTCAGTGTTATGTAATGCGCACACACAAGCCTAGTTACGAATGGCGAGCCGCGGTTGAGCTTTCCGAACCGTTACCCCTACACCCATACGAATGAAACTCTTTAAAACCAAGAATCACGACCTGTCTAATATCAGTAGAAGAAGACGAATACTGGTTCGGATTCGTAGATCACACGCGCGTTGTCACCTTGCGAACGCCT
The DNA here is from genome assembly GCA_037951105.1 of Echinarachnius parma. Lineage (NCBI taxonomy): Eukaryota > Metazoa > Echinodermata > Echinoidea > Clypeasteroida > Echinarachniidae > Echinarachnius > Echinarachnius parma. The sequence continues at coordinate 36,072 of JBAMJV010002396.1, read as the reverse complement.
TGCGCGGGGTGCGAAATAATGGCACACTGGCTCAGTGTTATGTAATGCGCAAAAAACAATTCTAGTTAGAGATGACGATCCACGGTTAACTATTTGAACAGTGCATTCCCACTTCATCACCCAAGCGTCAACATCTTTAACATCGAGAATCACGATCAGGCTGATATCAGCAGAAGAAGATGACGAATCCTAAAGCGCCTGCGAAGGTGATAAAAGGGATATTCAGGACACCTGTAGTGATCATGCACCCCCATCGGAAATTGACAAGGATTTCTAGGGTGACCATTGGGCTGCTCCTTGTCAACGTGCATGGTATGGCAGGAAGAGAGGATGAGTAAAATAGGCATGATAGGTGTGAGAGGTATCTATAGGCCAGACCTTCTTCTTTGATCTGATTTGCCTAGGTCCTAATGAATGATATGTGTGTATAAGCACTTAGCAATACGTGGTAGTTAGCAGTACGACTGGGATAAACCTGTTTTGATATTTGCCCCCCTTTGCAGTATTAAAAAAAAACTATTATTCAAAGTTACTTTGTATGTCTCTCAGTCTCATGACATGTTAAGATATATAACAGCGCTTTGTACACATCTTTCTAAGCGCTGAGAAGAAAATGTGTACACAAAAACGCGATACAAGGAAACAAATCAAAAGAGCAAATTAATTAGATACATCATGACTTATTCCATAGATGTGTTTTAACATTGATATGATTAGATTATTTACATTGCATGTTAGGTAAGGATCTGTTTAGTAAAACAATCGATTATATATTAAAGCGGAATGTTAATCATGATAAACCATCGATGCAACATTCTTCTCATAAAGAAGCACTAGTGAAGAAAATTGTTTTTCTTTTTCTTCTTCTTCTTCTTCTTCTTCTTCTTCTTCTTCTTCTTCTTCTTCTTCTTCTTCTTCTTCTTCTTCTTCTTCTTCTTCTTCTTCTTCTTCTTCTTCTTCTTCTTCTTCTTCTTCTTCTTCTTCTTCTTCTTCTTCTTCTTCTTCTTCTTCTTCTTCTTCTTCTTCTTCTTCTTCTTCTTCTTCTTCTTCTTCTTCTTCTTCTTCTTCTTCTTCTTCTTCTTCTTCTTCTTCTTCTACTTCTTCTTTTTGCTCTTGTTGTTTCTCTCATGCTTCTTCTTCAACATCCTCACGTGTGAGATTTCTTCGCGATTGCTCTTGTCGTATACATTACGTGCCAAAAAACGAGAACATCCAGAATTCTTTCTATTCTTCGTTTTGTTCTCTCCTTTTCACTTCTAATAAGTGAATCTCCTCTTCTTCGTCTTCCTCCTCACCATCCTTCTTCTTCTTCATCATCATCTTCAGCTGCGATTTGTTTCGTCGCAGCTGCTCTTTCCGTGCGGACCGTCGAGTAACGAGAACATCAAACAGCACTCGTCTTATTACTGCTGACGTTGCGGAAATCCCAAATGTTGACTAATGATGGGAATAGGGGAACATAATCCAAATACAGGAAATCGATATAAATATTGCATGGACCGAGGGAGAGCGGAACGTCCACGCGGTATTCCACAATATTCATGACTGACTTTGAAATAAGTTGGCATACTTGGCAACGATATTGAAAATCGTCGTGTTCAAATACCATGCTTACCTTGGTGCGTGTAAAACACAGTCGAAACAGGAAGTGGATAGAAATATTTGAAGTCTGGGATAATATCGACTAGAGAGTCCCTTCGTCAACTTGACATTGGTGCGCATGGTAACCTACATTTGTTCACATTATGACCTACGACATGGTCCAGGGGCGTATCGAAAAACTATGAAAAGTGGGGGCTGACAATCGACATAAATAAGATTGTCCGCCCCACTCTTCATTACGTGCTCATAATGTTCGTCCACATGGTCCGTACCGTACTTCTTTGTAATCAATAACACTGTCCCCAATATTAGTTCAAATTAAAGATTTACAATTACATGCATGTAGGGCAGTCCGGTCCTGTCCGACCTTGCTCGAGCATCCGCAACTAGGCTAGTTTGTGCGCACTACACAACACTTGTGTCTGCGTGTATTTCGCACCGTGCGCAAGGCGTTCGCAATATGGCACCGCGCGTCTGATTTACGATCCGAACTACTGTACCTTGAACAATCTTCACGCGTGGGGATGCTACACGTTATAAACGAGTGGTTGGTTCATAATTCTATGATGCTACATCGCGGGCGCCAATTTAAATTAGGCTAGTTTGTGCGCAGTACATAATACTAAGCCATTACGTATTTCGCACCGTGTGCACGCCGTTCGCAAGATGGCACCACCGCTCGTCTGATTTACGAATCTGAACTGTACTCTACCTTTAAACATGTTAAAACAACGTTCTAAGCATGATACCGTGGGTGTGACTGTGACCCCTCGCCCCCTCCTGAACTCGAGATGCTGCACAGGATTCATGCGTTTTGACTTCGTTGACAAAGATCATCTTGGCGCTAACCTTGACGCGTGTGCCCGTCTTGTACAGAGTTGAGTCATAGTTCCAGACTCTCTAGTTCATTTAGTTAGCATGATGAAATACATACAATACCTGAGAACAATGAAGAGTGCCAGTGGGAACGTCTTGTACCATAGTGTACGTATAGCCTTGTACAATTGTGATGTATGTTCAGCTGAACGATATTAAAGTATTTTAGTAAAAGTCCCTGGCACCCCCCCCCCCCCCCCCCCAAAAAGTAAAAACAATCATTACAACGTTCTGCAGTTTGAAACTCTAACGTGTTTGGAAGTTTTGTTGTATTTTTGTTATATTTTTTTAGGGACCAGACCTAAATTGGTAAATACATTTACAACAAATAATGATCACATTTGTATATTAAAGGGACTTAGTAACATTGTCCACATTCTCAAAATCCAATTGGAATTCTAGCAGTTCCCTCATACCTTGTTTTATTCGTTTTAACAATAAAAGCATTAGACCGGTTTCGGTTTTTCAAATTTCCATTTCGTTCAAAAGTTATTTACGATTGAAGTGTTCGGGTATGAAATTATCTTTACGGGACCTTTTCAGCCGTGTACAAAGTAAGTGCAATGAGTAAGTGTAAATCACTTTGCATTTTCGCTCATTTTTTGGCCAAATAACATCCAATTAACTTGAATTTTTCACACATTACTTTCTGGACATATCAGATCAAACCAATATACATTTTATTTACCACGCATCACTTTTTGCACTTGTCAACACAGTTACTAGATCCCTTTAAAAAGCAATTGATACAAAATACATTGAAGTTGTCCAAACCAAAGTCTATAGCAGAAATTAAATCATGAATTCACATTCCATTATTGGCATTAGTAATGACAGAAAATTATCCATACGATTGAAGGCGAAGATCCGAAGCACATGCGAGAGATAAAAACGCATGGAAAGGTCAATGCTTGTCTATTACGCCTGAAGATATCCATCTGGTTAATGAGGATTCGTGATATAGCTGGTTTCGTAGAAGCGATGCATGTAACGTTTCCATGCAACATACATTATAGATATGTTCAATTATTGAAAATTTCCCCTGAATCGTTTGTATAACCTTGTCATTATAAAAGGGGGAAAAACGAAGGAAAAATGGGCTACCACAAGAAGAGAACCCGAGACCTAGCTATTATTTATATCTGGCCATTATACATATTGTCAATTATTATATTACGAACATCGTACAAACATAATTATACAGGAACATTACAACTGACATTTCACCTCATATCAGCTCCGAATGAAACAGTGTTATATATAATTTGACCTCCAACAATGCTATATATAACATTGTATAATATAATCATTACCTTTAATCTATTTGTCTGATTGGCATTTTAATAGATGACTTGTTTATACTGACTTTTAAATGTTGATCTGTGACGTAACGACTTGTAGATAGCTTGGACTGAAGCTTCGCAGAGGCTCGTATATGAACTGCAGTACTGGTGTAGGAGAGGCGCATCTCCTTAAAGGGGTAATACAGTTTCGGTTAAGAGGGCACTTCAAGAAATAATTGATCGTGATGTAGTGAAAACTAAGTCTAACTTTTTGAAAATCAAATCAAAGTAAACTTTGTTTGATCATAATCGCTTCAAAGCAGATGAAATATCTATTAATATTTCCGAATGCAATACATGTTGGGCCCCACATTTTGTTGATAATTTAAAGACAATATTTATAAATCCTGCACACTTTTGATCACAATTTTGCATAAGTAATGGTTGATACTTTTATCCGCCCACTAGCTTTTTGAATGAAAACAGCCTCCTTACGTAACCTTTCATATGTTTTATTTAAGAATCGATGAATTATAACGATTGCTTATAATGATAACGTAATAATTACTAACGTTCAGTTTGACTAGAACTGTATACCGTATATCCCTTTAAAATTGAATGTGCTACTCTTGATACTAGAGATATGCTGGAGTTCTTGTGGTACATTTTCATTAAAGGTGCTGGGTCGTCAAATTCGGAAATGCTCACAGGTTTGCGCCATGTTCCCAGAACCATGCAGGCGCAGTAGTCTTGCTTGAGGTGTTTAGACATTTAGACGGGCGGCTCATTTCGTTTAATACGCGTCGAATCTATTATCATATCCTGTGGAAGAAAACAAAAATAAATAAAACCAGTTCAATAAACAGACGAATGTGATACCCAGAAAGGATCTATTTAACAAAACTGTTTATACATGAGGAACATTATCCTTAACTTCGGGGTCTTCTCTTTTGAAAATAATAGTCTGGGAGATACCTTGAGAAGATTCATCAAAGGGTATACAATTTGACCCGCTAAACATCATAAATAGCACATTATCATGCTATTCATTCTTCTGTTAACACGCCATTAATGTTGGGATTTTCGCCAGAAGCCAGAATCCAATTTAGACCGTCCCATTGTAATGATTGTTCATCTCCATGTCAATTGGTTTGATCAGTTGCGCTCAAAACACTTGCCGAGATGGATGTGTATCGATTTGTCCTTGGGACGTGGCTTGCATTGCTCCCGACAATAATGAAATCATAAGAATTTGCGCCTTTGGCGATAATACGGTATCTCCAATTATGCTACCTCGTTAAGTCATTCTGATGATACAACGCATGCACTAAATAAACATTGCTTTTCATCTTGCTCAGAAATGTTTCTAAAGAAATGGGGGAACCATAATAATGTCGTTTTTTATGGGTTATTATGTTACTTCCTAGTTTCCGCTGATTTGTGTGAATTTCGTGACTCTTCCTGAAGCGCCTGATCTGTTATTATCCCTAAATGTATCTTGTAATGGAAACCCTTTCTAACCCCAAACCTAGTTCAGTTTGGACTGAGATACATTACATGTGTTCAGTATTACCCTAGTGTGCGGTAACCATTATGGAAAGCCATTGTTCCTTTGGAATAAAACATTATTAAAAAGCAAATAATACAAATATTTTAAACTTCCAACAAAAAATTATATCAATAACTTCAACGCTCTATGATAAATAATAACGAATATATTACTGATTTCAATAAAAAAAAAAATTGTATGCCTTTTACAAGAACTGTTCCAAAATGTTTACAAATAAACTAACGGCTTTCCATAATAGTTAGGTCCAACTATCCCAGGTATCCCACTAATCTGAGCCGTGGTTGGCTCGGACAATATGTATCACAGTTAAAACTGGACTACCCCAAACCAGACCACCAAGCTCCGAGTCTCCGAAACAAGTTGTTCGGTTTCGTATCCAGGGTTCGCCTCAGTAGTTTTTATTTGTCAGCAATCAACCTAATATTTGGGCAATAACATAAAAAATATGTCTCAGTTATTTTTGAGCTAAATCAACCCAATTTCGGGCAAGATCAGCTCATATTTGTTGAAGGCGGGAAGGATATTTTCTGACAAAATAACCTAGCTCTTCTGGAAAATGACTCCACGTTGTTTTCTATTTCCCCTCATCCGTTTTCCCTCTATCATCAATGTGTTCCAGTATATCGACGCGTGTATCAACGGCGTATATTATAATATTATACAATCAATATACTTTGTTGGAATCATGATTCGGATATCCTGGAATATCCGAGAAACGAAACGAAACCAGGGTTTCAATTCCATGTTTGCCTCAGTTTTTCTTCAAATTATTCCACTGCTCTTCCTCAATCAGTTTGCAATACAACGAAGTTGATCTAATTTATATTTTCTATATCGATGTCATTGGTATTATTAGGAGGAAATAACGATAAAGCTAGCGATTTTCGTCCCGTAGGTGTAAGCTCGTCAAGGTATGAGGCATTCACGGAATAGTAATAATTACATGTCAAGTCGTAAAATACTCGTTATTCATGAAAGCCTTCCGCTGATCTGATTCACGCAACGCATTTTTGTGGTTTTCTTAACTTTGACCTTGCGGCGGTTTGACGATGATTTTTGTTTCATTTTTATTTTAATGAAATAAGACAAATTGTGCTGTACTCTCCGAATGAGATCGATAGTTCCATCAATACAGTTTAACAAACCGTTTAATTGTAAACATTATAAATTACAAAATAATGAATTATATAATTATATTGTTGCATTTATTTACTGTTATCTGTTCTGTTAACTCTGCCTTTTGTCATTTTGAAATGCCTTATTTGTTTCATTTCGACAGTGCCCCTGGGTTTTCAATGTTTAACATTTCGTATTTTATGTAATTAGAATTCAATAAAGATTATACTTATATATCAGATTATGCACAGCATGGGATTACTTATTGGTAGGGCACCCTAGTTATCGAGGGGCACGTGCTATACTTGTTTTTAAATTATTATTTTGACAATGTATTGGGATACGCCCATGCCCCCATAGCTACGTTACTAACAGACCGCAAGCATAAATCAACTGTACTTGTTTTTTTTTTTTCTAGCGAGCAAATATATTTCACCATGCTCAACTCGAGACTGGTTGTGATTTATCGAGAAGCAAACACTATAGTTTCTTGTGAAATGGATGTTCCGAGAAGTACAATTATGTTCAATATTTATTCATGAAATAAATAACAGCAAATCGTTTACGAAATGTTAATGTCCTTACTTAGTTTTCTTCGTTGGCGGTAAATGATCGCTAAATTTGTATCAAAATTTTGATAATCAAAGAAATACTGCGTTTCCATTCAAGCGAATCGTTGTGGTTTTCAATGCGAGTCCGATATGGTGGGTGAAATGAAGTTGCTATATTTCACAAGTTCATTAAATTTATCAAGCCATCAAGAGTTAGTCGTTACCCCTTTTACATGAATGCAGTACCCCTGCCAACTCTCAACTTCTTGATGACATCATTCTCGCAAGCTGATTGGCTAGCGCGCCCAATCTTTCCACCAACCACGTTAATACGTTGCACATTTCCTTGTAGACGATTAAAAACCAACCCCGGAGTGAGATAATCATGTTCTTCGAAACATAAGACGCACCACACTAAGTTTTGGCATGATACATGTTATTGAAACTATTTTGTACATAATCATAGAATTGTAGAAACGCGCGACAATAATAAAGCTGCTATTCAGTGGTAACATTTCTATTTCGCAGAGCGCGCTGAAAAGCAAACACAACGGATGCTACCGTAAAAACTCTGCACCGTGCATCGGTGAATACTCGCCCCTCGAAAAGCTTCAGTGAAGAGGTTGACTCGTTCGGTGAGAGGTTGGGAGTTCGGGGAGCGCCCAATAAAGTCTTGCGAAGCTTGCTGCAAACCGTCGTACATTAAACGCGGGTAGCAAAAAACAAGCAGCAAGTTCACCTCTTTCGCTCGCCGTTCGTCCGCTCATGTACTAGTAGTTGTATATCAGGGGGCACAGGAGACCAAAGGATCACAAGTCATCTGATGTTACTGGATGTCACTGATCAAAGACGCATCCCGCCTTGGCTCTCACCTTCTCGATCAAGTATCACCTACCTCGGGCTCACCTCTGGGATTAAGCCATCCATACTCGTTGATTTGTACTCATCATCTTTGTCGGCGCATAGCCTGATCATTATTATAGCTTGTAATCTTTTCACAGACCTTGTCATCTGATTTATGTTTGGATATTCTTCATGTTCCTTGTGCTTCGAAGTTCTAAGATTGCCGATGGATGTTCCGTTTTGGACTCCTCTATCTCTCTGGAATACCACGTTATCGTTATTAGCGGGATTAATGCTACTCTGCGATTGACTTTGCAACCCTGGCGTCTCATGCTAGAAGTCACTACCACTACTACTACTTATTTGGAGTTATTTATTTACAGGATTATCACACATTTTCTCCAGAACCAAGCATAAAGGTGAGTTATCCCTTTAAATCAGTTTTGACACAAACGGATAGAGAATTTGGAGGCGTAGCAATTGCGTAGCATTTGCGTGGTCATTGGGTGTACCTCGCATGTATAGCCTGAGAAAATTTTAAGTAACACACCCATCCCACTTATCTCTTTGAGTTTGATGTAGGCATATTATTACCCCTGTCATTCATGGCATTCAGTGATGATATTGAATGAGTAAATGCGATACAAATGAAAAGGTATTGATGAAAAGGTGTTGATGAAAAGGAAAATCAGATTATCTATCTCAACCACGGATGGCTGCTTCTATTCATTGATATAGTTCTGTGAATTTAAACAACATGTTCATGGGATTCATCAGTGCTGTTCGTATCATTTAGAATACACAACGCAAAATAAGTGGGAGGTATTTGTGACTGGTAATTGTCGGCATATTAGCTCTGAAACCATCCTTATCCCCAAACGCTATTATATCAGTTGTATTGTTAACCGGTACTCCTAATCGGTTTGTTCGAATCATGAAGTGAAGTGTAAATGTCTCTGCAAATTTTCTGCTCGACTGTTTTTCAATGAACATGTGAATTCAACAGACTGTCCCGGCCTAGCTGTTTGCTGAAAATAAACCAACTGTGCACAGTAGACAAACTCAGAATGTATTCAATTGTTGTACTTTTTTTCTATGTTTACAAAGATAGTATTTTTATTGTTGTATCTATAATGTGTCCTCATGATCGTCTGTCTCGAGCGGTGCCACCATGGAGGTTAGGGCCCTGGCAAGTCTGGGAGTTACCTATAGATTAGAACGTGTAGAAGGGATCTAGTAACTTTGTTTGAAGTTTGAATCGAATAAACTTATTTGCAAATCGTGTGGTTATTTCATGCATTGATGTGTTCCTCTTACTAAAAGACAACTGAAACCATGTTGGTGTTCAAGACAGTATCCACTTCACTTTCGAGATATATCAATTTATAAAAATGGTGAGAGTTATTCAACTTTGTACCAACATATGGCAAATAAAACTTTGCATTATCGCTCATTACTTGGTAGTAATATATATATGACATGATTAATTGATCATGCAATGTTCACACCTTACTACAACACCGGCCCCGTCATCCCCGTTTCAGAAGAAAACAATTATTACTCAGCGGCACCCTCCTCATTGTTCGAAAGAGGGGAACATATCTGCCCCTATTTCCACGTTTCCTTATCAGTTGCAGAGCATCAAGACATGCATGATGTGCGAGGAGGCCTAGTCATTATAGCATAGTCCTGGTGTGGAGGAAGCCCACCAAAGCTGCTTCCCTGGAGAGGGGGTAAACTGCAGTTCAACTTGCACACCTGTATGGCGGTAGTGATTGAGGGAAATCTTATGTCGTACATTAAACAAAAACGCAAATTCATGGAACAAATTATAGATGTATGAACAATGGGTTCCTTAAGAATTCCACGTTTTCTAATTTATATGTTCTGGAAGAAAAGGTGATTTTATAGTCGCCTGGTGGACCCCCACCCCTCCGTTGCCCAATGTGCCATAGTCGTAACAAGGAGAATACTCATTCCTTGGCTAAAGTGATTAGTGTGTATATGCCATTCGTTTAGATATTATTGATAGTTGAGTTGAGAAATAAAAGAGATTGTAACTTTATACAGATTCAAAAGAAACGACATTTTTCCTACCAGTATCACTATATAAAACATTGTTGCCCAAATTGCCTTAGCAATTATATTAGTTGAGAAGACTGGTATGCATTATAATTGGCTATAGTGCGTAGTGAGCAAGTGCCATTTGTTCAGAATTGACAGCTCGTTTGCGAAAGGGAGTGTGAAACTTCTTTTATCAAATAACGAAAAAAATGTCGAACATATATCGCTGCATGTTTTTTGTCTTCTTCTTTTTATATGAAGAAAATGTATTGTGCTTCTCTGGGGGCACCGGCTTCAACCCTGGTTGGTACGTTTGGGGGGTAAAATACACATCACCTGGGTTGAGGTAGTGAATGGACTGAAACCATGCACCATGTTCCACAGGAATCACGGTTCCCATGTAACATTTACCGTAAAAATACACAAACGTGTTCTTTTTCTCTGACTTCGTGTTGAATAGTTTCTGTTAATCCAAATTACACACCCGAGTGAAGGCAGTGTGTGGGACTTAAATCATGTACAATCGTCCCAATTAATGTAAAGCGGACATGTTATCTTTTCGTACAACATGCCCCTCTCAAATTATATAGTCGTATGGATTCATAATAATGAAGAGCTTAATTCCAAAAGGCGATAAATCCACTTTATTCACTTTGGAGAAAGACGCATTTATTTCCCCGACTTTATACATAGATATAGGAATATGAATATTATTTATTTCATATTCCGGTTTGGATTGCGTATTTTGTCTTAAATATTTTGATTTATAGCTAGCTACGTAGCTTATTATTGCACTTTCTCATTAACTTAATTTTGATAGAAGGTGGATGTAGCGCCTTTTGGAATTAGGCTCTTCATGGGTGGATTACTTTGATTGATATGCTACCATGACAACCGAGAGTACATGCTATAAACATGATAAAGTCCTTTTCAAAACCAGGCACTGCACGATTACACATCGTAATGTTTTATATGAACCCGAGCGATTCGGAATACAATAGGCGTTATTCTTGTGAATAACACAATGGTTTCGTTTGTATTTTAAATCGAACACCAGAAGGATTTACAATGAAAAATGACATTTCCAGTCTTCCAGAACTGATGTCAATAGAATAAAAGAATATTCGACAGATCAACATCAAAGATATGGAAAACATTGTTTGATTCAAAGGTATTATATTTATCTCTTTATAATCGTTATGTTGGCATTGTGTTTCGTTACGGTTATAATTCGACAATATTCGTCTTACTTCTATTCGGTGCTATACATTTCATTTTGTGGTTACTTGTTTTCCCTAATCGAATAATGACGCTGCAAGATTACATATACAATACATCGAAAATGACTCATAAAATGATTTGTATCTGAGAATCATCTGAGTTGATCCTTTCAAATCTTTTCAAAACACTTTGATTAGGAAAATACAAAATCAACGCTGTTTATAGAAATTAAACTTACTTTTATATTTTAGGTAACATTTTACGTAACCGGTCACGAGTTTGAGGAACCGTTCAATTTTCTAGCAATGAATGGGAAGTTCATAAGAACCATAATTTTTGTTTAAAAACATGTCATTGCATTGCAGAAAAATATCATTTGATCGTACACCTTCAGTGCAACGTTACAAAACAACGACGACAACAACAACATTGCGCTTTAAATCTCGTTTACGTGGCGAAATGGAATTGAAAAGGGTTAAAATGTCTGCAACTTTGCACCTAAAGTATAATGTGTGTCACATTGTGAATGCCATGCACATTTCATGTCCAGGGTATATATATGTCTTATTTGGGGTGATGGATGGATTCCCCCAGAAGTCCCAAAGTGATTTCACATTGGAAACAGAAGTTCAAGAAGTCGTCATCCGGCTGTCGGCAACGCGGTTGTTGTGTCCTTTATGCTTTTGTTTACGGTTTCATTCTTTATAGCTAGTTTTGAGACAAGCCCTCTTGTCCGAAGCATGCATGATAGTTTATAATATTGATGAGTAGACATGGTAGATTTGAAATTCAGTGGCGTATAGCGTAGTAGTCGGGCTAATTGGCACTGGCACATATTGGGGAGGCACGAACATTATTTGGCGGCACGCGGTATGCATTTCGTTATTTTCAAAGATGGTTACGATTCTGTGTTGTATTGTCTATGTTAAATTATTGGGGCACGTGCCCTCGTTCTCCCCCCGCCCCCCCCCCCCCAAAAAAAAAACACCAAACAAACAAACAAACCTGGCTACGCCACTGTCTATACTATTGTTGCTGTTTGTTTATCCTCTAGATAGTGTCTTGCCCTTTTATTTACCTCATCTGTTATCATAGGAACATCTGCATGCCTAGACTTCTCTAAGACATGTATTAATCAAGTATTTCAGTCTAGATATACATGTACCATACAAAATATTTCACGAATTTAAACTTTTTTTTTTCGTTCAGATATTTTTTTTTTAGAAGGCAGGGCCTTGTGATCTAGGTCACTAAAATAAAATACAATTTTATAAGGTGGTATTTCATCAAACAGAGGAAGTAACACATTTTTTTTCTATAGCATGTCGTACATGGGTGCTAATTTTCACATCTATTTGTGAATTCAGAAGATAAATTTGCACAATTTCGCTTTGATTAACTTTTCTTTTAAATAACCTTCAATAAGTATGATAAGCATTCCACGCTTACGTGTGAAAAGTATAAACCTTTCTCTAAACAAACGAGTCACTCTACATTTGACGCAAATAATTATGATCTTGGGCAATACCGAGTGACACAAATTAGCATGTCAAGGCCAGGATCGAGGTATCGAATAACCCGTCTCGTAATATTGATCATCTTTATCAAGTTTTTAAAAAAGAAGATGAAAACAGCACAGAATCTAGCGTCGACATGAAATATGATAAGATAAATGACTGATAAAATTGCGATATGTGTTTTTAAATAAATGTACATTTTATATGTACGTGACGGTGTTTTTCAAGCCACGTATAAATATAATTCAAGGGCAAATCCTTCTTGGAAATGTATGGCCTATACCAAACAACCTTTTCTGCAAGGACATGTATTATGATAAATGATGAGCATTCCGCGCAGACATGACAAAAAGCAAATCCTATTCGATTCTGTTAGAGCGAAACAATAAAATAAGATTTGTTCGTCAACAATGTTTGTCCAAACACGGCTAATAGCAAAATTTCCGTCCCCATACGTCAAATTTGACAGCAAAAGAACACGTTAAAGGTAGTTCGGATTCTTACATCAGACGCGCGGTACCATCTTGCGACCGCCTTGCGCACGGTGCGTAATACACACTGGATCAGTGTTATAAATGCATTGCGGGCGAACTAGCCTAGTTCAAAATGGCGAACCGCGACGTAGGAAACCCACGCATGGAAACCTTTAAAGGGTTCTAGTAAACATTGTCAAAATCCACACAGCTTAGCTTTCGTCTCCCTGTGAGACTTTTCAACTGTGTACAAAGTAATGGCAATGAGTAAGCTATCACTTTGTATTTCCGCTCTTTACTCGATACTCGTTCATAATTTAATATATTAGTAGACAGATCACAGAAATACATTTCTTTATCAACCCTTCGTCAGTTGCTGCACGTGTCAACAAAGGTACTAGATCCCTTTAAATTTAGAATATTTATGAGAAAAGGACGAGACACCAATTGACACCAAAGACAGTGTCGATTCGTGGCGTCGCGGGCTGCTGCAGGGAGATTCCTCGATCGCCAACCAGATATTTCGATTGATTTGTTTGTTCATTTTGTGTGTCCTCAACGTCCCGAGAGGATGTGAGAGACAAATGACTGACTGGTCAAGGAAATATATATACTGTATATTGACAACTGGATTGCATGGTCAGCCAAAGGTCATTTTTTGTTGTAAAGGAACACGGTCAGTCGTGCATTTTGAATATAGACAGAGGTCTGTGGTCATTATGTATGGGCGCCTGACTCGAGCTGAATTGACGTGAGACCGAAAGATGAATGATAATATTTATGACAAAAAGCAAGAGAGGATGCAGGAGTAATGATACAACAATAATTTCCAGTGACAATTACCCCTATGTCATGATTCATTACTATGAGATGGTTTTAGTTAACGTTAGGGAGTATGGGTAACATTTAGGTTTACGATGAGGGTTAGGTTTGGTGTAAGGGTTTCGGTTAGGCCTTAGTCGTAGAAATCTTTGTTAGGTGATGACGATTTAATAGCGAAGCGATTGTTGCCCGTGTTACCGGAATCGCAGGGGTAGTAGACACATTATAGGAGGCCTATATTAATAACAAATAGAACAGGTGAGTGAGTGTCCTAAAATAGAATATAATAATATGCGCTATATCGGTAAACTGGTATTTTAAGAGAGTTTGTCTGAAATATCTACGGCCGCCTACGCTATGTCAGTACCAAAAGTATGTCTTTTGAATGCCAATGTTTCACATTAATAAACTTGTATTCAAATAACCACGAATGAAAAAATGGTGACAATTTTGATACTATGCAGCTGGTCTAATAGATTGATCACAAAATAGATTGTCATGTCTTCAGATATAATGTAAGGCATGGCTGGCGCCACATTGTTGTATACAGTAGCTATAGAAACGACATAATCGTCCAATGACATCCATTGCAAGTATCATTTTCGATATAGCAGAAACACGTCCATCTTGTGACACCCCGGCAATTACTCCCGCTATTATACAAATAATACACGTTCTAGAGTGCATTGTGTAAATGCATCGCACGCGAGGGCTATGTAAAGCCCTGGTCACAACCCACCGTGCGTGTTTTTAGTCCGTACGTTTTTTTGGGGAGGCCACGGCCGCTACGTTTTTCTGAAAACGTGGGGAGGGAGTGGCAAGAGCAGGGAGGGGTACCGTCAACGCACGGTGTAAGTGCGTGGCCCGCACGCCACGCCTGGCCGTGAGCGGTTGCGTGCATCGTACGTTGCGCACGTGGTAAGTGCGTTGTACGTGCTTACAACGTGCTTACAACGTGCTTACAACGTACGGTCTCCGTGTGGTTGCCACGTTATCGTACGGAGGCCGTACTTACACGTGCTGCTCACGTACGGTGTCCTTACTCACTAAGTGCGTGCAAGTGCGAACAACCTTTTCTGCTCATTATACTGCAGAAATCAGTGCGCACAACGTGCGTTGTAAGTGCGGAGCACGTGCTTACTCGGTACGGTCCACGTGAGTTCTGCGTGCTCATTGAACAGTTGAACTGGGGAAGTGCCGAGTAAGCACGGACCACGCACTTATCACGTGCGCAGCACGCACGTGCGCTCATTGGCTGTAGAACGCAGCAAAAACGCAGCGAACGCAGCGAAAGTTCCTCGTGCACTAAAAGTGCTATGTCGTGTCTGCGTGCTCCCAAATCCGTACTGAGTCGGTACTGAGTCGGTACTCACCACGTACGGATACCCAAATTTTGCCCACGTTTTTGCAAGTAGAGAGCACGCACTTGCAAGTACGGCGGGTTGTGACCACCGCTTTAGCTGTGCGGCGCACGAGGCGTGAGCCGAGTGCGTAAGGCACAGCTAACATATTGTTTATTTTGCTGGATTATTAAAAACAGACAATTGGTAACCCAGAGTTTACAAAATTCATCAACACTGTCTTTATACTGCACTCGCTTCACTGAATTTGACTCTAGCTCATGCAGCTCAGCAGATCAACTGCAGTCGATATGGAATTGCCGATAATTTCCCGTAAAACTGAGAATTATCAAAGAATTGTATGCATTTCCATTACAAAACTTACCAACATCAAACCACATATCCATATAATGTACGAAACTGCTAAGATTTATTTACTACAGAACAGAGAATTTACAAAACCAAGCATTTTCCATCTTTTTTTGTTCACTTTCGCAAGTTTGTCTTCGAGGGGTTTGTCTGTAATCGTTTGTGATCGTTTATGATCGTTCATGATCGTTTAGAATATGACTTGTGATCGTATCGGAGGATGATCGGGACTTCGATGTTTGTGCTAGTGAAGTCATGCGTTGGCTCACCCTGTGGTGAGATTAAATGTCTTTTTGAAACAAACTCATGGAAACTGTGTTGTCATATAGTCATTATTCCTGTTATAGAATCCATTCCCTTAATGCAGTCTTCGTAGAACTATGTAAACAAACATTGTGACGTCACGGGGTTGCGCACCTTCGGCACGATGGTTGCACACCTTCGGCACGATGGTTGCGTTGCTATCGGCACGATGGTTGCACAGGTATCGGCACGGTAGTGCAGGTGGTGAAAAGTAATCAATCCCTACGTGATCGGTATTAGCCAATCACGTTACTGAATTTACCGGAGCCGTTTTATAAATCTACATAGTCGTTAGTTATATTCCAGAACTATACTATTGTATGTAGCACTTTCTCAACTCCCCGGCGAGCATAACAAGTCCGAGTCACCGCACAGGGGCACATCCGGCTAATTAGCATCCGAACCGGTACACAAGGAGCACCATACTATATGAGGGCATATAATTACCTTGCTGAAAGAAAAACATTCCGAGCAGGGCATCGAACCACCGACCTCCGCATTGAACATCGCATCCGCATTGAACTCCGCATTGAACTCCGCATCGAACCACCGACCTCCGCATTGAACAATGAGGGGCCTTATAAACCAATAATATCACCACAATTCTCCCACACAAAAGTAATATAAAAGTGAGGGTTTCACCCACGCGTATGACGATTGATGGCGGTACTTGATACAGCAACATACTAACTAACCTCAGTTTAGTGTTGTCATGTTTCGGCTGTGGATCATGTTACGCCTGAAACAAAGAAGCCAGTGACTGGGAAGCGTAATTGACGTGAATCTTCAAATTCTTGAACTTACCTTGAACTGACATTTTGACACTTTATGCGATTCAAGTAACATTTCATTTTACATACATGCTTACGTACTTACATACGTACATTCATTCATACATACATATATAAATGTACATACACTAGCATATCCCAAACACACACGCACGCACACACAAACACACACACACACACATACGCACAAACATACAATCATACATACACACATATAAACACGTAAACGCACACATAAAAACATATACACACAAAATATATAGACACACACACATTCACACAAACACACACAAACACGTCATCTAAAGTACGGACTAATGAACTAAATTCTGTAGATGACGCGTCATGATGTAAGCCAATGAATTGTCAATCACATGTCAATCACGCTGCCGATTCTGGATCCTAAATGTGGGTGGGGCGTAAACTGGCTGCTAAATGAGATTTGGCATCAGAAAATTAGTCTTAAATCACTACTGTGTTTATTTTCATGGATTTTTTTCGGCAGACCTATTTTACAAGTCATCAACTATGGAATAAGTGCCAAAGTATGTTGTATTCTTTAGGTCCTTTAACTCCAAGGTCAATGGTTGTCAATATACTGTATCAATGCTGATTCGTATTCGCCTCGAAGGCGTTGGTAAATATTTGCCAGGAAGAATTACCATGATTACCGAATTGTGATTAGGCAAATTTAATTCACACCGACCCATTCTTCTGCTGATTATATAGCGTAATTGATTCATGCTTACTTCAGACTGATTGGAACAAATACCTATAACGAAACGCTTATCGCGGCTGTCATGGTCGGTATTGACATTAAGTCTGATTCTTAGTTCCTTTGCTTGTAAATACAAATTGGCAGGCTAATTTCAATGATGTTTCCATTATGACTTTATGTATATATCTCTATTTTTTTTGGTGAATGATTATAATTGATTTGTAATGTTTTGTTGGAAACATGAATAAATTGAAATTGAAATTGAAGTTGATGTGATTCCAGAATTTGATTTGTGTTGTACCGGCAGGAAAGTCTGTTTTTAGTGCATGCATTTGATGATATCTCTTTATCTAATTTCTAATAACCTGTTGCTTGTGGGAAAGTTGAGAGCAGTAGTTGAATGTAGTTCGTCATTAAAGTATCATTACTTTCCAATGTTTAGAGCGTACAGAGATACAGACGGAATGGTGAAACGGGCCAAACAGTGGTTTTCGGCGTACATATAGATGGGTCAAAGAGATACACCGGGCCTAGCTAACGATGCGGTGACATAATATGCATGGGCGAGAGATTAGCTCATTATCTGAATCGGAATCAAGCTTAAAGGGGTAGTTCAGTTTTGGTAAAGAGGGCGCTGCACGAAATAATTTTTGTTGTGAGGTAATGAAAAGAGGAGTGTAAAATTTGAAAGAGCATACAATTTTAATGGCAGAGTAAACTTTATTTGATCAAAATCGGTTCAGAAACGGCTGAAAGATAAATAAATATATCCGATCGGAATAAATCTGGGGCCCAGATTTATTCAATGATATTTTTTTTTTAAATGCCTACAACTTTTCAAAAAAGTTCAAAAGAGGTTTTTAGATAGTTGTTGATGATCTCTCTATATCTAATCATTATTTCAACAAAACATCACATGCATCATTTTGTATGAAAAATGGTTGAAACCAATTCTTTTTTAAAGAGCGCCCTCTTGTGTTTTAATGGCTCTTTTTGAATGATATCAGGCATTTTAATTAGTCGTTTGTAATTTTCTATAACTTTCGAGCATGGTGGCGTTATAATTATTAGTTTGTAGTGTTATTGTTTGTAGTGTTTGTAGTGTTATTGGTTACTAAAGCTCAGCCTTACCAAAACTGTACTACCCCTTTAATAGAAGAGGCTTCAATCTTTGACTGGTCGTAACAGAGAGGCCTATTGTATTTTCCCGATTTTATTGCAGTTTATACGAGTTTAAAAGAGATTCTTGAGTTAGGGTCCTTTCTCTATGGGTAAATATGAATGGGGGAACTGTTTGTGGATAGAATTATAAAGTGCGTCTGCGGTTAAATGAGCCATATGAAGCACTCCACTGTTGATTTTTTTTTTTGGTTCATTCTATTCCCGACGCTTTTCAGGATTTCCCCGGAATAACTTTATGCACGACTGGTAGACGGTCCCTGTCGAAGGAAGATTTGTGCGGTTTTCCTCTGCCAAACACCGGTATTGTTGTTTGTATTATGAGAATGGATCTCTGACAGATGTCGGGATCACATTATTGTTGTTGCAAACTCTGGTCCAACTTCCGGTTTTACTAAGGTCTCAGTGGACAGTTGAGAAAATATGATCCAAACAGGGAGCAGGTATTTAAACTGGTGCCTAAATGATCAGATCGCAACGTGAATATACACCAGTTAAGGTTTCATAAAGATAGAATATTGTGCTTTAAAAAGATGGTTTACATATTTGGAGGGAGTGAGATCAGGTTAAAACCGTTTTTCTGAGGTCAACCAAACATCCAAACAGCGATAATCTTGCTAGAAATAATATGCATAATATAATATTTTCATCCAAAATATATTTAATATGTGCAAATGCCCGTTTTAACTCAAACAATCACATTAATACATCGGCCATTTGAATCTCATATTCACTGTATATCTATACTACATGATAAGTTGTACACATATTTTCGTTCGAACTGATTCTTCTGGGTTCTTGATAATAGTTTCCCGCCAAAACACTCCCCCAGGATTTCAGACTGAACATCTGAACGTGAAGATTCCTACAGTAAGTGAACGTGCTGTAAAAAAAGAAAGAAAAAAAAAAGAACATGCATCGTTACAATCGGAGAAACAAGTTTCATTTTATTTACCCTAATTCAACGGAAGTATGTTTTGTTGTTGTAATGTCAGTCATCTTCCTAAAGATCCTTGGACATAGACGGATTAATGGGATAGCGAGGTCATATTGGTATGATACACACCACTTATTAGTCCCCTACCCCTACTCTAAATCCCTCCAGCTCGTATTAAAGGTACGAAATGTAGGATGGCAATCAAGGGCGTACGTGTTCTTTTTCTTTTTCAGGGTGGCTAAGGTTTTTTGCCCGAATAATTTATCTTCCCCGTTTTTCACCTGACAAACAAAACCAAAATGACACGGTTTTACCCGCATATGACATGATTTTGCCCAAATTCGAGGTCATTTTTTGGCCAAATATGGCCTTTTTCAAAACTCTCATGCAATGTCATGGGGGCCACAGCCCACAGCCCTCCGCTTTCTACCCCTATGAGAGAAATACAGTCTTGGACAAAATGGAGACTATGGAGTGATGTGCCTTGTGTGGTTTTGACGTTTGACAAGATATATACCAGTAATCTTTTCTTTCGCGGAAAAAGCATGAGATTGGGGTCCATGATGAAAGGATTCTGGACTGTGCGTCGACGAGTGGGCGACAAATGTCATTCGAGGCAATTTATATTAATATAATATCGCTCACACAAGCGCATTATCCCCATAAAACAAATCAGCATTAAAGGAGTTAAGTAAAGTAGCTCGGTTCGACGGAACGGGGGGAGTGGTATCATCAGTGTCACTTGTCATACGTCAAACCATTCTCAGACTTTGACTCTATAATTTCAATGCGACATTTTTAGAGCAGGGGACTGTCTTATCATTGACCCAAAAATGACTGTTTTGGGGGGTTTGAACCCCCCCCCCCCCCCGCTTTTCAAATTGTAACTGGTCTCGAGACCAAATTTTAGCGGTCTCGACCGTCATTTTCGATGGTCTCGGCCTCGAAAAGTGCGAAAAGCCGTGGTCTCGGCCTCGAAAATGTCGAATTTTTTTGGTCTCGGCTTCGAAAATTGTCTATGACTACCCCCCCCCCCCCCCCCCCCGCCGCTTACAGGATTCTCAACCACTGGGTCTTGGTCTCGGTCTCGAAAATTGTGGATCGGACCTGGTCTCGGTCTCGAAAATTTTGAAGGTACTTGGTCTCGGCTTCAAAATTTGTCGACGACTACCCCCCCCCCCCCCACCCCCCGCTGACAGAATTTTTTCTGAAGAAAACCCCCCCCCCCCCCCCTTTAAAAAATCCTGGGTACGCCACTGATTGAGCTCCCAGGTATTATCAATGGTTTATACAACGATAACCAAGAATGTCATAAACGATGCCGTTTCTTTTAAACATTTTCTTTGTAAGGACACTGGATGTAAATTCAACGTATGATTTTACTCATAAATATAGTATTGCTCTGTTTTCAGTACATAACTAAAGAAAAAAATATTTCCAAACAGAATGTGATTCTTATTCACATACATTTATTTGGGAGTAACAAGAACAAGAACTGTAACAATGCAGAATAATGCGTATAATATGAACAAATCCACAAAACAATGTATTGTAGAAATCAGAAGCGGCAATTACGTCGTTTTTGTACAATATTTTGGTGAATAAATGTATTTTGTTAAGATCAATTTCAAATAGTAGATAAATGAAAAAGAGCAAAGAAAGTTGGCTTCCAGTGTAATCGAACCCGAGATATCCGGTTTGAGTAGACCGGTGCTCTGACCACGTTAAACACTATTCCATTTTCATTTATTTGAAACCATTTAAATTAGAATGTTGATTTTGTATAGAGAAAGTGTGACCCCGCAAACCATCAGTAAATTGATTTGACTGGGTTCATTGCCAAATAATGTCAGTGTGTCAAGTACGATCGCCTCCTATTAAAGGGGACAACCACGCAAAGAACAACACAGGTTTATTATGTTTTGATAACCTTATTTGACATTAAATAGATGTCCAACACATTACATGAACAAACCAATTAATCACCAACATTACGGAACCAACAGGGCATCATGGTTCCGTATGCGCCGAACGTCTGCGATTGCGCCAAGAACTATACACACGTACGTTTGGAGACACGTCGGAAGACGCGTACGTCCTAGACAATAGATAATTCTTCTTCTGCAGACCTATGAACAAGTGCTGATGAGTTTTTCAATGATATTATTATGCCTGGAACCTTTTTTCTGAACCTTTGGGTCTTTGGGGCTTTAGCATCATTCCTTTGAAACATGATTGTTACGCCTCGAATTCGCCGGGCATATTTGCACCAATCCTCGCATCTCGCATTCATGTATTGAGGTCATATAGAGGTGGTCTTTTGGGGCAAAAACATGTACAATGTTTTATTCGGGCAGGAGGCGACAGACCCCCGGGCCAAATTTTGCTCCGTTTTATACTTCCCATGTTTATTTGCACCGCCAGGTCGTCCGCGGTCCGATCGGCATTCAAAAGGGACACTATACGGTCCTTTTTAGAAGTCTAACGGGGATGCAATGTAAACTTGTATTTAGCGGCCTGCCAAAAGACCTTAATTTTGTTTACCACCAACTAATAAAGTGGTTCTAATGCTTACCGTGGAATTAGGACACTATTGTTAGTCAATGTAGACTAAGCTATGTGCATATTTGCAGTTCGCCTACCGGTCTATTTTATGAGGTGTTTTCTAGGTGAAAGATGCCCATCGAGGTCGACATAAACTGCAGCTGCAGACTGGAGTGACCGGAGACACCGGACGTGACTTTATTTATGGGTTTCCCACACACCTTTGACCGGGATCCCGTGTGGAAAAGGCGTTGGGCTTGACTTCCCTCGATAGGAAATACTGCGATTCTACCACAGGTTGACGAAGTGTTCTAAATATATAACAAGGTTTATAGGCAACACCAAGTCCAAAGTCAAGGGGGTAGTCTCTTATGATAAATATAGGCCTTTTTGTAGCAATAAGAATACGCATACAGCCAGTGTTACTTCCATTGAACTGATTACGTTACATGGGAAAGTATCTGAATAAAATTATTCTGACCGATAGAATATGTATTTTGGAACATAACTGTTGCGTTTAAGTTGTTTGATCCATGGCGTATCCAAGAGAGGGCGATGGGCATCTATCTGCCCCTCTCAATTTTTGAATTATTGTCACTCTCTCGTAAATCCCTCTCCTTCGTTGTGTGGGACAAGTTCGAAAGCTAGCATTTATTAGCAATGGAACATGTGGCCCCGGGCAGACGTTCTTCATCACTGTGAACCATTGCCCCTATCTCTGTGCCCCCGTATGTATTGGTCATTACTTCTCCGATGAATGTAGCCTTTGCTGTTGTTGTTGTTGTTGTTGTTGTTGTTGTTTGTGCACCTGTTTGTTGTAATTTTTATCCGCAAACTGAAACTATATTCTTGGTACTTGATCAAGGCTATATACCGTTATTATGCTGACATAACTAGATTTGTTCAGGTAATATTGGTTGTGAATGTGAACTGTCGGTTGCCGTTATGCTATCCAGGGTTGCCGTCTTCCTGACAACCTTGTTTCATTACCTTGTCATGCTTGTCTTGCTTTCGAGGTACCTTTCGTAGTCTGTTCACAATGCCTTGGGTCTGAGCTGACAGCTGAATACATGGCAGGAACATCTTGCAAACGCGATTATCACACGAGCAGCGTCAGTCCCATGCTTCTCATGTATACACAAGACTATTTCTCTTACCAGTCGTTTCTAACATTCAGACGGTCATGACGGTGAGGCCTTGTCATGTTGGAAATTGGATGTAAATATGAATAGGGTTGTGTTTAAAGGGATCTAGTAACATTGTCCAAATCCACACAACTTCATTATAAGTCCAGTGGTTCTATCATATCTGGTTGTATCCGTACGTAGGCTATTACCAATAGAAGTCTTTAACAGGTTTCGGTTTTCAAATTTCCCTTTCGAGAGATATTTAAGATTGGTGTTCGGATTTTTAACTATCCACTGGATAGTCATAACTGTCAGTGCAATGAGTTAGCGAATATCCCTTTATTTAACTAATATTTATAACTCCACCATGCTCGAAATGTATAGAAAATTACAAACGACTAAGTAAAAAGCCTGTTATCATTAAAAAAAAAGAGCAATTAAAGCACAAAAGGGAGCTCTCTAAAAAAAGCATTGGTTTCAACCATTTTTCATGCAAAATTATGCATGTGATGTTTTGTTGAAATAATGATTAAATAGAGAGATCATCAACAACTATTTTAAAACCTCTTTTGAAAATTGTTGAAAAAAAGCAAGCACTTTTTTAATAAAAAAAAAATCATCGAATATATCTGGGCCCCAGATTTATTACGATCGAATATATTTATTAAAGGACAATGAAATCCAGACAAATTGTTGTGTGCACTATAAGACACTAAATATAATGAATAGTCTCTGAAAATTTGAGCACAATCGGTCAAGTAATAAGAAAACTATGGCTCTTTGAAAAGAGCCATGTATTTTTTCGAGTGACTCAAATTGGCAACGCTCTCTGGCAAAGTTGTGGACAACTCCCCATACATTTTGTACACAAAATTTCAGTTTTGTTCAATTTTCTCAAAATGTATGTTTACCCTTCGTTCGAGTTCAACATATGTTTTGTAGAATGCTTTTATACATAACATATCATGAGTTGGGGGAATGGAAAAATGTGACTATGAAGAAAACTGTAAAAATGGGAACATTTGTGTACAAAACATATGGGGAGTTGTCCACACACTTATCAGAGTGCGTTGCCAATTTGAGTTCCCCATAGGAATAAATGGACATCTTCAAAGAGCCGTAGTTTTCTTGTTTCTTACCCGATTATGCTCTAACTTTCAGAGATTATTCTTCTTAATCTCTTCAAGACTATGAAAGCAACATTTTGCTTGGGTTTCATTGCCCTTTAATATTTCAGCCGTATCTGAACCAATTTTGATCAAATAAAGTTAATTCTGCCACTAAAATTGTATGCTCTTTCAAATTTTACACTCAGTTTGTCTTATCTCACAAAAAAATTATTTCGTGCAGCGCCCTCTATACCAAAACTGAACTACCCCTTTAATATTCTTGACGCGCATGGGTGGGAGTTAAATATGGGTCATCATGCGGTACTAAATAATCATCAGCATAACGTTAACAAGGGATAATTGGTTATAATTATGAGACCAAAGGAAATGTAGTTGGTTAGAATCCCCTCAACAAGACTGAGATATACCAAAACGACATTCATGGAGCTAATGGGTAGGTCCATTTAGCGATGCCAATTTAATTCTCTGCGGTGGACGAATGCACAATCAAACATTGGTCAGATGCAATTAGGTCCAGGCGATCCATTAACAGCTTGCAGTTGACAGTTTGTCAATCAAAAGCTTTCCTGAAGTAATATGTTGTGTGTAATTATATAGACACTTCACGGAAAGCGTTGCCCAGCAATTTGCGAGCATGTTCGTTGAATATTGCTTTGTCTGAATGAGTGGTCGTTCATGGCAATAATTTCATCCAGTAATATACATTTTCCCCCGCAAATAGACATTTAGCCCCCCGGGGGACCCCATGCCTACCTTGACAGCAATATCGACTCCCAAAGTCATGGTCCTATACTATACCCTATAGGGAGTTGGTACCTAGTACCTCAATGGTCCTGCTGTGAACATTATGACAAGGGGCATGATCACATTTGTACATAATATAAGTCAATTGCCGCAATGTGTACATAAAATAATGATCCTCACCCCACTTAATTTCCGAAAGCCCCTGATTTCTCGGAAACTTCATAATTATGTTCATTATCATGATTATAGCGAGAATATTTTGATAACTTATAAAATACCTTGCATTCCGTTGTGCATGTCGTTACTAATTTATGTGTAAACTGCGATGAATACATTTTCTGTGGTTCACTTATATTATCAAATAATACATGTTTTAGTTATGACAGGTTAAAGGCTCAAATATGAAAACAACTGTGAAGTTCCGGAAGTTCATCCCAATTGCTTTGTAGTTATAATTGTTTTGTATTGATCTGATGTATTTGTGATGATTATAGTTTGCGCGGGAAAATAAGGTGTTGTTTCTGCGATAGGAAAGATTGACCTATAAATTATCATCGAATAAGTGTCCGGGTTGTTTATGCTGCGTGAGGTCATTTAAACAATATTAGGCTGGATGTTTACGGAGGATTGTAAATTACATTCAATAAAGCTGTAATAACGACTGTAATAACCGCCATGCGCCTCTCTGTTTTTGGTAGCTAAGGGCGCTCTTGTTTCCCCATGCGATGCCATCCATGATAATGTTCAGAAGCACCAAAGCTAAATGGCAGTTTTGGGAGACACCTCGAACATATTTGTTTCACTAAACAACTTTGACAACTACTTACGCACATCAAAGAGTGTTTAACAAGATAAAAAATAGTAAGGCAGGAAAGTGGAAAATAAACAATACTCTAGAATTTACACACTATTTGTTTCGCTTTCGAAGAAAATTGACAATGTTTGAAGTATACCTGTTCACCTGTGTATATTTGAATTGACTTTCATATCTCCACGTCTGGAAATAGCATTAACAAACAAATCATGGTCTCAGTCTGCTAGGGATTTTCCCTAAATCTAAAAATGAAGCATGTTTTTTACTTTTTGTCATGGCAGCAGATTTAAATCCAAAAATTTGTTTCATATTTCTTTAATATTTATTTCTAAACAATCTTCTGGTCAGGTGAAAGTGTTTATTTCCTTTACTAAAACCACTAAAACGAGATAAAGTAAGATTCATTTCCCAAGTTTTCAGCGACCTCCCACACATCATGTTCTTTCATATCGCCATGATAAGATCTATCAGCACTTTCAAATCATATGATCTTTATAGTCCTTTATTTTCGAGTATCAAAATAATAATCCTGCCAAGAAGTATAAATTTAAATTATTTACTACATTTTATAATGACTCGAAATGACTGTATATTTTTAAGAGAACAACCATGTTAATAAAGATAGAATTGGTCTCTATAAGCAGATAAATGTAGATAAATTATTAAATTCCTCTGTTTGGTCTTAGCGGTTTATTTTGTCTCTATAGTTAAGCCTTATGTAATGATCTTCTTTATAGATTGTCACCCTTTTAACATCATTATGGGATTTCATTATAACTCGGGTGTCTTTTGTTGCTTGATGTGTAAAATTATGTTATTGATGTGTTTATTTTAAGAGCGAACAAGGAATATATGAATGAAAGAAAGAATGTTGACCCTATGTACGAACAGTCGTCATACTAAACTGCACCTACATGACCTACACACTCCGTTATCAGCTAATTCTGGACTTCTAATTGGACGGAAGTTTTCCGTAATCCCGATTTCCTTTATTCGAACAGGACATCTGATTTTCGCGCCAAGCCCGCGCATCGTTGACGTTCGGTGGAATGGAAGTTGACATATCAATTCCAACATCCATCTGAGTTGCGGTTGAGCGCCATGGTGCGTCCATTACCACGATTATACTAAGTAATGTACTTTTTAAGTAGAGGAACCCTTTTATAGGCATCTTGAAGTACAACATGGTCTGAAGTTGCTGGACAACTTCAAGACGATTAAAGGTTCCTTTGTACTTACCTTTTATTATTTAAAGATCATACTCTCAATTCCACGAAAAGGTATTTCAGGCTAGTTCTTAAAGGATATTTTATTTCAAATATTAAAACTATCTCGCAACTTTAGAATGTTTGCTTATCCATATATATTTAAAACATTAAACTGCGATTTCCACAACTACCGTATATTTGTTAAAGGATATTAAGCAGAAGATCGAACAACAGCTAAAAACGCAGAAGCTAAACGTAATCATGGTAACTCAATTGATAATGTATACATCTGTGTTTCATAAAGAAATGTACGGTACTTTCATTTTTTCATTTGTATTACGCGAATCAGATACATGAATGATCTTACAACATTTCTGATATAACTGAAAACGGCACAAGCTATTTTTAATTGTTCTTATTTATTAGAAATCTATTAATTAAAGTATCATCAAGTTCGTTTGGTATCTTCAGGCCTGTATCTTCTAGAAGTATGGCAATGCTTATAATTGATTTAATTTATTGATAATAATGGCACTTTCACTCTCGATAACGATGGGTGACATGGCCATTCCCAAGTCCAAAGCTCCTCAATTACGTGTGGAATCTGGAACTGACTTGCCCGAATCCCAAGAATTTGAGGACGGGTCCACGGGTATCTATAACGACTCAAGTGGTCTTTGCGATCTTATTATGACTTTGATATACACGTACATGGGTGTCAGTGGTGGGATGTATCACTGCTTAAACATGTTAAAATTAACTACCTAGTATCTTTAAACTCCTCATTGGCGTTTGGAACCTGGGATCGAATGGGCCCTATTACCTAGAACTTAAAGATGATGGGCCATGCACGGGCATCTAAAAACAACTCAGTGGAGATCTGCTATCTTCTGATATGTCTCTGATATGTCTCTTATAAATATGTAAATGGGTGTCAACCATGAGCTGCTGTGGCATATATCCCTGCTATTAAAGTAAACTGACTGCCGAGCTACAACCTCCTCAATTAAGTCTGGAATCTGGAACTGACTGACCCGAATCCCAAGAATTTGAGGACGGGTCCAGAGGTATCTATAACGACTCAAGGGATATTGAAGATCTGATACTATGATTATGAATTGTTATGCCTCCGCCAACGAAGTGGCCGGAGGCATTATGTTTTCGGGTTGTCCGTCCGTCCGTCCGTCCGTACGTCCGTCCGTCCCGTTTTCGATCTCGCGATATCTCAAGAACCAGTCGACGGATCAATTTCAAACTTGGTATGAGTGTACATATTGGGGTGACAATGATCTGAATAGATTTTAGGGGTCATTAGGTCAAAGGTCAAGGTCACAGGACTCAATATATATGCAAAAATGCCTCGTTCTCGCGATATCTCAAGAACTGGTTGACGGATCAATTTCAAACTTGGTATGAGTGTACATATCGGGGTGCCACTGATCTGATTAGATTTTGGGGTTCATGAGGTCAAAGGTCAAGGTCACAGGACTCAATGTATGCGCAAAAATGCCTCGTTCTTGCGATATCTCAAGAACCGGTTGACGGATCAATTTCAAACTTGGTATGAGTGTACATATCGGGGTGCCACTGATCTGATTAGATTTGGGAGGTCATGAGGTCAAAGGTCAAGGTCACAGGACTCAAAATGCGAAAATGGCTTGTAATGGCAAAATTTAAAGAACTGAATGTCCGATTTCAATCAAACTCGATACCTGAATGTATCATAAAGAGTCAACGTAGCCATAAAATGTTGGGGTCATGAGGTTGAGGTCAAGGTCACGGGACTCATTATACATGCAAAAAAGCTTGTAATGCCAAAATCTCAAGAACTAAATGTCAGATTTCATTCAAACTTCGAACCTGAATGTTTTTGAGGGAGCCATCAAAGATTGGGGTCATATGGTGAAGGTCACAGGACTCAAAATATAGGAAAAATATTTAAAAAAATTATATCAGTGCATGTTAATTTGGGCTTGATATTAAAATCGCGTGATAGCGGAGGCATAATTTTCGATTGCGCGCAATCGAAGATCCATCTAGTTACTTATGATATACACGTAAATGGGTGTCAGCGGTGTGATGTACCATAACTTAAACATGTTAAAATAAAATGACGGCATATCTTCAAACTCATCACTGCCATTTGGATTTGGGATTGAATGGGCCTGTTTTATACCTAGAATATGAGGATGCGTCCATACACTGGTATCTAAAAACAACTCAAGGAGTACTGGAGGTTTAATAATATTATAGAATATCGTGAATTTGATATACATGTACATGGGTGTCAACTGTGGGATGTATCACTGCTAAAATTACGACAAGCACTCTTTATAATTTGATATTGGAATACGGAATCGGATGGGTCCAAATTCCAGGAACTTTAAGAAGGGTCCACGGGGATCTATAGATACCAACTCAAGTGGTATTGAATGTCTGAAATCAAATAATACGATTGACCTTGATGTAGGTTACGTCTAAATGGATGTCAACGGTGGGATCGAATCGAATCCGATGGCCCCGTATCCCAAGAATTTGTAGACGAGTCCACGATTCACAGTCACATTAATTTATGTCTATATACGTGTGACGGTGTGATACTAGAAGTATTTCCCGACATAACCACCGCATTACTTCAGGTTGGCAATCTCGCAATGTGTCTATAGAACTAAGAGTCCCAATCGTGACTTGGTGAAATTACACACGGACTATCGGTTGAGTTGTTGCAACCGTAAGAATGACACATCGGTTTTACCAAATTGTTGTGTATGACACTTCAATTGAATAAATGTAATTACATTTTAACGTAATTATGTAGTATTTGTTTACAGAATGTGATGTAACAGGGAAAGCTGACAGACTTTATAAGGAGTAATAATTATTTAAATCAACACCCTTGTGGCTTGCTGGGATTATTTATATAGTTCATCCTCAGTAGGATCCATGGCCTATTAGATAACGTTCATTTTTTCAGTAACAGCTGTTGTCATTTGTTTTTCATGGGAAAGTATTCCTTAATGTAAAGGCATTGATCACTTCCCTTCATAATGGCTTTTCAGGAAATATGAGCATAGAAAATATCAGATAATATTTTTGTTCTTCGAATTAGCCACCGTACATGAATATTCCGAGCGTGTGTGGCATTTACCGAAAGTTTGAACTTGCTTGATATTCCCTAGGCCTCTATTTTATCGCGACAGCGCGGAACAGTGATTTACGGTCGTGTATTATAACTCGTGAATTGATGATGATTCTGTTCTCGAATAGAGATGCGTCGTAATTTGTTTTTGGCACCCAGCTCTCTGTCTTTCAAATTCTGATCCATCCATCCATCGTTATCGTATGGCGTTACATCCGATTACTTCGGAGAAAGAGGTTGGAGGTATTATAGAGAAGGGTGTCGGTGGGGTGTAGACCAACGTCACCTGTCGTTATCGTCCACCCCTGTCCCCTGGTATTCTGCCCCAACTGACTCCCTTCTATACTCACTTGACCTCGTCTTCACCCTTCGTGTAACGTATCCCCTGTTCACACACACTTTTTTCAGCCCTTAATCATGACTAAAGAATCAGCAGCTGACTATAGCATCAGCTTCTCATTAAAAATTCGTGTGTCTGAACGCTTACTAACGATACGACATATCGCTAGTGATGACTAGCGATACGCTGGTTTTATCGTCGTTTCGTACGAGAGCTGACTATAGAATCACGCTTATTCCGTGTGTGAACGACCATAACTCGCTAATCATGACTAAGTGGGCGTGGCTTAATGCGAACGTTCGCTCGCACAGCTGCAGAGAGAGAGCGCAGACAGAAAAAAGGACAACACACTGCGCAGTAGCAAACTGCGCACTTATACGATGTTTGGGGGGTTCGGCGCCACCTGTGAACCAGCTGGTGTCCGATATGCTCTGTGTGTGTGTGTGTGAACGTTGACCAGGTTTGATTTAATCATCACTAGCGATACGACGTATCGTTAGTTATGATTCTATAGAGATGATTAAGGGGTGAAAATGTTTGTGTGTGAACACGGGGATGGAGGATTTATCTCACACTCTCTTTTCTGTTGTAGATATGTATGTTTAATGAATTTGGGAAATGCGACGTTATACAACAACCGACTTGACTTTATACTTGACAATCGAAACTTTTAAATGAAAATGAGGAGAGAAAAATTGGCTTCGCCGGGAATCGAGCCCGAGACCTCCGGATTGCTAGACCGGTGATCAACCATCGCGCCACAAAGACCATGGAATCGAAACTTTTGTTACAAACTTGTTTGTTGTTTACAATTAAAGAAGCATTGATTTTAAATGTCAACGAATAATTCGTGTATCTGTCAAAGAATAATTCGTGTATCTCTCAACACTTCCAAGCTTCGACAGTGCAACTTGTATTTCAGAGAATGGAGGAATGTAGGAAAAGAGATATTAACCTCGATTTCTCACAGGATCGAATGACGGAGCCGGAAGATGCGCAGCGCTTCAATCCATTAACCGCGAGGATTTTAGGCATCTGTATAGATGGATTTTAACCATCCCGTAAAGGGACAGATCCTCTTTTGTAAGCCAAATTTCAAAAGTTGCGAGGTTATTGTCTTATATGAAAGAAAATGTCATTTAATAGCATGCCTGAAAAACTTAGGGCTTGAAATCTCTTTTTCGTGGAGTTATAGACCTAAAACTAATAAACCGTCGTCCAACAAACAATTGTGCATTATACATATATTCACCCAGTGAGGAAGTTCGTACAGGGATTCCAAGAAGTACCACAACGCTATGCGTGACCCCTACGTGACTCGCGCTAGCTACGTGACCCGCACACACATACGAATAGCATGACCGCACACTAGGCAAAATAACCAAACCTCGCTTAAACTGACTACTAGTCTATCAGGTTATGTAAAGCAGCATTTTTTTTTGCTATAATCTTGGAAACAGTTTTTAATTTGGTCTTAATACATTACTGATGTGAAAAAGTGATGTTTCCATCAGGGTGCATTTTGGCGATTTTAAAGATAATTAGCTAATTTGCATATTTGTGAAATAAGGTCGGGGGTCATTTTCTATCTAGGAATAGTACAATATTGATAAAAACTAGTATTCTAGGGTATTTTGAGGCAAGGATTCCATTTCCGGTGCTCGTTTGTAAGTGCTGTATGGGAAACACTCTGAAATCAAAGATGGCTTCCCCTAATTTGCATATTTATGAATATTATTGATTTTCAGTGGCTACAGCCCCTAATAAGCAATAATTCCGGATTATTATTTGTCAGTTATGTTCTAAGTATGTATTTAAGATATCAAAGATGAGTTAACATCATGGCAACCTCTAGCAATGCATATTATTTGCATATATATGTATTTTACCTAATTTGCATATTCCCCCAAATCGAGTATATTGGGAACCCGGCAAGTAAAAAAGACAAGTAATACCACTTTTCCAAGGTTTTAGGAGGCAACGAATCCATTCATGATACTTATTTACCTGTATCACCTCGGCAACCCACATAAATTCAAGATGGCCGCGATTGTCATTTTAAAGTAAATAATGCTATTTGCTACTTAAACGGCATTTTATTGATAAAAGTATGATTTGCTTACTGTAAGCAAACAACTACATTGTGATTCAAATATTCTAGTTGCTCATTCCAATAATTAAAAGTCAAAACATTATAATATCAATCTAATATAACCGAAATAATATAGTCGTGTATGATAACATGTGTAATTTAGGGAGCAGTCATCTTGGATTTGAGATGGATGCCATGGTGATACAGGTAAATAAGTATAAAAAATGGATCTGCTGCCCCAAAAAACCTTGGAAAAGTGGTATTACTTGTCTTTTTTACTTGCCGGGTTCCCAATATACTCGATTTTGGGGAATATGCAAATTAGGTAAAATACATAATTATGCAAATAATATGCATTGCTAGAGGTTGCCACGATGGCAACTCATCTCTGATATCTTAAATGCATACTTAGAACATAACTGACAAATAATAATCCGGAATGATTGCTTATTAGGGGCTGTAGCCACTGAAAATCAATAATATTCATAAATATGCAAATTAGGGGCAGCCATCTTGGATTTCAGAGTGTTTCCCATACATCACTTACAAACGAGCACCGGAAATGGAATCCTTGCCCCAAAATACCCTAGAATACTAGTTTGTATCAATATTGTACTATTCCTAGATAGAAAATGACCCCTGACCTTATTTCACAAATATGCAAATTAGCTAATTATCTTTAAAATCGCCAAAATGCACCCTGGGACCAAAGATAAAAAATGGAAACATCACTTTTTCTCATCAGTAATGTATTAAGACCAAATTAAAAAATGTTTCCAAGATTATAGCAAAAAATTTCACAACATTTATTTACACTTCATTAGGGGATATACTATACATATAATTACATATTCTTCATTTTTTAGATCTTTTTCCGTGACACACCTTTACAAATGTCGGCTTCACAATACCTATACCAGAATAAGTACAATATTGTTGTAATATTATGCTAAATCAGTTAAACTCCTTTATTGACCGATATATAGTTTGATGGAGGGACGCATTCGTTTTTCATTAGTAGAATCAAAATTACAGGGCTGTTCGATCTGATTTTTTTGGTGTGTTTTACATTCATCCCCATCCGTCAACTGGAAACTGTTTAGACGTTTTGTAAAAGAGGAACTGTCCCTTTAAAGGGATCTAGTAGTAACTTTGTTGACATCTCAACCCTAAGACTAAATCCTAATCATAACTCTAGGTTGGAAGCAACATTTAAAACTTTTGATCACAAAACAAATATTTACCTCCGAAATGTTCAGCTGTCATCTACAGCCTTCGTCAGCGTTGTGATCCGAAGACTGTAGATGGCAGCCGAAAATATCGGAGGTCAATATTTGTATTGTGATCAAAAGTTTAAAATGTTGCTTCTTATGAAATACCAATACAGAAGAACTTTCATTATAACTCTAGGTTCTTCATTCTTACTTTGATCATAGACCTAATGAGATGTAGATCAATTAGTTAGTGGATATTACCATTTTATTTAAAGTAGTGCATCCGTATGATCTGGGGATGTACATGCACCCCAAGCAGGGCTGTAGTCGAGTCCACAAGTTCCGAGTCCGAGCCCCCAACGAAAAAGCATGTTCCCATTTGTTTTACATTGGGACTCGGCTCCGAGTACTATAGTCTCGAGTCCGGACTCGACTACAGCACTGCATCCCAGGAAGGGAAGATTTCGATGTAAGCAGGAACGCCGTATCAATTACATTGGAAGGCCCTTCTGATTCATTCATCAGTTTCCATTGAAGAAAAACTAGCGACAAGGAGAAAAACGAGATATAATCAGCGACGTACGTAAGAAGAGGAGGTCACCATTGGGGTCAGCCGTGACATCACGTTCGAACTTGACATGCTACTAAATCACAAAAAGTGTTCCTCGGTCACACCTTTGCGTATTGGGCTTGCGTATTGCTGCGTATTGCTCGAACGCAGACATACGCAGATACACCCAATAAAGCGCAATGATGCGAGTTCACTACGTACTCAATACGCAGACTAGCGCAGGGGCCTGCGTATGTCGCTCGCATGTTTTAAAAATGTCTAAACTCTCGCAAGCAAACGCAAGGTCAAATTGCATACGAGCGGGAGCGAGTGACAACCAGTGAATGCGAGCAACAGCGAGCGACAGCGAGTGACCTTAGCGCAGGTATACGCAATCATTCGCAACTCATTTTTTTGAGCGCGTGTCACTGCGTATAGCTGCGTTTCCCACACGATTTACCTCGCTGTAGCTCGTTGTCGTTCGCATGATTGCGCATATTGTTGCGCTGTTGCTCGCACACCGCTCCTAGCAACACGAATCACTGCGATGGCCGCTCGCTTTGCTGCGAGTCTCGCTCGTGTGCCACTCGCTATGCTGCGAGTCTCGCTCGTGTGCCACTCGCTATGCTGCGAGTCTAGCTCGTGCGCCTTTCGCTTTAGCTCGCTCTCGCTGGTTCCCGCTCGCTTTAGCTCGCTAGCACTACGATTGGCTGCCTAGCAGGACCCGTAAAATGACCAGTTTTTATATACCGCCGCAGCCCGAACGAGCTGATACGCTTCAGATCGAGTTGGCACGCAACAGTACGAACGGCAGTCGAGCTAAAGCGAGCGAATACGCAGTGAGACGCAACGATACCAACTGGTGCGAGCGGCTAGCGAGCGGCAAGCGAGCAAAGAACGAGTTCCATACGCAGTGTGGCGAGCACACCGCGTATTGAATCGTACTGCTTCGAGCAACAGCGAGCTAAAGCGTGACAATAGGCAAACATAGGCAACCGTAGGCAGTCTATATACGAGCGGCATACGAGCTACATACGCAATAGTGTGACTGCAAACTTCAAAATCGCTGCGTATTGCGGGGTAAGGCTGCGTATTGATATACCCCGTCTAGCGCAGCAATACGCAGCAACATACGCAAAGGTGTGACCGAGTTGCAAGGAAAGTGTCTCGATGTAAGAGGAAAAAGTAAGTCTCACTTAAAATAACATGGACGGTCATATTATCAGGGGAAATAATTATATTCGTTCATTCTCTTCCATGTTCCATCTATTTTGTCATCAGTTCCATTGAGGAACAGCTTAGCAATGAAAAGGTTAATCAAATGACATCACATTACAACTTTCCAGTTCGTATTTTGTCAAGAAACAAGGGTAGTGTATTGATGTAATGGATAACATCGTCTTCCTAACTTAAATACACGGAAGACCCCGCTATGAACACGATGAAAAGGAACTTCGCGACGAAAAAGGGATCAACCAAATGACATCACATCTACACTTCAGTCTTCAAGGGGGGAAGTGTAAAGCTAGGTATCCTTCGATGGGGTATCCAATTTGACTAACCGTTTCCTATATGGATCTTGCACGTTGATATTA
>JBAMJV010002395.1:0-93244 GCA_037951105.1 Echinarachnius parma | reverse complement strand
CACAAAAAAATTGTGATGTGCAGCGCCCTCTCTACCAAAACTAAACTACCCCTTTAAACAATAAAATCATCTTTGTTTGATCAAAATCGGTTCAGAAACGGCTGAAATATCCATAAATATAACAATTTGTAATAAACCCGGGGCCCCGGGTTTATTAGAGAATTTTGAACCAGCCGTTAAAAATTCCAAAAAAATGCTTCCTCTTTTCAAAAAGTTACAAAATAGGTAATTAAATAGTTGTTGGTTATTTCTCTATCTAATCACTATTTCAACAAAGCATCACATGCACAATATTTTATTCAAAATGGTTGAAACCGAGGAGTGTTTAGAGAGCGCCCTCTTACGTTTTAACGGCTCTTTTTTAATGATAACATGATCTTTACTACGTCATTTGTAATTTTGTGTTCCTTTCTAGTTATAACTATTAGTTTGTAATGTAATGATGCAGGTTTTGGTTACTAAAATTCAGTTTCACTAAAACTGTAATCTCCTTACCAGAACTCAACTATCCCTTTAAAGTTGAGTTTTGGTAAAGAGAGTACATGTGGTTTTAGTCAAACTGAATTTTAGTAACCAAAACCTGCACTATTACATTACAAACTAATAGTTATAACTCCAACACGCTCGAAAGGAATACAAAATTACAAACGACTAAGTAAAAAGCCTGTTATCATTTTTTTTAAAGAGCTGTTAAAACTCAAGAGGGCGCTCTTTAAAAAGTAATTGGTTTCAACCATTTAAAATAAAATATTGTGCATATTATGATTTTTTTTTTGAAATAGTGATTAGATAGAAAGATAGTCAACAACTATTTAATAACCTCTTTTGTAACTTTTTGAACAGAGGAAGCATTTTAAAAAAAATTGTAACGGCTGGTTCAAAATTATCTAATAATTGTGGGGCCCCACAAATTATTATTACAAATGGTTATGTTTAGTGGATATTTCGGCCATTTCTGAACCGATTTTGATAAAATAAAATTTATTCTGTCATTAAAATTGTATGCTCTTTCAAATCACGAAAAAAATATTTTGTGTAGCGCCCTCTATACCAAAACTCAACTATCCCTTTAAAACTCATTGCAATTACACCAAAATGGCAATTTGAAAATTATACATTATCATAAATATAATTTGTGTATATTTAGTTTGAGATCGGCAGTATATACTAGAAGCAAGCAAGTTAGCCACTCATGTGATTTATGATAACTAACAGCTCTTTTCTGTATTTTTAAAAGTCTATTCAGATACATGTACCATGATACGATTTGCAATTCGCCCAATCTGTAGAGTACTACAAAATAAGAATTATGATGATTCGGCATTCGTTGACCGTTGTCCCGAAGGATAATAGCTATACTAGTACTGTAAAAAAAAAAATTTGTTGAAATTACTCAATTATGAATTTCTTTAACAGATTGCCTTAATTATTTTAAGTTACTTTATTACTTTTTGCAAAAATTACGTCATTACAATTTAGACTTATTACATAATCCAAAATGATTGTAACTGCGTAAAATAAAATAGGAAGTTTATGGAATATTTAGGACAAAATCGTGTGAAATACATTTTCGTAGCGAAATGCTGCTTTTATTGAGAAAGTTTCCCTCCATTTAACTCACTTATTCGGAACGCAAAATCCTTTATTCCTAAACCTAAGTTCCGATATATATTATGCTATATCCTTCGCTGTATAATATTCGCTCTTCCTATGCCTAGACATGCATGATTAATTTGTATAATGGTGCGTCTTTGGATGGACATTTTAACGGTTAAAGGTACAATTGAGTATTGGTACTTCCCGAAATGGCCCTTGACACTAAATTGGTTGGTTTTAATTCCATTTGAAAGTTCCTTGAATAAAACATGTAAATGAGAACCATTCCCTTTCAAATGCTCTCATAGTTGACAATTTTGATTTCAAGATATTTTATTCATAAGTCTACCGGCTGGGGGACATTTTGACTTTTTAGAAAAATACAAAAAATGCTTATAGACTACTGTGAAAAAAAATCTAAATAGGTTTTTAAATATATAGTTGTTGATGATAACTCTATTGGAATCATTATTTTAACAAAACATTAAATGCACAATTTTGTATGAAAAAATGGCTAAAACCAATGACTGTTTAAAGAGCGCCCTTTTGAGTTGTAACGGCTCTTTAAAAAAAAAATGATAACAGGGTTTTTACTTAGTCGTTTGTAATTGTGTATACCTTTCGAGCATGGTAGAGTTATAACTATTAGTTTGTACCGTAATGATGCAGGTTTTGGTTACTAAAGTTAAGTTTGACCAATACTCAACTATCCCTTTAACTGTTATGTACAGACTTGGCACAGAATATTCACACCAGTTGTGTGAGGCGGCTATAATACCAGTCATTTGTCTTTGTCCCCTTGTTGTGATCAATTTCAATCTTTAACAATTACTTAAATATTTGTATTTGTTTGGTTCAAATTACTTAAATGTATCTAGTTTATTTTTCCACTTAATTTCTTAATGTCATTTTTATATGAATTGATTAAGTTGTTTGTAGAACTAAAATTGAGCGAGTTAGGCAGGACAAAAATGTGTTTTTGCTTAAATTCTAATTGGAACAAATAAGTAATAAATTACTGTCAGAATGTGCCATCATGATTGTCAAATGTATGTGTATAGCGCCAGCTTGTGTATGGGGTGTATGTTTTTTTGTATACACTGTGTATTTTATGCGCGCCAGGCTGGCAAAATAACAAGTGGTTGTAATTAGGGTAGTATAATAATACGGTGTTGGTGTGTACATGTACGTAGATCACTGAATCTGAGCCGAGTCGGTAGTTACGTTGCAAAGTGGTAAGTAATTTTCTTATAAATCTCTTTATTATTTATCTGTTTCATGATTAATTTCATGTGATGCAATGGTGGTATTGTGAAACTTGTGCGGGTGTCATTGTTTTACCGCAAAATTTGCGTGATTTGCATCGCCATCGGTCTTTTAGTTGTATTTATTCCAAATTTTGGAGGCGGTGTTCTGGTGGCTGCACAGTGTGGGTACCGTGCATATGGGACTGCAGCCGCGCCAGGCACCCTTGTATTACTCTATTGGATAGGGTACCGCACGCCTGCGTCGCGATGTACACTAGCGAATGGGAAACTGTATGGCCAAGTATGCCCAAGTATGCCCAAAAGTCACACTGCCGTATAGCAGTAGTGACTTCACTAACCCCCGTTTTTTTTGTAGGACTGTATATGACGTTAAATTAATCACTGTGCGTTTTTTTATTTTCTCACCCAACTTTGCAGATCGTGCTAGATGACAGGTTTAAAATCCTCCATTTGGAGGCGTCACGTTGCCCCTAGCTAAATTGAAATGGGCTACAATTTTATTCGTTGGTCCTGAACTGCACGTCAATCCAGCATCACCGCACACGTAAAATGGCGTTCACCGTGTAGCTAGCGCAAATTGTATTACGTCATCAATCATACGAACTTGTTTTGGTCGGAAGCAAGGCTCATCATCAACTGTTAAAACTGCAAAGTAAAAATGTATAATTTAATTTAATGTGTGTACGTTTTTTCATAAAAAATAAATATATTCCATCGTATTTTATTTAATTCTATTCAAAAATCAGTCGTTACAATTTTTAAATCCATATTCTTTAAAAGTTTTAAAAACAACAATTCGCAAGCAAAATACGGTAGTTTCATCTCAAGCGCACTCAGTGGCACACACTTTATTTCCGATTTGACAGGCATACAATAATGTGCGTAAGTAATTTACAACGTATCAATTCATGGCTGGACGAAGACTACCTAACGAAAGGTCATTTCAGCAACACACTTTTCACGGTACTTCCGTCGCAAGCGTGTGCGATGATCAGCGCTCGACGCGACTGCATGGCAAATGAACGTGAAAATTGGCTGATTCATAGCAAGAAAAGTGGGTAAGTATCAAAAACACATCTTTCAATGATTTAATTTCACCTTATAGATTACAAATGTCATGTCATAAGTGGAATGAATGAACGGGGAGAAACCCTACCTTACGTTTTGATGTAGGTGGGGATGTGGGTACCTGTATAGGTACCCACATGTAATGGGGATGGGGTACCGTAGCTACACCAGTAACGGATCACTTTTTTGTGGATACAATTTCTTGCTAAGACAAAATATTTTTTATTGACTATCATACATCGTTAGAAAGCTAAAATGGTGCAGATTACGAATATTGTAAATTCAAACTCATTCCGTCACTAATAAGCAAATCACTGCGCGTTTTACGAACCCCTTACGCTGCACCAGTAACGGATCACCACTATACCAGTAACGGATCACTTGGCTTTATTTTAAAAATAATTGACCAATTATCTTAATTTTTTCATCAAAGTGTTTGCAAATTTGTAATTAATATCCAGGAAAAATGTTACTTCTTAAACGTGCTTCATTATTTAGTTATGAAGAGTTGAATTCTGCCACACATGATCTTGTTATGAAATGTTAGCAGAAATCACACAAAAACCCGAATTTACGAAAATATCCAAGTAATTTTCGATTTTTAAGTTAGAAATATCACAGATTCTAGTGAAATACATTGTTACAGCAAAACAAAATTAATTCTGATCTTTTGTTTTGTTTTTATAAGGATTTGAAAATGGGTGATCCGTTACTGGTGTACTTAGATATTTCTGCTGTAATTATATGAAGGTGTGTCCCAACTTCGCGCACAAGAATTTCGGATTTTTTCAAAGTTGCTTAGGATCAAGAAAATTACAGTAATCTCAATGAAACAATCAAGAACTTTTTTTACCGAGTACGGTAGTCTCCATACTTCGCGCGTCAATACATAGGGCACCCTGCCATTGACTTAACACGTATCCCGTGTAGCAAACTGTAACGCGCATTTCAATGGCAGTGTGATGATGCAAACATTTTGCGCGCATTAGCATATAGCACGCGCGCCGTTGTCAAGCTATCTACGGAGATTGCGCGATCCGAAAGTAAATTTGAAGGGTAGGTCGAATAAAGGAGTATTTTGCGCAGCCTTTCGATGACAACAAATATGTTCTACTGGAACGATTTCCGTTTAATTTGCTTGATTCTTCCTCCTCCATAATTTTGTTGAAACACCAAAGTTGTGACTTACAAAAAAGACCACAAAAAGTGAGTATTTCTCCAGAAATATCGCTCTTTATTTGCTAATTTTTAGGTTGATGAGTAACTGATGTGTGCTCTTTCATTTGACATTGAAAATTTCTGTCGCCGTGTCCGTGTTCTAATTGTTGCGTATCTCGCCTATGATGCGCGAAGTTGGGATACGCGCGAAGTTAAGAGACCTGTCCATACATTAAAATTTGCCCTTTTTTACTATAAGCCTGCACCCAACCCGGAAATGCTGTGGGGTGTAAACCAGAACATCTTTCTGTGTAAATAATATATAAATTCTAGATCCGTCGGCATATTTTTGTTTTTTAACCCTCCCAGTGTCACGGGCCGATTTAATCGGCCCAGGTTCCGCCACCAGAACGTTTGGGCCGATATAATCGCCCCACACTTTGACAAGCTTTTGCATGCTTACTGAGTCAGGTCATGAGCTGTAAGCTCAACTGTGATTGGTCGAGAAGTATGGCAATGGATGATGTAAAAGATAAAGTCTCTATTTTTGTTGTCCAATCACAATGATTGTTTCATTTTCCCCTTGTTT
The DNA here is from genome assembly GCA_037951105.1 of Echinarachnius parma. Lineage (NCBI taxonomy): Eukaryota > Metazoa > Echinodermata > Echinoidea > Clypeasteroida > Echinarachniidae > Echinarachnius > Echinarachnius parma. Next base: position 87,565 of record JBAMJV010002395.1, on the reverse strand, counting down.
GGTTTGGTTTTTATCTGTTTTTTAGTTACGTGAATCAGCCCGGAAGTGGTTGTATCGATACGTGTGTGTATGAGTAATGAGTACGTGTATATAAGTGACGTATGCGCTACGTGCGATGCGCTACTCGCATGTCTCAACGTGGTCGCTATTGTCAAGCGATATTTTCAGTACATGATTTACAGTGATTTTGAGCTAACTTTGGAAGTTCTCGGAACCAAGAATGAGTGTTTCAACGGAGGACGAGGAGCCATTTATCAACCTAGAATCGGCATTTATCAAGATATTTTTGGTAACTGATGATTACTACAATGTACATTGATATCAAACGTCAACACCATACAGACACGGACACAGAAATAAAATTGTCTGAATAATACGATATTTTCGTGGGATTCTCGTACATCTAGCTAGGGCGCTAGGGCGCTAGGCAGTAAGCTAAGTTGACGCCAGGCCGACCGGCCAGGCGCGCGATATCGGGGATTCCCATTGTTGATCGAAGCTGGAAGTTTCGCCAACATTATTGTTATCATTTCGTGTTTTGCTCAGTAACTTCCCCATAATATCACTAGAAGAAAAACCAAATAATTGACTGGGAGTGTGATTATTGATAATTATTTTCTATCTGCAGACTACAGATCATTCACAATTCATTTTTTATTCCCACTCGAATTGATCGAAGTCGAAGTCGTGGTCGTGGAAGATTTTGTTGGTATTGTGCTTTTGCGTACACCAGAAAATTGTACCTTTTATCCCTAAAAATTATTACAATGAGGGCGCTCTACATAAAACTGATTTGAAAATGTACGAATATAATATACGTTAAAAATTATATAACCAATACATGACATATCTTACAGAAAATTGTATAAAACCTAACTATAGTCGGTCCAAGGCAGAATAAATATGCTGCATAATCATATTTTCGCAATATTTCATATGTGACATCGACGCACAATTTTGGAGATAAAAATGCCATCAAACATCATATGAAGACAAACTTTTTTTCCCCAGAAAGATAAATGTATATGCTTCAATGTGTATGTAAAAATGTATTATGTTTTGTTACTCATTATATGATAAAATGCTGTGGTCAGGTGCAGATTTGATTTTGAAATTTGTATTGCATGGCTTAGAGAGGGCGCCCAACTCAACAATGAGGGCGCTATTTATCAAAAAAAGATAGAAAACGCAAGAGTATACCGTAAGCTTCAAAATGATATATGACGTGTTGGGAAAGCTTTGAAGGAAGTGTTAAAAAATTATCAATCAACTAGACACTGTAATTCACCATAAATATGCCTGACATTGGCAACAGTGCTATATGACACAGATAGGGTTAAACATCTTATTAAAAAAAAAAAAAATTCTTGAAAATCTGAAATCTGTACATTTTGTCACTAGATGACACTATTTTGAAGGCTAATTTCTCACTTTTGCGCGATGATCATGGAACTAAGTTTTTATCACTTTTGAAAAGGAGATGATAAAGTTGATATTAGATGTACATTCCTCTTCCAGTTATGAAAATTAAAACAATTAGATAGTCACAAACGTCTTTATGCATCAATTTGGGTAGGTGATCCGTTACTGGTGTAGAAACGGTAATTAACAAGTGGCAATGGTCCACCTGAGTGGACCATTTACCAAGTAGATGTGGCACTGGGCCCGTTCTGTAAGTGTGGTAAATAATATTATTATATTGTATGGATTCACTTTACTACCACTTGCACTGCACTGTAAACAACGTAGCCCCAAAAACCTGTATTTATATAACCTGTATTATTATAAAACCTGTGTAAACTGTAAAAAAAACTGTAAGATAATTATTAATATATTGTAAAATAATTAGTAATTGATATAATAAATTGTAATTATCAACAACACTAAACTAACACTACAGTCTCCTAGAGGTTTACTAGAAATGTTTCTAGATCTGCGGTCCATTTAATTTGTTTAAAATTGTAAATACATGTTGCGTCGAGAGATGAATAACAAGTCAATTTTCATGTTGGCTAGACTACAGTGTAATTGACAAATCCATTTTGTTTGTACCAAATAACGATTAACCTGTTCCCTTTGGCTTTGGCCTTTGCGATTCTGAAATCCCTAATCATGCATACCCAAATATACAGATTTTGTAATATGTTTTTATTTATTTGGGGCCAAAAGAATTTGCAAAATCTTGTTTTTCTTGCCCGACCGAGACGCAATTAAAGGCAAAGTTGGCAAACAAGTTTATTTCAAGCATTGCTGTTGATATCGTATTAAAAAAAAAAAATAAATAAATCTGTGTGACTCACTCTTTCTCATATATGCCATCATTGATCTTTATCAAGTCTTCCAAACCAGACAGTATGTTGACTATGCGGGACTGAGAGACTTGGACCAGAGATTTCTGATTGGTATCTTCAAGATATTCAAGATACAGATCTTTAGACCAACCTGCCGTTGCCTTCGGGAACTTGTATTATACCCCTCTTTATAGTAAAGGGTAAAATATATTTCTTCATACTGGACATTTTTTTTTATAAACGTTTTAAAACAAAATAATCATGACGCATCCATCCCTAATTCCCTACATTTTAGTAAAAGACAGCTCTTTAACATTCAAACATTCTTTGCATATTGCGTAGATCTGTAGAAATGCAATTTGAGATTTACAAGTTTACATTTTATGTACAGTATGTTCAATTATTAAAGGGATAGTTGAGTTCTGGTAGAGAGAGTACAGTTTTAGTCAAACTGAATTTTAGTAACCAAATCATGCACCATTACATTACAAACTAATAATTATAACTCCATCATGCTCAAAAGGAATACAACAATTACAAACGACTAACTAAAAAGCCTGTTATCATTAAAAAAAAGAGCTGTTTAAACTAAAGAGGGCGCTTTAAAAAAATGCATTTATTTAAACCATTTTAAATAACATATTGTGCATGTGATATTTTGTTTAAATAGTGATTAGATAGAGAGATAATCAACAACTATCTAACAACCTCTTATGAAAAATTTTGAAAAGAGGAAGCATTTTAAAACGAATTTCAACGGCTGGTTCAAAATTCTCTAATAAACCTGGGGCCCCAGCTTTATTACAAATTGTTATATTTATGGATATTTCAGCCGTCTCTGAACCGATTTTGATCAAACAAAGATGATTTTATTATTTAAATATTATGCTCTTTCAAATTTTACACTCAGTTTTTCATTACCTCACAACAAAAAAAAGTAGTCTAGCGCCTTCTCTACCAAAACTCAACTATCACTTTAAGTTATTAACCAATTCAGGACTGGTCCCGAAAATACTCTGGCTAGGGTCTATGGAGAATAGCAATATAAATCAGTCCTGAACGGGTTAATGATTCAACAATTATTTTGGTGTAATTTGTATTTCAAGAACTATCTTGTAAAATCTTGTTTCACAAATTCACTTGTTTCCAATGTTCCAAATATTTGATGAAAATAGCTACTTTTGTAAATGTGCTGGTGAAGGGAATAATGGATGCATGATCATGGGTTAGATGGTCCGATTAAAAGGCAGTTTGTGGTGATAGTTTAATTAGTTATGAAATTCCCATTCGTTTCGTATTTTGTTTCCTTTCAGATATTGCTAAAAAATACAGTTAAAGGGGACCACCAGGCAAAGAACAACACATTATTATATGTTTTGGTACCATTTTGTGATATCAAATAGATACCCAACATTTTGCAAAGGGTTGTGTAATTCATAAACAAAGCAATTAATTTCCACCACTTACGGAACCACTGCTATTTCCTGGTTCCATACGGGCCAACCATTTGCGAGTGCGCCAATGCTATTCACGCGCACGTTTGTAAACAATAGATTCCCGGGCGATTCGTTCGCTCTGCACACGCTGCAATTCACCGCACACATAGCAGTCTGCGTAATTCAGACCGCATGAACGCATGCTTTAGAATGGTGATGCGTTTCCAATTATTTTTTTCTTTTCTGGAAACTTATTTTTATGAACTTGTTGATGGAATGGAATACTAAAGATGTTACCTTTCTTTAATAAGAATATTATTTTTGGGTGGTGGTACCCTTTAATATGAAGTCATTTATATGAAAGTGGAAGTCCACCCTACAATGGAGCTGCTGGCATTTTATCTTTTTAAATAGTAGAAGATTTAGAACAACTAAATGTATAATATAATGAGTGAATTAAAACAAGCATGCTATACATTTACCAGTTTGTGGAAAAAATGTTAAATTAAGACAAACGTACACCTATATAATAGCATTTGAAATTATTTGTTATATCTATGAAAATATTTTGAAATGTTAGGCTAGCAGCCAACCTGTTTAGATAGTAAGTAACTATAGACAGGTATATTGGCCACCTGCAGAGAAAAAGAATCCTTTAAAGGAACCTGCCTTTCATTAGAGGTCACCTGTGTACAGTGGTCACTTTTTGTGGTTTGACTGTATTTATGCCTGGGGGTGTATATTCTGAAGTTAAAATTTATTTTATCTACGTCACTAAAATATATTTTAGCAAATCGCTATTCCAAGTACAGTGTAATATTTTAGTGACGTAGATATGACGTAGATACAATAAATGTCAACTTAAAATCGTTTTCAGAATACACCCCCTGGTGTGGTTAAAAGAAAATGAAATTATATCAGTTATCAAACATACAATATATCAGCCCTGGGGTGTATTCTGAAGCTAAAATTTATTTTATCTACGTCATATCTACGTCATATCTACGTCACTAAAATATATTTGTGTGTAATATTTTAGTGACGTAGATATCACGTAGATACAATAAATTTTAGCGTAAAATCATTTTCAGAGTACACCCCCAGAGCTCTGGATTTGTATCTGGTTGTCATAACTCGTGTTTATCCACCTTGATTTCATCCTCACATGCCACTTTTGTTCAATGTGTGAACTGTAAAACTTCTATGATTCTATCTATCCACGAGAGAGCTCTATCTCAATCTACAGTGTCTGCAAAATAGAATAAAAATGTCTGCAATTATAAAAACAAATTGTTTGGAAATCTCTTTTTCTAGGCTGCCACTTACATTTGTAGTTCTTTGTGTGTAAAACTCTTTCTTCCTTCTTCCTCTAAGGACGACAACAGTTCGTGTAACAGTAACATGTGATGTGTTTAGCTCTGTTATTCAATTAGCTACATGTATACTACCTAGTATTAGTACACTACAATACACCAGTTCGTAGATAGCATTGGGGCCCGGATATGGGTCGTTTGACCCCTTGACCATTGAATTTACAATCATGGGTAGGATATATAAAGCTTTTAATCTGTGCAGTCATGTTCAGAGTGGCAGATGGTTGTCATGGGATATCCTTTGTTACTTTCATGAGAACAATTGATCAACCTACGCAACAAGGAATTTCCAATCGATGTACTCAAGAATAATAAGTAAAGAACCTTATCCAGTCCTTTCAATTCGATGAATGCCGCATTGGGTCGATTGACCTTTGTATTGCGCATGCGCAGATTTTAACTACGAACTGGCTTATACAAATTGCATGTTTAGCTAGATACAAAAATGTATGCTGCCTGGGTGGGAGTTTGAAATGCATGTATTTCGAGCTCTGTGCATTGCACAAGTTTTGATCTGTGCATAATTGCGCAAGTTGCACATCATTGGATAGGAAATAAATTTATAACGAGTACCTTTGGCCCGATGAATTTACCTTTTACTTGTTGTATCAGGGCTGAAACATAATGTAATACACAGGGCTCCACACTCGCCTTTTTTGTCAGTGTCCCGGTCGGGCCAGTGAAATAATTTCTTACCCTTTTCTAGTGGCCCGAAAGAAAATTTACTGGCCCGAAAATGTTATTTTATAAGTAAACTTTTTAAAATTCAAAATATCACTCTTTCCTAATCAAACCTGTTATTATAGATGAAGCATATTCCATAAAAGAAAACAATTTCTCATTTTGTCAATGTTGGGTTGAAAATCTGCTTGCCCGATCGGGCCACCAAAACATGACTTTTATACATTTTTGCTGGCCCCGAGTGCAATTTCATTGGCAGCGGGCCAGTGTGAGTGTAATACACATAGTCTGGTACATTGTAGGTCTGTGAAATTACCTCGCTATATATCAGGTATCTCGTTAAGTGGAGCTCATTATAAAGAGGTTTTACTGTATATCCTATTTTATCCATGTTCAGCATATTTTTATTGTTAAACAACAAGTGCATACATGGTATTTACAATCTAAAGACCTTTATAATTATGTATTATGAATTCATTGAAGAAAAAATGGTCTCCATGCATGAATGTGTTTCAAATATTGCTTCAAAAAAATATTGCAGCTTTGCTAAGAAGTTGCCAATTTGAATGCCAAAATCTGTTTTGAACAAAAAACCAACGTGTCGACATTTAAATATTTAAATATTTAGTTAGTACAAATGGGCAAGTACATTTTCTGTAGGGGCAATTAAAATTAGGTTTAAAACAAATTTAACTTGCTCAGATGGGCCAGTGTAAAAAAGTTAGTGTAGAGGCTTGCTTATATAATGTACATTAAATATTCTTTTTTTGTTTTTAGGGGATGATCATTGATTCACCCCAAACCACTGAGAGGCTGTGACTGTAGTGATGTCCCAGGACGGCCCAAAGGATTTATCAGCTCTTGACGCCTTGTTCAGTCGACACGGAGTAGGACTAAGCTCGGGTGGGCAGAACCTATCAGCTGCACGGAAGCAACAGATATATGCAGGAAAAGCACAACAGGTTAGCAAACAAACCCCAATATTTGAATCATATTGAAGTTTATTGTAATGCAAAATATCACCAAGAGAGTTATCGGCTCTAGACGCATTGTTCAGTCGACACGAAGTAGGACTAAGCCCAGGTAGGCAGAATCTATCGGCTGCGCAGAAGCAACAGATATTATACGCAGGAAAAGTACAGCAGGTTAGCAAAAAAAAACAATATTTGAATCATATTGAAGTTTATTGTAATGCAAAATATCACCAAGAGAGTTAGTTAGTTATCGGCTCTAGATGCGTTGTTCAGTCGACACGGAGTAGGACTAAGCCCAGGCAGGCAGAATCTATCGGCTGCGCAGAAGCAACATATATTATACGCAGGAAAAGCAGAGGTGGACAATGACCCCAATATTTGAATCATATTGAAGTGTATTACAATGCAAAATGAAAATATAACCAAGATTCAAGAGAGTTATCGGCTCTAGACGCGTTGTTCAGTCGACATGGAGTAGGAAGAAGCTCTGGTGGGTAGAATCTCTCTCCAGCACAGAAGCAACAGATACATATTTAAATTATTTGTTGAAATTATAAAATAAAGAGTAAAATTTGTAGAAAAAATTATTTTGGAAAGAAGAAAAGATACTGTAAGTAGACAGCAAGGTAATAACAAGAATGATAAAAATGTATCCCTTTTTAGATTAACCCATTCAGGCAATGCAAGAATTAATTTTTTATTTTAGGGGGCTACTTTTCCAATCTGATGGATATCCAGAAATGTTTTACATAATACCCTACATAATTTTAGGGGCTACCTATAGATTTCAGGGGGCTTTTTTGAAAATTAAGGGGCAAAATCGCCCTCAGCCCCCGTATATTTCCTACCCTGCATTCAGGACTGGAAATACCCAGAAATACTCAAGCCAGTATCTATAGAGAATACTACACATATAGGTACCAATAGAAAATACTGACATAGTCTTTATGGAGATAGGAGAGTATCTATAGATGGAGAATATAATTAGTACCAATAGAAAATACTGACATAGTACTTATTTAAAGTCTTACAGGAAAAAAAGAGGAAAAGAGAGAGAATGTGTACATAAAACATGTGAACTTGAACTAATTTACCGCCCAAATTACCAGTACTACAAATAGCTTGGCAGCTTGTGGATTCCCTAGCTGTGTCTCTAGCTGTGTACATACATACATAAATCATCCACTGGTGGATGACTCACAAGTTGTGTCATCAGCTCATCATCCCGATAATCATCTCGATTGAATAGAGACGTCACTGATATATTATCTGTGCACCATATTTGGGCAAATACATTATGTGTGCCTCATACATTTTATGTTCATTTATTCATTTAGAGTTGTAATTTATAGATTTTTAAAATGCCCTTTGGCGAACATGTACTTAGATGTAATGCATTTTATTATTTTAAATCTAATCAGTTTAATATAAGTAGTGCAAGGCTCGACACTCGCACTGGCCCGCTGGCCCGGGGCCAGTGAAATTGCAATCGGGCCAGCAAAATATATAAAAGTCATATTTTGGTGGCCCGATCGGGCAAGCAGATTTCCAACCCGACATTACCAAACTGAAAAAATCTTATTTTCTTTTATGTCATGCTTCATCTGTAATCATAGGTTTGATATTAGGAAAGAGTGATATTTTGAATAGTAAAAAGCTTACTCATGAAATACAATTTTGGGGCCAGTAAATTTTCTTTCGGGCCACCAGAATAGGGGAAGAAACTATTTCACTGGCCCGACCGGGCCACTGACTAAAAAGGTGAGTGTGGAGCCCTGATGTAGTGCATTATGATTTGGATAATGATAGAGATATCACTGTGTATACATACAGTATGTACATATTTGAGCAAACACAATGTGTGTTCATACATTTGTACATTTTATGTTAACGTGTACAATTATAATTCATAAATATTTTAATTTTATCATGCCCTTCGGCAGTTCAGCTGTACATACTTTACATCATGAATGCATTTTCTTGTACTAATTCACAATTTCACATTTATTTTTTGTGTCATTATTTGAATTATAATCATCTGGACAGAATAGACACATTGACAGAGATATATTTGGATTTTAAAAGCACTTTGTGTGTACATTCATTACATTTCTATGTGTAATATGTACAATTGTAATATAAATATTTCATAATGCCCCTGGGCTTTATGTATGTCAGTAGACATACATTGATTTTACAATACATGTTTAATATGGACTCAGACTCTGTATTGTATACCTTTCTATGTTTGCCTTTTGATAAGTGGTAATTATGCATTTGCTTGGTAATTGGCATTTTAATTGAAGCTGTTTGTCATCATTCAGATAATAATCTAGACAAAATGGAGACGTATGTAGCCTACATGTACTGTGTATGTAGGCCAGCACATTATGGGGACATGTTTATATTCTCTTTCAGGTGGCCAAAATGACACATCACTGGAAAAAAAATACACGGGGGCTCCGGGCAATTTAGCCCCCAAAATACCAAAAAGAGCCCCCCAAAATCATAAAAGAGCCCACGTAAATTTGTATAGAGTTCAATGCTAAACAAATTTTTGAGATCCGTTTTCCTGCAGGCGAGCTTGAAGACTAGCCCCCGAATAATGCTTAGAGATGATTATCAATCGTGAAAGGCGCTATATAAATCAAGAATTATAATTATTAATTATTAAACAAAAAATTTCCCCTGCTCCCAGTGACTTTTACTTGCGTGCTATCTATAGATCCTAACTCATTGGTGGCCAATACAACTTGAGTTTCTAGTTGCACTTACATTTCTGGTGGCCATTGGCAACCAGGCCAACTCTAGATGCGATGAGCCCTGTTTTTTAATGAGCTCCATGAAAACAATATTTCTGTACTCCCTTCGGCTTTGCAAAGTTCACACATTGATTTTTGCAAACTTGTGAGTGAAAAGCGCTGACTAGTGTCTGATACATTCTTGTAATATTCATGTTCTGTTTTCCTGTCATACTAAATCCATTTTCTTCTTGTAATTTACATTGTTTAATTTGTTTTGATTTGGGTGTCATCATTTAGATAATGATCTAGACAGAGCTATTAGAATGCAGACATCACAGATCTATCTTATACTAGTGTCCCAGCGTCACTCCACGATGCTGTGCTTAGGATGGCATAGGATCATGTACATACATTTAATCGCTTGCGCTCTGAGTCTTTTCGATGAGCGTATTATCGCATAAATAAATGTCGCTCACAGTGCATACAAACACATGTGTGATTGAGTTGACTCAGTGAACAGTTTTCCCGTGATCAGGATTTAGAGCACAATATGGATTTAGATGCCACAGACGTCATAATCATTGCAGATATATTGGAAAGCAAAATGTGTGTACAACTGCACATACAAAATTATAATTTGTTCATGTACATGTATATTTCATTATGCCCTTCGGCTTTGCAGTCGGTGCATTGATTTTACAGCTATGTGTGAATATATAGTGACTACATGTATGACTGCGAATTAAATTCATATTCTCTGTTCACATTTCATACTTGATGCAATTTCTTCAAGAATTAATAATATATTCATATTAATTGATTGAATTTAAGTTGTGTGTCATTATTTGCAGATCGATGACACACTCTCTTCAGTGTATCATCATCATTCAGATAATAATCTCTGAGACAAAATTCAGACATTTATAGACAATCACATCACATGTGTACAGTACTGTACATCGTAAATATTTAATGTATGCACGTTCATGCACAAGTACATGATTGCATTTTGTGCTCGAGCACACTTCACAGTGGGTATTGATTATTACAAGGTGTTTGTGACTGTAACATACAACTTTGTATTTTCGTCAAGATTGCAATATGTACAAATTCGTCTTCATTGTAGTTGGTGCATTAAATCAATACCACATACCAAGTTACTAATGTTCACTAAATGGGAACTTTTAATAATTTCTGATTCACAGAATATGACTCGATATATTTCGTAAAGATAAGTAAATTTGTGTCTTTTTAAAGGGATAGTTGAGTTCTGGTAATGAGAGTACAGTTTTGGTGAAACTGAATTTTAGTAACCAAAACCTGCATCATTACATTACAAACTAATAGTTATATTATAACTAGAAAGGAACACAAAATTACAAATGACGTAGTAAAGATCATGTTATCTTTCAAAAAGAGCCGTTAAAACGTAAGAGGGCGCTCTCTAAACACTCATCGGTTTCAACCATTTTGAATAAAATATTGTGCATGTGATGCTTTGATGAAATAGTGATTAGATAGAGAAATAACCAACAACTATTTAAATACCTATTTTGTAACTTTTTAAAAAGAGGAAGCATTTTTTAGAATTTTTAACGGCTGGTTCAAAATTCTCTAATAAACCTGGGGCCCCAGCTTTATTACAAATTGTTATATTTATGGATATTTCAGCCGTCTCTGAACCGATTTTGATCAAACAAAGATAATTTTATAATTTAAATATTATGCTCTTTCAAATTTTACACTCAGTTTTTCATTACCTCGCAAAAAAAAAAAGTAGTCTAGCGCCCTCTCTACCAAAACTCAACTATCCCTTTAACGTGGACCCTTGAATCATCTATAAGCTTAACTAATATGGTAGTGTCCATGTACAAGTTGTACACGTACATGATACGTCCTGGTCGACTGACTATACCATGGACAAAGCGTACTGTACACTGTCAATACATTTGGAATCTTACAGTAGTAGTAGTCAAGGCATTGATATCCAACCTATTTAATTGCCTCTTGGATAAATATCAGTGACTGTTGACAAGGTCCAGGAAAAGAAAAAGAAAAACACTGCCAAAGTACCAGTAGATAATAGCTTATCTTATGTCAGAAGGAGGCGGATCTCCAGTTACAGTTGGATAGTACATTGGAGCAATGAGGTACATGTACTAGGCTTGATTGGAGTATTGGTGACAAAATACCAGTCTCCTAGGATATACATTATTGTAGGCAGTGCTTTACAAACAATTATTTTTGGACTTGTCCAGCGGGGCAATATATACAAACAAAATAGCGTGTCCCAGGCCAGAACATAATAATTATGTTATTACTTGGTCAAATGTGGGGCATAATGAAGGAACATTTAATTTGTCACTGTGATTCAGAGCACTATTTAAATAGAAGTCGGCGATGAACATGACTTGCCCTGGTTGGGCAAGTGACCTCAAATTTTACATATTTTACAAATTTTACATACTGATTTTTACTTGCCCTGGGCAATCGGGCAAAAGGGTTTGTAGAGCCTAACATGTGTACAGTACATACCGTATTTGCTGGTGTATTAACCGCACCTTTTTTCCAAAAAAAAAGAAATAAAAAAGGGGTGCGGTTAATACACAACCGTATTAACCGCACTTTTTTAAAATTTATTTTTTATTAATTTGTTTAAAAATTTTTTTTTAGGGGTGCGGTTAATACACCGGAGCGGTTAATACACCGACAAATACGGTAATAGTAAAGTTTATTGACAGCTCAAAATCACTTACAGCGTGATCACACACACAAAATGTTCATCCCGAAATCATGACTAAAGAATCATGACTAACGAAACATCATATAAAGAACCATGATTAACGAAACTAACGAACGTTCACACACACAAAAACAAGATCCCAAAACAGCTGGCATTCAGCTGTACGAAACATTGTATAAGTGCGCAGTTTGCTACTGCGCAGTGTGCTGTCTTTTTTCTGTCTGCTGTCACGTTAAGCCACGCCCCGTTATACGAGTGTCTTATAGCGACTCATGATTAGCGAATCGACCGGGCGTTCACACACAAAACGAGCGTGATTCTTTAGTCAGCTCTCGTACGAAACGATGCTCAAACCCCCGTTTCGTTAATCATGATTCTTTATACGACGTTTCGTTAAGTGAGCGTTCAGACACAATTTCCGACAATTTCCGTCGTATGGCTAATTAGGAGCTGACTAAAGAATCAGCTCCTGATTAGCTACATGTATACGATGACATTTTTGTGTGTGAACACGGGGTCAGTTGGATTGTATTACAAATAATGGGAGTTGCAAAGTAGAATCACAAACACAAATTCAAAATTCATTTCAAAATTCTGAAATATCCAAAGAAAAAAATAGTGCCGGTTGTTACTGTTTTTACTACAACACAGCAGCAGCAGTGTTCATGTATAATGTACATGTAATATGCCCTTTGTAATAAATATTTAGATGATTTGTTTTTCACTTTTTCTGGGAAGTTTAAACAGATTTCCAAAACTGATCTTTAGGTTTTAATATAAATAAAGTAGCCTCCAAATGTCACAGAAGAGTGTAATAGCAATGTGATAATCTAGGGACTGCAGGAATAGCAGCGTATTGAAACGTGATTTGAGTGTCCTTGTACGATGCAGTGATGCGTAAACAGTGTCCCTTGGGGCCTCCGAAATATAATTTGATTATTTATCTGCTCAACCTTGCTATGCTTCAACGCCCTCAAGCGTGAAAATTAATAAAAGCTGAAATATCTTGCAGACATATATAATATGTATCCTTTTCATATGAAGAGTCGGACAGTTTAATCTCTACCGCTATCTCTTAGGGATTCCATCGAATCAATTCTTATCTTTTCACATTGAAATGTTTTGTTTTAAAACATATATCTTCACTTTTTAAGATATGGTTAAAATTTGCATATGAAAAAGGTAAACATACTCAATATCTACCTCTCTCTGTTCTCCCAGGAGCCAGTCAATTCAACCCAGAAGACAATAAAACCCTCATCTACCTAGATCTTTCATCCTCCATGAATCCATCAAACCTAACCATATATTTTCACATCAAAATGTCTAGGTACATATCTTCATTATTTCAGAATAAATGGTTTAAATGTTCATGTATGAAAAGGGGGAAACATACTCAACCTCTCTCTCTCTATCTCTCTCTCTGTTCTGCCAGGACCAGGAGCCAGTCAATCCAACCCAGGAGACAATAAAAACCCTCATCTACCTAGATCTTTCATCCTCCATGAACCCATCAAACCTAACTGTATATTTTCACATCGAAAAGTCTAGGTACATATTTTGCCTACACCAGAATAAATGGTTTACATTTAAATGTTCATGTATGAAAAGGGGGAAACATACTCAACCTCTCTCTCTATCTATCTCTCTCTCTGTTCTGCCAGGACCAGGAGCCAGTCAATCCGACCCAGGAGACGCTAAAAGCCCTAATCAATTACGAGGAGGCAATACCAGACCAGGAGGTGGTAAGTAAACATGCTTCTTTAAGTTCTCCTTTAATACTTGCCAGAGATAGATATTTAACTGCCAAAAACAAAGGCGGTATTTTTATGTATGTGTTTGCATGTGCGTGTGTGTTTGTGTTGGACCAGGGAAGTGGAAGTATAGACTTCCACTTCCCTGGTTGAATCTATGTGTAAATTATCTGCACCATGAGACATTGTGAGAGTTAACAAACATTGTATCCACACAGAGCCTTGAGCTTATTAGTATCGAGCCTTGCAATAAAATGAGAGCTTTCCCCAAACTTGATATGGACAGATGAAAGAGTAGCTAGACTGCTGTGGTTTTACTAGGTGTGTGCTTTGGCACCTCTCCTGATGCTGATGCTTTATTAGATTTAACCCGCTTTAATCCTAGTACCAAAATATCAAGAGAGCAGACCATTCCCCAAACTTATAGAATCAGCGTTGACGCATGAAAGAGACTGCTGTGGTGTTACTAGGTGTGTGCTTTGGCACCTCTCCTGATGCTGATGCTTTATTAGATTTAACCCGCTTTAATCCTAGTACCAAAATATCAAGAGAGCAGACCATTCCCCAAACTTATAGAATCAGTGTTGACGCATGAAAGAGTAGCTAGACTGCTGTGGTGTTACTAGGTGTGTGCGTTGGCACCCCTCCTGATGCTGATGCGGAATTAGAGTTAACCCGATTTAATCCTTATTCCAAAATATCAAGGCTTGCACAAGATCAGAGCATTCCCCAAACTTATAGAATCAGTGTTAACACATGAACGAGTAGCTAGACTGCTGTGGTGTTACTAGGTGTGTGCTTTGGCACCTCTCCTGATGCTGATGCTTTATTAGATTTAACCCGCTTTAATCCTAGTACCAAAATATCAAGAGAGCAGACCATTCCCCAAACTTATAGAATCAGTGTTGACGCATGAAAGAGTAGCTAGACTGCTGTGGTGTTACTAGGTGTGTGCGTTGGCATCCCTCCTGATGCTGATGCGGAATTAGAGTTAACCTGATTTAATCCTAATTTTCAAAATATAAAGTCTTGCAAGAGATCAGAGCTTTCCCCAAACTTATATAATTGGTGTTGACACATGAACGAGTAGCTAGACTGCTGTGGTTTTACTAGGTGTGTGCATTGGCACCCCTCCTTAGGCTGAAGCCTCTTGCCAGAGCATTAACTATCACCCTTCATAGGATTGACTGATCATGTTTGTCACACATCTCAATCAACGAATCACAGTCAACATAATTATTAAATTTGCTGTACTGTCTGGGCTGGACTCTTGCAATGGCCCGGGGCCAGTAATGTTTCATAAAATTGACTGAGAGTGAAATTTATAGATATTTCAACCGATTCTGAAATTTTGATCAAAGAAATGTCATTGTTTTGTTTTGAAAATGTGTGTTTGCTATTCCTACCCATAGTTTTCCTCTCTACCTTGCAAACAAATTATTTTCGAGGTGCCCTCTAAACCAGAACTTTACTATCCCTTTAACTTGAATATGTTCTTCCTGAAATGTTTGGCTGGACTAAGTTTACACAGAATGTAGTTGAAATGATTTAACCCGTTGCTTACGGGAACCGGGTGGGCTATGTACAAAGTCTATGGGGATTTCAGAATCTTGTAGTGAATGGTGGGTTAACAGTGCCTATAATGGTTCAAAAATGATATATCAAACAAAAAGTTCTTAAATTGACCTTTTCCCACAAAACCACAGAAACTGAGATACCAAACATGCATATAATGACCACAAACCACATTTACCAACTAAGTTGCTTTGTAAATAGTATGCAAAATCAAAGTGCAATTTCGGTTCAAAATCATGTTGGCAATAGCCTGTGAATACATGTACCGTATTTGTCGGTGTATTAACCGCTCCGGTGTATTAACCGCACCCCTAAAAAAAAAAAAAAAAAAAAAAAAAAAAAAAAAAATGGTGGTTAATACGGTCGTGTATTAACCGCACCCCCCTTTTTTTTTTTTTTTTTTTTTGAAAAAAAGTGCGGGTAATACACCGACAAATACGGTACTTGAGAAATGATCGGCATTTTTGACAACTTTTAAAACAACCTTAAAAATGAGACTTGTAAAAACATATTTCTGTTATAATATTTCATGAAATTAGTGCATAGCTGCCAACTGTTACGAAAAATTCGTAATTGTTACGAATTTCCCACCCTCTTTACGAAATTACGAATACTCCTTCTATAATTACGAATTTTGAAAAAAAAAAAAAAAACGATTTTTTTTTTTTTTTTTTTTTTTTTTTTTTTTTTTTTTTTTTTTTTTTTCACGTTTTTAAACGTATAGAGACAACGTTTAAACGTAAATCTGACCAAATCATACCTAGTAATTGTGCAAAAATGATGAAAAATAGGGCCATGGACGCCGGCCGCAATGGACTCCGGCCGCAATGGACTCCACGCTTCAAGCTCCAGAGCCCGAAAGCAAGCCCTGGACCCCGGCTAAAGGGACTTCGCGCTCGTGATGTGTGCTTCGCGCACATGATATTCAGTTTTGCTTAAATGTTACTAATTTAAAATTCCAAATGTTGGCAGCTATGTTAGTGTAGTCTTATTAAAAAGCAGAAATAATACTTCATGTAACTTTGAATTACAATTTTATTTGGACAGAACATACATGTAGTTATATTTTTGTAAAGGCATCCTCATTCAAATTGTATGATATGAAAGCTTAGAATACATATATGATAATATATGAATTATGTAGCTCTTTACATGCACCGGGTAATGTCAGAGGTAGTAATTTGTGACCGGCTATAGCAAAACCAGGCACTTTTCTGTATTTTCATACCATTACAAAAAGGCCTCATCACAAGCTTTCATTTGATCCTTTGTTCTAACTAATTTGGTCAGTAATTGGCGACGATATGATTATTTCAATTTTACAATCATAGGTCTTTTACACACATTGTGTGAACTTGAAATGCCCATTTCTTCAAAACAATAATTACAGACAAGTGCCGGGTTTTTCTATAGCCGGTCACATATTTAATAGGAAGTAAACGATAAATAAAGTAAAGTGCCAGTTCCCCATAGATGTTGCAGTAGTACAGGTGCTGGACCTTCCTGCACTATACCGTTGCTTCGACCTTCAAAAGTATTACATTATGATGGACCTTCAAAATTATACCAATTATAATACATTTATGCCAGAATGTAGCATCACCCCCATTTAGCAGGCAAGTTTATGACGCATTCATGACCAAACACAATTATTACATGACTTAAAGTGTACATACATGTACCTTGCCTATTTTGGGCCAAGAAAAACAATTGAAATGACACATCAAAACATTTGTTACTCGCAATACAATTAAAAATAACTGGAAATGGAATGTTGTACAACTTGTAGATCCTCTCAAGCATACGGTTTGTACAATGACCTTTTGCTTTCCTTCAGTGGATGTGTGGGAAATATTTTCTGGTTGTGTTCTTTCCTAAGTGATCATATCAGCTGTTAAAGGCAGTATAACACATTTTCAAACACCGCAGATACATGTAATTCTCAAAATGTGTATTTAGCTAGGGAATGATGTTAGTAAAATGTGTGAGATATATCAAATCGATTGCCCCCTTACTTATTAAAAAAACAAATTTCATATTTTTCCATTTTACTTCTGAAAAAAAGAAAAAGACTTAAGATAACTCCGCTTCTGATTAGTTGATACTTATACAAAATATGCTGATTGCTCAGCAACATACGCGAAAGAGTAATAGTTTGGTTTCTTAGGGCCTCGTACTTACGTAGGTAGCTTTGATCGTACGATATACACATACCATCGATATCGATGACACGCATTACACACATAATAATACACCGTGCCGGTCACATTTTATATTGACGTGTGTTAATCGACGTGTGTAGCTACCGCTAAACGTCTAGACTACATGTAGATATTTAGCGATTTGGAAAAAATAAATTAGATTTCTCTCTTAACTGATCAAATAGGGACAAATAACTTAAATCGTAGTATGTGTCAGTTGAGATCTTACTTTCAGTACAAGTTAAAAGATTTGTTTTCCCACCTGGTTTGGTGGATGCAAATGTGTTAGACAACTCTTTAACCTCATTGCCTACATGAAACTGGTAGGCCGTGTTGTAACTCTATGGGAATAAATTAATGTTCAGGAAAGAGAAGAAATTGATGGCAAAAGAGTAGCAAAATTACATTTACCTTGCTACAAAGTATTTAGAGTTTAAATGTTGTTTTGTTCCTCAGCGTACGAAATTGTTCTGGAGATAGCTTCTGTTCATAAATTTGATTTCCTTTAATAATCATTATAGTGGATGTGCTGGAAATAGTTTCTATTTGCATTCCTTCCTGCATTATCTGTTGTTCACCCAATGGGTGATTTCAAGTATGGTGTTTGGGGTTGGTGTTATTGCTTATTAAACACTAACACCGGCCTTAGGCGCCATATTTGAAATCCCCCGATGTCACTGTATACCATCCTAACACAAAGTCATCTCAAATATGGTGCCTAAGGCCGGTGATAGTGTTTAATAAGCTAACACCAACCCCAAACACCATACTTGAAATCACCCATTGTCTACTGGAACCAGGTGGGAAATGTATTCTTTCTATAGGAATGATTTGATGTTCTGTAGGAGGGAAATTGTTAACCCATTCATGACTGGTCTCATAAATACATGTACTAGAGCAGGGGAAAAATTAAAATTTATTTTTCGGGGGCTACTTTTCAAGCTTGCCTGCATGAAATTAACACTCCAAAATTTGATTTGCATTAGACTCTTAAGCAATTTTCAGGGGCTCTTTTTTTTCTTCACTTGTACTAGAGGCTAAACAATCTCTATCATAATAGAGAATGCATTTTTTACAAAGCTCAAATACACTTGAATGCGAGTAGGAAAACAAACATTTCTAAATAGTTGAATACCAAACCTGCAAAGTATTTAGAGATTATAATCCCTTCTGTTCTTCAACTTGCAACACAATGGTTTGTTCAGCCCGAGGTGTATTGTTCATGGGATAACTTCCGTTTGCAGGCCTGTCCGTTTGATTTCTGTAATTTATCTATTTTATCATTCAAGAAAATGATAGCAATTTTTTCAGGCTAATCAGTAATCAGTTTTATAGTACTTACATTCCACTACCTCCCAATTACAGTCATTTCTCAGCATTCTATAGATAATGGGTTCAAAGTTTTATCTGAAATCAGATTCAATATTCATATTCATAGCCCTGCGAGCTCAGTTTCATCCAAACCAATGTGGATTAAGACTTGGGTCCCATTGCAGAAAGAGATACAATTGATTGTAAGTTACAATAATTGTTAATCAGATCATGTGTTCTAAATGTGCAAACCTGATCGGTTGAAACGCACAGATTTTCTGACTTACAACAATCAATTGTAACTTACAATCGATTGTATCTCTTTCTGCAACCGAGCTCAGATATATGTATGCAACAAGTAGTCTTTCTAATAGCTAACTAGGGTTAAATCTAAAGGTAAAAATGACTAACACAGATAACCATAGTTTGCAACAAAGGAAATAACCGGTTGCTTACTTTTACCCTATGATATCAAATCAAAAATAGATTTAGCTTTGTAAAAGTAAGCTTTCAGGGTTTTGTAATTTATACAGACCCACGTGTACACGTAAATGTATATTATGAGATGGCCTGTTTATGAATTGTGTTTTCTATAATAGCTTATTTACTAAGTTATGAATTGGTTTGTATTATAAATGGTCATTGAACTGCTTTCATATCTAGATGGATGATGCTTGAATAGTTCAGTATTTGTATTGTAGTCACTTTGTAGTGCTTAATGAATAGCTACTCATAATTCCATATAGGGTAATGGCATTTACATCTGGGTTAATAGTTTCACTTTGCCGCCTTACAGTGTACAGTGTAGATCATTCCCATTCCATGTGTTGCATTGCAAATTTAGATGATTACAACACTTATTGTAATGACTTTTGAGAGAATCGGAACATAATTAGCCTAGAGGACAAAATATGCTCTCAATATGATGTGTTATTCAACATAAATTACTTTTTGTTGCATAATGCACTGGCAATAGTTTACCAGCCGTTGTAATAACACAATCAACTCATGAATACAGACATTAATTTCCATATATGGCGTTCTTTCAAGTCAGTCACTGGCTTATATTTACCAACTATTTGCACTGGTACCATCAGCCTTCTTTGTTTACGGCCAGCTAGCGTAGCTTTGAAAAACAACCCCTTCATCCCTTTCATTTTCAGTACACAAAGGCTATTACATTTTTGTTGTAATGAATTACATTTTTAGGTGATTTGATTTAAAGGGATAGTTGAGTATTGGTATAGAGGGCGCTACACAAAATATTTGTTTGTTTGAGATAATGAAAAACTGAATGTCAAATTTTAAAGAGCATACAATTTTAATGACAGAATAAACTTTATTTGATCAAACTCGGTTCAGAAACGGCTGAAATATCCATAAACATATTTTATTCATAAGTCTACCGGCCGGGAGACATTTTGACTTTTTAGAAAAATACAAAAAAATGCTTATAGACTACTTTGAAAAAAATCTAAATAGGTTTTCAAAAAGTTGTTGATGATATCTCTATTGAATCATTATTTTAACAAAACATCAAATGCACAATCTTGTATGAAAAATGGCTAAAACCAATGAGTTTTTAGAGAGCGCCCTCTTGAGTTGTAACGGCTCTTTTTTTAATAATGATAACAGGGTTTTTACTTAGTCGTTTGTAATGGTGTATACCTTTCTAGCATGGTAGAGTTATAACTATTAGTTTGTACCGTAATGGTGCAGGTTTTGGTTACTAAAGTTTGACCAATACTCAACTATCCCTTTAATACAATTACTGTGTACAACAAATTGAAATTAATGCTGTTACCTCTTCTAAATTTGATGTACAATGACCAATAACATATAGCTGTTAGAAAAGTGCAATGTATGCTTCGCTATTTATGATATAACAGATTTCTGTCTTTTATAATATTGTAAGTGAAATAATGTTATATTAATTGTGTTAACACGAAGATTCAAATAAAACTGATAGAAGAATAGAAAAAGTACAGTACATTATCCAAATAAAATTTGGAAATGACCATAATATAAAATTAGCAACAACAACAAAAACAGAAAAATGGTTTGCTCTCACTCTCTTTTCCTTGTTGTCTAGACTAATACTAGTATCGCTAGCCAAAACGAGAAAAAAAAGTTCAAATTTGTGCATGATATAATGAAACCCTCCCGATAGGCAGTGTCTATTTAACAGCTCACAAATTTGGCATCGCTCAGTAAATATGAAAAGTGTGGGAGTGGGGAGAAAATGTTTTGACCAAGTCTGGTGTTGACATAAGCCTACTTTTTATAAAAGTGCATACTGTATGTGTTGTCTGAATCACCGAATGCCTACTGGAGTGCGTAATTGGAAGTTACGATTTAGACACCTATTATTACCTAATGTACCAGTGTATGTCACTCTTTTTTAGCTCACCTGAGCCAAAGGCTCAAGTGAGCTATTGTGATCGCTTTTTGTCCGTCGTCCGTCGTCCGTCGTCCGTCGTCCGTCGTGCGTCGTGCGTCGTGCGTCGTCCGTCGTCCGTAAACTTTTTACATTTTCATCTTCTTCTCCAGAACCAATGATCGGATTCCAACCAAACTTGGCAGGAATCATATTTAGGGGTAGAGGAACCAAAGTTGCTAAAATGGTGGGCGTGGCCCCCAGGGGGGCCCTGGGGGAGGGCACCAAATGTAAAAAATATGTAAATTTTAAACATCTTCTTCTCAAGATCCAGAAGTATGACAGACCTGATATTTCATATTTAGATGCCTCTATTGATGAAGAATGAAAGTTGTTCACAAGATTTTTGTGGGTGGTCCCATAAGGGCCCTGTGGGCGTAACAGTTTTTTTGGGGGCCCTACCATAGGAAATATACATTTTCATCTTCTTCTCCAGAATCAATGATTAGATTCCAACCAAACATGGCAGGAATCATCTTTAGGGGTAGAGGAACCAAAGTTGCTAAAATGGTGGGCGTGGCCCCCAGGGGGGCCCTGGAGGAGGGCACCAAGTGTAAAAAATATGTAAATTTTAAACATCTTCTTCTCAAGATCCAGAAGTATGACAGACCTGATATTTCATATGTAGATGCCTCTATTGATGAAGAATGAAAGTTGTTCACAAGATTTTTGTGGGTGGCCCCACAAGGGCCCTGTGGGCGTAACAGTTTTTTTTGGGGCCCTACCATAGGAAATATACATTTTCATCTTCTTCTCCAGAACCAATGATTAGATTCCAACCAAACATGGCAGGAATCATCCTTAGGGGTAGAGGAATCGAAGTTGCTAAAATGGTGGGCGTGGCCCTCAGGGGGGCCCTGGGGGAGGGCACCAAGTGTAAAAAATATGTTAATTTTAAATATCTTCTTCTCAAGATCCAGAAGCCTTTTACATTACATTGCCTGCAGACCAACTAACAAGCACCTGGTTATCCTTCTCTTGCTCTCAGCCAATCACCATTCTCCCAAATATGCAAATAAATATGCTAATAGGAAACCCAGACACTTGTTTACATCTAGGACCATGTTTTGACCCAAATCTTTCTATTTATAGCATGTGTTTTCATGTTTTGATGTTTTCATGCTTGACCTTGTTAGCAGCTTTCATTGCTAGTACCATTCACACTGCCCAAATAGTTATGATTATTTAGGTTGCAATTCATTATTTTTTTTGTTATTATTTTTATTTATTTTTTTTCGGGGGGGGGGGGGGGGGGGAGGGGCGGTTTTGTGCGTGAAAATAGTAGTTCGGATTATTTATGAAAATAAGTATGATTCAAATCATCATGTGCAATACACTTTTGGTGTATCTTTTTGCAAGTGGTGTTTGTGTGTGTGAACAGTGTAAATTGTATCAGTTTTCATATCCAACATGCAAAATGCATGCTTACAGTATCTTCAGCACTCGGTCAATGGATGGGTGCGGAATAGTTACATGTAGGTCAAAGTTTGGTCCAGTTGCTCATGTGCATTTTGATTTAAAAATCGTACAATCCAGCAGGTTGTGAGGTGTTTTTTTTGCCTGTGTGAACATGCAAGAAACATACTTTTTTTAATGACCCAGCACAATTAAATGAATTAAATAACCTTACTTACTGGGATAGTTAGAATCAAACTCTAAAATTAACCAGCCTTTCGGTGGTCTAGTGGTTTCACAGCATTCCATTTGCACACTCAGTCCATTTGCACACTCAGTTGCATTGTGCTTTTTCGACTGTTAGAGACCAGAGAATAAAATGATGCTATTAAATTAACCCATTGGAATTAAATGAATATAAAATATGCAAAAAAATAATCATGATTTGAAGCAACATGCAATTGTTACTTTTTAGCATGTGTGAATGCCCCTATTGTATCATTGATGTTTTCTAGGTCACATTTTGTTTTTGTTTTATTTTCTTTCTGTTATATGCATTTACTACTTATTCAACAATTCTAGCTTAAATTTTGCACAGAGGTATATACTCCTTTAATTATCTTTAGGGAGGGGATCCAAAGTTGCTAAAATGGTAGATGAAGAATGAAAGTTGTTTGTGCATTTTGGTGTTCCTTCAAAAGATGATCAAATGATCAAATCATACCGAACCTAGCTGTAATCCCATCAAGGACGAGAGCTATTTTAAGGCACAATTGATCATTGTTTTCCTCTACAAATTGGCAACTCCTAAATTTCATCGACGGATCAATGGCATAAAATAGGTGGAAAATATTAAGTAATAACCATTTAAGACAAATATAGTGACTTTGCCGCAAAGATGCCAATTTGAACACAAATATATCTGTTTCACAAATACATGTATCACAATGTGTTGCCAATTTGAGGATTTTTTCTAAATTATAGTTATTTACACAATAATAAAAATCATTAAAACATAACTAAAGCAGGTAGAGTAACAAAATAGGGCTCTAAAAATAAAGGAATTTATGCTCTTTCTTCCTGTACACCTCACATAACTAGTCTTATTCTTACCTAGCTGCATGGGACCCAAGAATGGCTCGTAGGAAATGTGAAATGAATTTCAAATATTTTCTTCTCCACATCAACAAGTATTACAATCTGGACATTTTGTAACATGTAGGTATCTATATACCCTAAATCTCCGTGTATAAGGCACACTTTTTTCCGTCGGAAACAAATAGAAAAAGTTGGGGGTGCGCCTTATACACAGGTACAGCAAAAAAAATATATATATAAGATAGGTAAAAAATAGGTAAAAAATTCAAGTTTATTAAGCAAATTACTAATGAATATTCATACATTCATGAGCAGCAGTACTCATTATATATGCAATTATCTAATAATTAACAATTTGTTATAAATTTTTCTCATAATTGAAGATCTTTGTAAGTAAGTGTCCCAAAACAAAATTTCTTTTTTTTAGAAAGTAGGGGGTGCGCCTCATACACGAGTGCGCCGTACACACGGAGATTTACGGTAAATGACAATGCAAGTTGTCATATCGCAGAATGGCCCCATAGGGTCCCTATGTGAGTGGGGTTAATATGCTGAAGTGGTCAGTGGCTGGTGAAATGTGTTAAGCTTTGTCTTATATGTGTGTCTGTCTTTTTTTATGATTCACCCAAACATTATGGTAAATCATAATGTTAGGTACAGGGGATCAAAAGTTATTGATTAAATAGTACATCACATTATAGATTTTGGCATGATTTCAACTGATTTCATATCTTCTGAGGGTCAATTGATTGACCTCAGGTGAGCGTCGTGCCCCCCTGGGGCTCTTGTTTGTTGTTGCACTCACATATTATTGGGTGAGACCGAGTCTGAGAGTGAGAAGGGCGTTGAGTGCGGATTTTTTGCTAAATTGAGTTCTGCGTTTCAACTTGTAAAGTCGGATCCTTCTCTATGCGAGACCAAATTTTCAGGTAATCATTTGGTATTTCATATTTATCAAAAGTTAAAGAGAGCTAGATATTGGGTTTCTATAATTCTACAAGGCTCTATCCCCAGGTTAACACGTGATTTTCTCAGAAGTATTTTAAAAGTGACTTTAATAGCGGCTTAGCGCCCTTCTGGTCTTAAACCCACAACATGATTTGCATGTACATTGTACATGGGTCACTGTTGTTGGAAGGATTGGGAACACATTTTTAGCCAACTGGGCCAGGTCAATGCAAGGGCAACTAAAAATTCATACTAAGAGTTTGTTATTGTTTGTTTTTATAGTCCCTTCCATTTATTCAAGACAGTACTAAACAGGTCTATAGATGCATTGACTGGTGCAATTTAGTATGCACTGTAGAATTTCCTTTTATTACACTTTTACAGCCTGTGCCAGTTTGCAACTACTGTGAGCCAAACGATGCAAATTGTGTGTTTGTCTGTTTGTATAGTCGTAGATTTGTCAGCATTGTGTCTGCCTTTCTGTCTGTCTGTCTGTCTGTTTGTTTGTTTGTTTGTTTGTTTGTTTGTTTGTTTGTTTATTTGTTTGTGTATATTTGTTGTGCACTTGTGCTATTAGTGAAGTTAAAATACACTTTAAAATGGCAACAAATATGAACTGTGAACATTGTTGTATTGTACAAATGAAATCTACACAAGTCATGTTGTGGCCGTGATACTACAGTATGCTGTATCCTATTTCAGACAGGTTTGAAATACATTGAAATGCACTGTGCAATGTACAGTATGTATTACACGAGTGGTTAGTAAATGATGCCCTATTTGTACAGTAATATAAACACTCAGCCAGAGATAACAGGTTGCCAGGATTTTCCTGTGTTTTGTAAATACATAGGTCTACCCAGGTGAATTTCTAAATATGGTCATTCAGGTTTACATCGAAATACTGTATTAGTTAATTGAATTCGCGGGAAGGGGGGGGGGGACTGGTGATCAGGCCTTTTTGTTTCAGAATTGTCTGTTGCGATGTACAGTACACATGCATGCATGTGGTATACATACTGTGCATACAACAATATATAGAAGTATTCATTGTGTGGAGTCTGCGTTGCTATTGTTCTCTAATCTCATGACCTTATTTTTTCTATAATTCCATGCCAGTGCACAGGCCACCTACTCACGTTGTTATTTAAAGGGATCTAGTAACTTTGTTGACATACTGTGCAAAAAATGATGAAAGGTAGATAAAATGTGTATACATATTTGTGTAATATATTCCACGGTAAATGAATGTCACACGGCGGAGTACATTAATGAGCAAAAATGCATAGCCATAGTGGTATTCGCTAACTCACTGCACTTGTAGTTTTACACAGTCATTATTCTCCCGATAAAGAATTTCAAGTCCCAACACTTCCCAATCATAAATATATCTTTATAATGAAAGGGAATTGGGAAAACAGAAACCTGCACTTCATGTCTGTTTTCGGTTTTCAAATACAACGAGGTAATGTATGTGAGAACCGCTTGAGTTTTCAGTAAATTTTGTTGATTTTGACAAAGTTACTAGATCCCTTTAATTCAATAGACGAACGGGAGCTCACTTGGCTGCACATTGTATTATGTTGCCAGCTATTTGAAGACTGTTGATCAGGCAATTTCCTCTGGTGCGCAGACCCACCCAGAAAGCGATCAGAAAATAGGGATGATGTTATTAAATGTTCACCTCAATCAGGAGAGTGAGCTATGTATGGGGGTGTCATGTCTGTCATGCAGTGGCGTAGAGGATCTGAAAGTGGTTTCTTGTGCTTTGTTCAGGGACAGCGGGGTACATGTACATGTATGATCTGTTAATTCATCCCCCCTGAAAAAAATATTAAAAATCTGCAGATCTATGCTAGTGTTGTCATGGAAGTTTTTTTTTATTTTAGTTTTTCGGCTTTAACAGGAGTATGAGATAGCATGATCTTAACCCCTGGAATTCTAGCTCTAAAACGAAATAATACTGTGTGGCTTTTTTTTTTAAACATTACCACTCCTATATATAGATAACATTATAAATTTGGTATTTCATTATTTGCTGAGTATTAATGCACAAAAATAAAAATGTAGTAAACCTCTGATGTAATTTTCACCTGTTCATTTAACTCTATGAATGAGACATAATTGATTGGTTTTCTGACACCTCATTATATGACACTGCTTTTTGTGGTTCCTTCAACAATGTATTCATTTTTAGTTTTTATTTATTATTTGTTATTTTGTTGAATAACAAAGCAAGTCCTGCATTCTGGTCACATGGGATATTGTGTAATTACTTAATTCAGAAATGACTAGATATCACATGATGAAGTTTGTGTAGATAACTAGTACTAGAAAAACAGACATAATAGCTAGTGGTGCATTTAAATCTAGACTTTTCTAATTCTAGTCCAGAATCGCGTTATGAAAGGCTTTTTCAGGCTTATCTTTTTCACTAGGTATGATTCATTCTAGGAAATGTTGGAAACTTGTAGCAAGGAAACTGTATGTAGCAGTGAAACAAATACATGGGGGGACTCAGGGCGATACAGCCCCCAAATGCCAAAAAGAGCCCCAGAAAGTCATTTAAGCGTAGAGTTCACTGCAAAACAAATTTGTACACTTACAGTGATATTTTCATGCAGGCAAGCTAGAAAAGTATAGTCCCAGAAAAAATACATTTCAATTTTTCTCCTGAAATGTACTTAGTAGAATGAAAACTGAACTAGTTAGTAGATTGAAAACTGAAGTCCTTACAATCACTAAATTGTTCATAGTTCTAATGACCATGGAAATGGGTATGAATACTACCCTTGCTATGATTAATTCTAGGAAACATTGGAAACTTGGGAGTAAGGAAACTGAATTTAGCAGTGGAAAAAAAATACATGGGGGCTCGGGGCGATTTAGCCCCCCCCCCCCCCCCACCCCCCCCCCCCCCCCCCCCAAATGCCAAAAAGAGCCCCAGAAAGTCATCATAAAAGATCCCCAGTAAAATTGAGCTATAGATTTCAATGCAAAATGTTCTATTTTCATGCAGGCAAGCTTGAAAAGTATAGCCCCAGAAAAAATAAATTTGAATTTTTCACCTGGAATGCTAGTACTTAGAGTGAAAACTGAAAGTCCTTACATACATGTACAACAATCACTAAATTGTTCATATGGAAATGGGAGCTAAGTACTGCAGGGAAAAAATTAAAATATATTTTTCGGGGGATACTTTTCAAGCTTACCTGCATGAAAATAACACTCCAAAAATTGATTTGCATTGAACAAATTTTGGGGGGGTCTTTTTGGCATTTCGGGGCGAATTCGCCCGAGCCCGTGTATTTTTTTTCACTGTACTGCACAGTAAAACTAGGGAAATGGGAGCTACTGTAGTATGTAGTGTGTAGTATGCAGGAAAATGGGAGCTCGTTTAGAACTAGCTACTAAAAGGAAGTAAGTGCCTTCAAGCCACCGAGCTGGCCTAATCCTATCCGACTCTGAATTGAAGTATACGAATGCCGAGGGGATTGAACTTTTAAACCAAGGACACTTTGATTGTATTGATTCTTGATTGATCACCAATTGATGGAAGTTACCTTGTTCCACAAGTTAAAGTGATATATTAACCTGCTGGATGTGATTTGATTGCTCCTCAAAATACACTGCCCATAAATTCTAGACGAGGTATCTTTGGATCAGTGTTCAGTGGTTAAAAAATGAATTTCTGTACAAGTTTGCATTGCTACCCCTATTTTGTGTGTACATCTACAGTTACAGTCGGTGTGTTCATGAAATTTCATGTAGTATTATTTTACGAGGCACAAACATAGCACAGACAAGTTAACACACATATAAATATGTGTATTGCATATGCACATGCACACACACACACACACATGCACACACATACATAAACTAACACTAACACACACACAAACAAACATACACCCACACAAACTAACAACAAACACAAACCACCTATCAATAGTCAATATATGTATGCATGTAAAGACGAATGAAAAGAAAGTTCAGTATGTAAAATTAGTCTTGTTATTGTTAAACCACTTCTGGCTTTCCTTCTAAAACCGTTACTAGTATTTACATTTTGCCAAGGTTGTAGGTATATCTACAGCTGATACAAACAAGAACCACCCCATAATCTTACTCAAACATTTTAACAGTATGACAAGAATGTACCCATGCAGGTACAGAAATCTATGTGTGCCGCAAGCTAGCGGCTAGCTAACGGCGATCTTTGCTGAAATTGTGAGAGTGCAGCAGTTTTTAAGCATGTCAGTTAGCGTGCCGAGAATACTCAGCGAGCTTAAATTCAGCACAGATCGCCTATTAAGCTTGCCGCTAGCTATCCGCAAGCTAGCCACAAGCTAGCCGCTGCTAGCTTGCGACACACTTAGATTTCTGTAGTGGTATGTCAATTGTCAGTATTCAGCACAATTTATTCTGCACTATTTGTTTCTTCCAGTAAAACTTTTATTCAATTTCCCACCTACAAAATGGCTGTAAAGTGTACAACTAAATGTTTAAACAAATTTGTTTCCCTTGCTTTATTAACAGTAATGCAAGAAAGTGAAACTAGGGCATTATTTCCCCCCCAAAAGGTAATAAACGGAGTCTTATTTGAAAATACAGTTGCATTTTGTAGAACCAGGATAGTGTAAAGAATCAATCCATCAAACGGGTCCAATTATTTCGAGTCCATTTTTGCAGTAAATGAGCCATTTCAAGGCAAGGCAAGGCAAGTGATTTACAGCCATTGTGAGGATGGTCATTGACTTGATTCATTAATGACACAGTTGCTCAGGAACTAGGACAGCCGGTCATGCCGACTTACAACAGACCAAATAAAAAAAAGAGCAAGCATCACTTTATCGGGGGCTCTACACTAACTGTTTTGCTACAGTAGTGTCCTGGTCGGTCAAGTAACAACAACAAAAAGACATTTTTGATGGCCCAAAAGAAATATTGATTGTCCTAAACTGTCTATTATTTAAAATCTTACTCCTTTTAACATTCAAAACTTGAATTTGGGATTAGTTACAAAACCTAGATCACAGGCAGATCTATGTAATAAAACCAGTTCTATAAAGTAAACTGACAAAATCTGATATTGACCGAAATGGCCGGCTGCATTTTGTCGCTTACCGGCCCGTTTCTGGTCTGTCCAGCAGTGTGATGGCGGTATCGACTGAGATACAGTACTGCAGAGCTCGATCTCCATTTTAAATAGAAGAATCAAAGAGATCTATTAACGTCAACAGAGGAATACCACTAGATTTTATTTAATTAGCATCGTACTAACAACACTGATTACTTGTACATGTTGGTAGCTGTGTGTTATTGTTGTTTAGAACTATAGAGTGCGTACATACAAGGTGTAACCTGCATTATGCACACAGGTCTATGGTCACAGACAGAAGGATACTAATCACTATTCAAACTGAAATTATACTACACTGTTGTACACTTAGCGAAGTTAGCGCAGTCATTGATTTGTAAACCAGTCTGTTCTATATTGATTCTGTGTTTTGTTGTGTTGTGTTCCGTAAGAAATGCATTATGTATTATGGCGTTAGTGGGCAGACTCTAACTTCCCATTTCATTGTGTAATGGATGAACTATGATTATGAATTGTGTTTATTAATCGCAATTATTGAAACATTAGCTACATGCATGTCAGCTCTCAACACTCCAACTTTTTTGTTAGTGGCCCGGTCAAATATAATGTAGTATCTAAGTATTTTTCTCGCTATTTTTGATCGCCCAAACCAACCATTTATTGACCAACTGACCCCCAAAAAGTCTTGATTACTATTCAAAATTCCACTCCCTTTATTGGTCACTGTGCAAGCTTGACATAGAAGAAAACAAGATTGTCTCATTATTATTAAAAGTCATTGTCGGTTTGAAAATCTAGTTGCCCAATTTGGACCATACACTCAGGTTTGACCTGTCTGAAATGTTACTGGCCTGACATAATTGCACCGGGTCATTGGGCATATGCTGTTGTCATGCCTTTGCCTCAGATGGGGAAATGGTTGACCATATATTATCACTATGACATAATCTAAAGGGAAATGACTATATAGATAAAAATCTGCATTCATCAATGTAAACTTGTCGATTGTTGAAGTATCCAGTTGTTTATCAGATTGGATACTTACATTTTACATACTGACCCTTTACTTATCTGTTCAAATGTGTGCAAGTCCATGACAGGGGTTGTAGGCCTACAGTTCTGGTCAAACTGAACTTTAGTATTAAACTACATGTACTCTTAAATATTTCTTAAATCATCAAATAAATGTTGGGGCCTAACATTTATTCCAATCAGACATATTTATGGATATTTCAGCTTAAAAACTTAAACAATTTTGATCTTTTGTCTTTAAAGGGATCTAGTAACTTTGTTGACATGTGCAAAAAGTGATGAATGGTTGATGCAATGTATATTGTTGTTAAATCTCATATATGTCCACAAGGTATTGTGTGAAAATTTCAAGTCAAATGGACATTGCATGGCCAAGTAATGAGCGAAAATGCAAAGTGATAGTCACTAACTCACTGCACTCACTTTGTACACGGTAAGAAAAACTCCACCAGAGCTTTTCTTATCTGAATACTTCAAACGTACATATCTTTGTAACGAAAGGGAAATTTGAAAAACGAAACCTGTCCCATGATTTTATTGATAATACGAATACATGTACAACAAGGTATGAGGGAACCGCTAGAATTAAAATTTATTTGAGGATTTGGACAATGTTACTAAGTCCCTTTAAAATCTTTCAAATTGCGCGTACACTTAGTTTTTCATTACCTGACAAATAAATTATTTCTTGAAGCACCCTGTAAACAAAACTGTACTATCCCTTTAAATCACGAGCTATATACATTCAATACTTGGAATCCAGTTTGTTGCTATGTTATGGTTAGACAATCCCCTGGCAATCTTTCAAGTTGCTAGGAACAGCGGTTATTATAAATGGAACATTCATCTCGAACAAGATCATGAGCAATAACTAGCCAACAGGATATAAGACTGAAATTGATTCTCATTCATTTTTCTCAGTAATTAGCTAGACACATCCTCACTTTGCAAAATGCCATTCATTACATGAATTTAGTCACTCACACTCACAGGAAGTGATATTGCTTTAAATTGTACTCAAGCAGCGGTTTAGGTAATTAGTTATTTTAAACACCTCAAAATATCTCATTAAATGTTTGAAAAAAGATTTGTTCTCATTTATAGTTATAAATTAGGAACGCAAAATAAACATTGAGCTATTAAAGTGCAATTTACAACGTCAGTGTGACGGTTCACCGAGGACTTTTATAAACAACTCATTTTTTGTTTGTAATCACAAAGCAGTTCCGATAGCTCCTGTTTGGGCACAACTGAAATGCTTGAAATGTCAAACTCATTTCCTATGATTGTACCATCCTAAATATATAAGAGAGAGAAAGACATCACGCTGATAGTTCGGTGACTCTGGCCTTTTAGTTTTGTAGCTGCATGCATTTTGGGTTGCTAGTTGAAGCACCAACAATTTGCGTTTTTTCTGCTGTATCCACACAGTACATGTACTTGTGTCTTCTATCCCACAAGGTCTTGCCAGCTTGGAGTAATGAAGACGTGCTATTATCTGTGAAACAAATATTACGAGTCAAAGTAAGTGCCGAGCTATCGAATCTAGCAGATCCTTTTTAGTCTGGGCTGAAATTAAAATGACAAGTACATGACTGTTACATGAAGCTAAATACTAAATAGAACAGGTATATTACCTCAATCATGCAGAATTACAATGATAGTCCCAATAGTTTGTAGATGAACATACACAGTGCATATGAATTTTCTGATTAGTTTTTACTGGTGGTTTCATAATCATAATGGTACAGGTAAACCTTCAGAGTAAGAGTTGTGAGGAATTAGATTATTTTAGATCATTTTAGCTTTGATGTGGTTCATGAAAGTTAACCAATTGCCTACAGGACTGGTGTGCTATATTATGTAAGTGGTTGGGGAATGGGGATGTCGGGATCCAGAAGGTAATGCATTGGAGTACAGTGCCGTAGCCTGAGTCTGTTGGCATACATGTACAACATGCAGGAATCTGCTACTTGGGGCAAGTAAAATATTCCTCTGGGCTAGTGTTTATAAACATTTCAAGGTCTCTGTAACATAAAGATTCATAATTAATTGTATATGATCAATTGATTAATTGACTGTACAACGATCCATTGATTAGTTACTACATCATGAATGTTTGTGTTACTGGGTCCAGCTTGTGCTTGAACAAAGAATATATGTTTTGACTTCCAGTCTTTCTCACTCTTTCACCCTATCTGCTACAGTTAGTAACACAGCATTTTGTAACCCCAAACAAATTTTACAACCCCCAAAAATATTTTACTCTGGATTTAACCCAACTTTGGGGTTTGGTGTGGACACTTGGGGAAAGTGTCTCTGTCGATTTGTCCCAGTCACTTTTGATCCAGCCGTTCATTTGTCATCGTTCCACGGCGGAGTGAAGGCTGCTAAAGTGGATGATAACTCCTGAGCAGCTCTTGCCTCGCCATCGTAGACACTTGTTTATACTCTGTTGGCTTGCGTTAGAGACGACGTGGTATTTTTTGTTCTAAAACAGTGTACGTGTTGGATGTTTTCCAGCTTTTGGTGAAATTTTCTACTGCAGCTGCTTCATCTCTTTAAATAGGAGATGTCCGTTGATACCTGCTTTTATATATAGTGTGATATTTGCCATTTTATGTGTCATGTTTTAAATAGGACACTTTCATGTACATGTTACTACTTGTGGACACTTGTTTACTCCGTTTGCTTGCATTAGAGATGTCGCAGCAGAAGGAAATGTGATGATTTGCAATGATCTCCCTCTTTGATATAGTATTCCATGAATGACCAAATCATCTTAAACCAAACCCAGAGTTCTTAAACTTCAGATGTCTTACTCTTGAGCCCGTCTTTTTACAACATAAACTTTGGAGTTTGGTGAGAGTTGCTTCTGTACATGTACATGTACATGTGAAAAATGGTTGTTTTGAAATTGGACACTAACCAGAAAAGTTGATGATTTGATCTTTCTCTTAAAAAGTATTCCCTCAGTGACCAAACCATTGTAAACTAAACCATAAACTTTGAGAGTATCTGCGATTCTTGCAGCGCCTTTTTACAATTGGAGTTTGGTCAGGGATGCATTGTTGTTTTGAAATTGGACACCTACGAGAATGTTTTATGATCCCGTCAATTAGTAAATTGTCCTATTATAGGTAATTGAATCCTTATTCAAACTTTCTATTGTGCTTGCTAGTTGTATTGGACTGCCCATATATATGGGTAACATCCTGTATGGTGGATTGTTCATGGTGAGAATAGCACAATGTACATGTAGTTTGAAATTGGACACTATTCACTAACAAGAAAATTGGATGATATGTTAGTCTTTCACATTCTTCAGCTGACAACCGAATCAGTAAATTGGTACACCAACTTAAGTGCACAGTTTGCATCTTTTTGAGATTTTCATGTCCATTTTTTTAGTGGATTGTGATTGTTTGGAGTTTGAGAGTTGTAATGTAATGTAAGTTGTTTCTTATTGCACATTTGTGTAGTACTATAGAATATTTTTGAAACCAGGAAATAATTGGAACCACATTGTCATTTGGAACTTTGAGTACTTTCAAGTTTGGATGAGTGGAATCGGAGCTCTTGAACTTAAAGCTGGTGATATTTTAAACTCTGTTGATCTTTTGCTAGGTATAGCTGTGCTCCTGCTGACATTTGTTAGGGTTTTGTTTCTTCTCAATAACTTGGTGATTATAATGTGCTTTAGAAACAACTCTTCAATAGTATTCTCCAATACTTCAGAGAAGACAATGTGTCATTTGAATGGGTGAATTTTATTCAGTGCCCTGTTGAATTCTGCTAAGTAGCTCCTGCCACGCTAACATTTGTTAGGGTTTTGTCTCTACTCAGCAATTTGGTGACACTACACTTTAGTATTCACAAACGCTTGATTGGAGCTCTTGAAGTTGGTGTTATTTGAAACTCTGTTGATTTTTGTTAGGTAGCTGCGAACCGCTGACATAATATGTCAAGAGTATTGTTTCTTCTCACCGGCTCTGATTGTTTTGTGCTTTTATAGACACTTCTCTTCGGTATTCACAAACGCTTGACTCACAATGTCAGTGTGACTGGAGAGCATAATCTGTCATTTGATCTGGTAAACTTTCTGTTTTGCCAGGGGTATAAATATTTTTTCAACGATTTTAATTTGAAAACAACCTTTATTATCTGTCTCAAAATAAACTGAACTGTTTCTTATAATAAATTTGTGAATTGTGAGTTATGACTTTTGCCGTTGTATATATATATTACATGTTTGTGATTGGACAATACCGGAATTACAAACAAGTAAACTTTCTCTTGTGCAAGCCACATTTGATTTGATTTGAGAACGGAACTTGCATTCATGACTTTGGGACCTGATCGTGTATAAAGTTGAATGACAGTACAGAGATGCCAAACAAGTAAACTTCCTGTCGTGCAACTTACGTAGTCTCATTTTATTTTAAAACAACTCTGATTCAACTTAGTTGAAACAGCGGCCATCATGTATTTTTCTGACGAACATTCCGACGACATGGTAAATGTTTTTTGTGTTGTGTTTTAATTCAAAATTTATTAGTCAAATCTCTCTGCCTCGAATGTACTTTTTGTTCAATTGATTTTGTGTACAGTATACATGTACATGGTTTCTCTTGTTCACCTACATGTAGGTTCTGTAAACATACTTAAAGGGATCTAGTAACTTTGTTGACATGTGCAAAAAGTGATGAATGGTTGATGCAATGTATATTATTGTTATCTCATATGTCCACAGGGTATTGTGTGAAAATTTCAAGTCAAATGGACATTGCATGGCCAAGTAATGAGCGAAAATGCAAAGTGATATTCAATAACTCACTGCACTCACTTTGTACACAGAAGAAAAACTCGCTCGGAGTTTTTCTTATCTGAATACTTCGATCGTACATATCTTTGTATCGAAAGGGAAATTTGAAAAACCGAAACCTGTCCCATGATTTTATTGTTAATACGAATACAACAAGGTATGAGGGAACCGCTAGAATGAAAAATTTATTTTGAGGATTTGGACAATGTTACTAAGTCCCTTTAACCTGTTCCTTCCGAGATTTGGATATCTCCACAGACGTTGTACACAACCCACCCGGTTCCCGTAGGCAAGGGGTTAATAGAAGTATGAAATGTTACCATTAATTAAAGTAGTTTGCACCAATTCCTCAAATTGATTTACATGTATCCCATTTGTGCATTTCTGAACTTATTTTATTTATTACTGGCACCATTGTGTCGCAGGTTCAGGTAAATGTCACATGATAGAAATGATTGATAGATGATTATAAATAAACCTTGGGAAAGTATTTGTTTATTATTCATTTTTACACTGGATGCATTTCTTGTGTACTCTGTATGTCTGTAAATAGACATTTGTCACAGTTCATGGGACGGAAAACAATTCAAATGTGTTTAATACAAAAGGGAGTGTGTCAAATCAAATGGAGAAGTTTCTATCCAGATTTCTTTGAATGAATTCACCTTTTTGTATCACATCTATTATTCACAAATTTACATGCATCTCTCTCTTGCTGGTAGATGGATTCTGTCAAGAATCTTATAAATGATTTTGCACTTAATTTTGCACATTATAAGCAAAGTCCTCTGGAATTATGCATTACCCTCAATTCATTTTGATTTCTTGCAGGACGACTTTGTCTCGAAGATCAGAAATGCTCACTTGCTTGATGACTACGCCGATGACACTCTAGACCACTCTGCAGGGGCCCCACGGCCGGCCCTTCCTTCAACCCCTGGCCCTTGGATGAAGACACCCCCTCCCCCACCATCATGGCTGATCCGCTGAGCGGCAATATCTTGGTAACTGATCTACCGAACAAGCAAGAACTTAAAACTGTACAAGATACGGAGGAAACGGACAAGAACTTTGTAGAGGAAGAGGAGGAGGGAGCAGCGAATGGCACACTCACTTCGTCAGGTGATGCGGAGAGTGAGGGCGCTGTTGCGTCAAGCGACGACGAAGACGAAGAAGCCGAGGACCTCACAGAGGAGTTCGAGATGGAGAAAGGAGGAGGAGGAGGAGAGGACGTCACAGCCGATGATCGTCATGGTGATGGAGAACAGTCAAACAGTAACGATGATGGTTTGAAGGACGAGAGTAACGATTGGGAGCTGATCCCAAGAGTGGACGATGATACGAATGACGAAAACAAAGATAGTATGAAGGAGGAAACCAAAGAATGAAAACAATGAAGATGAAGATGATGATGAGGAGGAGGAAGAGGAAGACGAGGAGAATGAAGATAGTATGGATCAAACAGATTCAATTGGAGAAGCGTCAAAAGGAAGCAAAGATCTGTCGAGTATGGAAGTACCAGCTATTATAAATGTTGATACGGACTCATAGAAGAGCCCAAAAGACGAAGATGGTAAACTTTCAGATACAACAGAAATGGATGGACATTCATCACATGGAGACAAGGTAAGTTAAAATATATGCTGTGCACATGCTTATTGTATCTTTCATTTTTTATTTGCACACAAACTTTTACAATTTTAACAAGATGTTGATTTTATCCCTGCTATTGCTCGATTGATTTGATCGTCACTGACACTGCAAGTTTTTTTAAAAAGCTTAGATTTACTGAAATTACAAATTAAAACATGGAAGAGATTTTTTATGATCAATTTACAATGATGCCATTGTGTGTTAATGTTCCCGTTTTAAATGTAAAATGAGATCCCATATTTATCGGAAGCATGTGATATTATTTGTGTTCCTTTTAATATATTGAACCAATTTTTGTTGTGCACATCAAAAGCATGTTGATCGCAAACCAATATCAGATTGCATTTGTGTGTTTTCTGTAACGATGCGCAAGAGGCATGTACTTCAGAACAGGTGTAACATTTTCAACACCACGTTGTATTTACAAAGCACAAAATTGTATGGATGAGATTGACTTGTTTTTAATGTGCAATGTATACTATATTTATTATTAATTTACTCCTAAATGCATTTGGAGTGCTGATTGCCAGAACCCATATCTGAATGTGAATAAACTATTAATATCTGATTGACTTTGTGTGTTTTTGTCTAATATATATCAAAACAAGGAGCATGCAATTCCTGAGAGTCAAGAGATGAAGAGCGAGGATCCAGGTTTTGAGGCGTTTCTGGCAGATCTGGTAAGAGTCGTCCTAAAATCAGGCACAACATGATGTTTTTGCTTGGGATTTCTGGTTGGGATTTATGGTTGATTACAAACAAAATTTCAATGTCTATCGCAGTCAAACCTGTATCTTCGCAGCCACCTGTCTAGAGCAGACACAAGCCAGTCTGTATAATGGTGGCTGCCAAAAGTGATCCGTTACACAGAGAAAAACAAACTTTTTTTAAAAACATGTTTATTATGCTGACCACATTTCTTGTTTCGCTTAAAGGGGTAGTTTAGTTTTGGTAAGGCTGAACTTAAGTAGCCAAAACCTGCACAGTAACATTATAAACTAATAGTTATAACTCCACCATGCTCGAAAGGTATACAAACTTACAAACGACTAAGTAAAAAGCCTGTTATCATTCAAAAAGAGCCATTGAAACACAAGAGGGCGCTTTTTAAAAGGCATTGGTTTCAACCATTTTTCATACAAAATTATGCATGTGATGTTTTATTGATATAATGATTAAATAGCGAGATCATCAACAACTATTTAAAAAATGCTTTTGAAATTTTTTGAAAAAGTGCAAGCATTTTAAAAATTTTTTCTAAAAATCATAATAATTATAAGATCAGATATATTTATTGATATTTCAGCCGTTTCTGGGTCGATTTTGACCAAATAAAGTTTATTCTGCCATTAAAATTGCATGTTCTCTCAAATTCGACACTCAGCTTTTCATTACCTCACAAAAAAATTGTGATCTGCAGCGCCCTCTCTACCAAAACTAAACTACCCCTTTAAAGTGGTCGCTATAGACATGTTTGACTGTACAATATTAAAACTGTTCAGGAAAAGTCCCCAAAATACTTGAGCTGAGGTATATGGTGTACATACTTGCATTTTTATTCCCAAAATAAATGAAATAATCATGAATAGGTTAAATGCCCAACACCCAGGACCACTAACAAATTAGCTTTGGACTAAGTACTACAATTGAATGCCCAATTTCACATGCCTGCATGCATGACTTTCCCGAACTGGGAAACCAAATTCACCAGGATTCTTACAGTTTCTTGTTATGGCAACCAATTCGGCTCTATGTGATTTTCGCCCGGAAATGACATGAAGAACCCCTGAAAATCATAAAGAGCCATTGTATTAAACTTGTCTTACATTGTAAATCAAATTTTGCAATGCTATTTTATGTCAAGCAAGCTATAAAAATAGCTTCCAAAAATATTGTACAATTTTGTTTGTTCCCAGCCCTGCTTTTTGAACTTCATATTACATGTACTTCTAAAAAAAATAAAAAGCCAGGGATATTAGTTTGTAACTTCATGGATATTCAATATATCAGCCAGCAATTCTAAATTAGATGTTGTCGGCAACACGGTTTGTAACATAATACTCTAAAATTAGACAGCATTATGAGTTTATAATTTGATTTTGACACAAAGTAGCTACAGGGCGTGATGTCATGTCCTCAGTGGCGTAGTGTTGTCTAAATGATTTGAGGAGGGAGGGGGGGTGCTTTTTTCCTTATGTTTTTTGTATTTTTTGTCAAAGTATTTGGGGGCCTGTGCCCCCCACCCCCCATTATGAGTTTATAATTTGATTTTGACACAGACCAGCTATAGTGCGCGATGTCATGTTTTCAGTGGTATAGTATGGTCAGACTAATTGGAGTGGATAACAAATTATTGGGGCCTAGGGGGGACACCACATACTATATATATTATTGCAATACTTTTTTAATGTTTTTTTATTTAATTTATTGTTTTCTATAAATTTGATTTTGTTTACATAATTTTCCTTGTTTTTGATTGTAATTGTAAAATTACCACTTTTGAAAGAATCTCACCCTTATATTTTGTCCTGTGTTCATTGAAATATTTGGGGCACGTGCCCCCCCCCCCCCCCCCCCCCCCCTCCATAGCTACACCCATTCATGACCTGCTTCTGTGCTTCTGGGTTCATTATTCTGAGCTGGTATAGAGCAGGGTCTTACATTGGAGACTGGGATCAGCTATTTTTAGATGGTTATTAAATGTGATTAAAGGGATATGCTGGGATAAGCTAGTAGCACGTACTTCTTGTCCTTCCCATGGATAATACACGCATATGTAGTGCGCACACATGCAATGTACATTTATAATAAGAAATACCATTTACATAGCACATAATACAAATTAAGTGCTGTATACATGCAGTATGTGTATGTTGTTTTTTCCCCCTTTATCCTATGTTTTTGATGAAAATTTGAAATT
Organism: Echinarachnius parma; assembly: GCA_037951105.1. Taxonomy (NCBI): domain Eukaryota; kingdom Metazoa; phylum Echinodermata; class Echinoidea; order Clypeasteroida; family Echinarachniidae; genus Echinarachnius; species Echinarachnius parma. The sequence goes on along the minus strand of JBAMJV010002395.1, from coordinate 47,070 downwards.
AAATTTGAATCAACATTTTTTTATAGATTGTTGTAATTTAACTTGTTTTGTTACAATACACAATTCAACACTCGGTCAGAACATTAGCTCATATACATATATATATGTTGTTTTTTCTGATAAATGCACTTTGTTCCCTTCACTTTTCTGTTCTAAATAATTACCTTGAAACTAATTAATGTTAAAATTACAAATATTCTTTACAGTTCACTGTATGTACATGTAGGCAAATAATGTTTTTTTTGGTATTGGAGTAGTCAGGAGTTTATAATATGGTATTGTCACTGAAAATCTAAGATATTTATTTTAAAAAAACTGTCAATTTAAACATAGTACTTTCATTAAAAACAAAATTATCAAATTGCATCCCTCACTTTCTCTTAAAAGCCTTGGCGGACCTCTAAAAGTTCAAGTTGAATGAGTGAGGTCAGGATTAATATAATAACTTTGAGGGTGTGGATTTTAACACATGATGCGGACAATTTCTTGTGTACCCCCATGAGTGGAATGGTTGATAAATAATTAAAGATCATATCGAGAATGATGACATACTGATCTGTATGAAATAATTTTCATGCATTGAGCCCAGGGAAATATTGAACTTTTAATATACCGGTAATTATATATATAAAAAGCAGAAATATGTGCGGGACCCATGTATGTTTAATTCACACTGACGTACAAATACAGTCAAACCTGTGTATAGTGACCACCCAAGGGAAACGAGAAAAGTGGCCACTGTAGACAGGTGACCTCTATCTATAGACAGGTTCCAAAACACTGTTTACCCCTGAAGTTAGGTTGACTGCTATAGACAGGTGACCACTAAGACAGAGCTTGTCCTTCCGGGAATACAGCATGTGGAAATATAAACTTCTAATCACATATATAATATCATTGTTTCAAGCGTTTTTCAAAATATCAGAATGCAAAAGCTACATGTAGTGTGGGCCTTTAAAAGTTGACTGCGGTCAGGATCATGTGTTTCTATCCTAATTGGTAGATCACTCCTTAGAGACGGATATAACACATGATTCACAACAGCTTGTACAATGTATTGTGTGTGCCTCTTGAAAGCAGTCGTAAAGATCTGCTAGGACAATAAAACCGAGACAACATTTTATATATAAGTACTTTTTTGTGACATGACATTGAACCTAAGACTACATACATGTACATGTATGTAATGCAATTAATTAAAATTATATTAATGTATTGCATTAATTAATTCTACTGTTCTGGATATTCGCCTGTCATATAATGAAAATATAATGGGGGGGGGGGGGGGGTTACATGCTCTCTCTCTCTCTCTCTAGGAGGGGGGGGGTGGTGCAATATATTATATTGATTAAAGCTAAGCAATATAAGCATTATTTAGCATTTGTTTGTAATTAATGGTAAACTATATTATGCAAAATAATACAATGTACAAATGGTTGCAATTTCTCTCCTTTTTGGGGGGGGGGGGGGAGGGGGGGGGGGATGGGGAATGCAAACATGAATCATAAACACTTGATAATTTTGTTTTGTAGAGAACAACCTATTACAATTATATATTATGCACACCTCTACAAGCAATAAAAATAATTTCTGCATTTTAATGATTTTGATGACATTTATTCAATGGATTGCATAGTACATATTTCTTTCTTTTTTTTTGGGGGGGGGGGGGGGAGGGCTAGGGGCTGGCCGAGGACTGGACGAGTGCAATATAATTATTATTCGCCCCTAAAATGCCCCAAAAGAGCCCCAGAAAATTTGCATACAGTTCAATGCAAATCAAATTGTGGAGTGTTATTTTCATGCAAGCAAGCTTGAAAAGTAGCCCAGAATAATAAACGTAAATTGTTTTCCCTGCTTATAGGGCGTATCGATGCTTGATGTGGAGGCCAGAAATCCAGGGCCAGGCTGAGCAGACTAGGACCCATGGCCCAGAGGGAGACCCATCACTCACTAAGCGCTTCTCGGATGGCAAGGATGACGAGGACCCATCAAAGTGGATGTTTACCGACTCCACAGGTGTGTACGGTGAACAAGGGATTTCCCCTTGATAAACTAAGATAAACTAGGATTTACCACCCCCCCCCCCCCCCCCAATACCCCCAAAGCCCCCCTCCCCTGAAATGCTTCTTAGGTGGCAATGATGATCAATGAGGACCACTCAAAGTGGATTTTTACCGACTCCACAGGTGTGTACGGTGAACAAGATAAACTAGGATTTACCCCCCCCCCCCCAATGCCCCCAAAGCCCCCCTCCCCTGAAATGCTTCTTAGGTGGCAATGATGATCAATGAGGACCACTCAAAGTGGATTTTTACCAACTCACAGGTGTGTACGGTGAAAAAGATGCACTAAAATTTACCCGCCCCACCCCCCCCCCCCCCCCCCAAAAAAAAATGCCCCAATCCCCACCCTGAAACGCTTCTCAGGGGGCAATGATGATCAATGAGGACCACTCAAAGTGGATGTTTACTTATTCCACAGGTGTGAACAGTAAACAAGAAAAGAAAAAGAAAATACAAGTTGGGATTTGGGGTGATTTAGCTCCTGAAATGCCAAAAAGAGCTCCAGTATAAACTTGCTTTATTTGTATATAATGCATGTACAGTTCAAAGCATAATAAACTTCCGAGTGTTTTTATTCCGTTCACTATGGGAACCTGGTTTTACAGGTTCCCATGTCTCAGTTTAGTTAGAGTGCAAGAGTTTTAATAATTTGTAGAATTGAAGTATAGCATTCTTCATGTGTTCATGTTTTTTTAGCACCCAAATCAAAGAAACCAAGCTTCGATGAGGATGAGGAGGAGGAGAGAATGGCAAACAGAGCACCCCCTCCCAGCCAGCCAGCGTGGAGAAGGGGCCCCCAGGTCTCAGTTTAGTTAGAGTGCAAGAGTTTTAATAATTTGTAGAATTGAAGTATATCATTCTTTCATGTGTTCATGTTTTTCAGCACCCAAACCAAAGAAACCAAGCTTTGATGAGGAGGAAGAGGAGGAGGAGAAGACCACAGCAGAGTACCCCCCCTCCTTCCCCCTCTCCCCTCCCCAGCCGGCCAGCGTGGGGAAGGGGCCCCCAGGTCTCAGTTTAGTTAGAGTGCAAGAGTTTAATAACTTGTAGAATTGAAGTATATCGTTCTTTCATGTGTTCATGTTTTTCAGCACCCAAACCAAAGAAACCAAGCTTCGATGAGGATGATGAGGAGGAGGAGAGAACAACAAACAGAGCACCCCCCTCCCCAACCGGCCAGCATGGGGAAGAGGCCCCCAGGGCTAGGCGGCATGGGGCCCATGTTGCTACCAGGTTTGGGCAGTGCGATTAGCGGACTAAAAGTAAGTTTTAAGACAAAACACGAATGACAATGTCATCAGAGAGCAAGAAGTCTTTGAAGGTTTTTCTTTCAATCATTGTAGATCATTTGTCCAATGTAACAAAACACAGAAATGCCAGGGGCCTGTTTCATAAAACTTTTCCAGTTATTGTTACTGCTACATGTATATACATTTAGCAACAACCATGATGCTTTGTGTCGATTGACTGTTGATGTAGCTGTTCTAATAATGGACATTTACAGCAATTGGAAAAGATTTTGTAAAACAGGGCTCTGAGATAACCCCTTCAGGACTGGTTCGAAAATACTCATTCAGGGGTCTATGGAGAATACATTTTTATAGCAAAAGCAATCAGTCCTGAACAAGTTAAGTATTATGTCATGTGTCATGTTATTTTGTTTTTTTTGCTGGATAAGATTTAATTTACAATTAAAAGTTCAAGTATTTACATTATGATTTTAATTGCTCAAATGAGTGATTTTAAAAATAAACAATGCCTGATATTATTATTCCTCTACAGAAAACGCCCACCAGTTCTCCCAACAAATCCTTCCAGAGTACGTTGGAGGAGTCCAGATCTCAGAAGGAGCCGACCAAAGCCGCTCCATCGCCCCACGATCTCCAAGAAAAGTTCTTCCACACGTCGGTAAGACGCCGCCGAAACCAGCCAGCAGACCGAAGCCTCACCCCAAACCGGCCCCACCCAAGAACCATCGCAGGTCAGTGTTAAATCAGTTGATCACTTTGTCAGCCACGATCTGTGTAGAAAATTAATGGAACAGTGATGCATATTGACAATTTTCATCAAAATCTTTCAACTGTTGGGTTAGACAACCCCTGACCAGAGAGAGATCCAAGAAATATTGTCCACGTAGTCCTATCACCTAATTCATATTTTGATTTTTGGTATTATTAATACAACATGTCATTTATAAATATCAGTTTTGTCTTTGTCTGATTGGATAAAAGGGCCAAAACAAAGATCACCTAAAAGAAAATGACAGAGATCTTGCCTCCGACATAGACCCAGAAACCATAATTCTACAAATAATTAACATGTTCCCTACTAGATTTTTCAATAAACATATTGCCCAGTTATGGTTATACATAGATAGCCCAGTTATGCAGGTTTCTGTAGGCAGTGGGTAAATTTGTTGCTATTTTATCCTAAATTGATTATATATCATTATAATTTGTGTTGCAGCCTGCATGGATGAAAGAGCTGAAGCAGAGATCCCCAAGAAGACAGCAGATGTGAAGAGTGTGTCGAATGTGAAGGAAGAGAAGAAGAAGGAAGAAAAGGATCTCAACTCAGACATTCTCCACCCGGCGCCATCGGAAAAGAAAGAACCGGAGACTCAGAAAACCCCTCCATGGATGATGAATGGCAAAGCAAGGCTACCTCCAATCAGGTTAGTCTTACTTTCATGGAATATGAAGAATGATGGTGATGGTGGTGGTGGTGGTGGTGGTGGTTGTGGTGGTGTAGGTGTTGGTGGTGTTGGTGGTGATGGTGGTGTTGGTGTTAATGATGGTGGTGGTGGTGTTGGTTGTGTTGTGTAGGTGTTGGTATTGGTGGTGGTGTTGGTGGTAGTCAGTGTAAGTGGTGGTGTGTGTTGGTGTAGGTGGTGGTGGTGGCTGCGGCGGTGGCAGTGGCGATGGCAATGATGATAGCAGTGATGATGGTGGTGGTAGTGGTGGCAGTGGCTGCGGCAGTGGCGGTGGTGGTGGTTACCAGTGATGATGGCAGTGGCAGACAGAGGAGGAGAAGCTTAGGATAATAAATGAGGTTATGAAAGTGATAACGAATTGTAGACGATTGATTTTCTTTGTATTTGTAGTAACAAATGCAATAAATTCTTTATTATTCATATTTTTGTCCACAGCACACCAGGTTCATCCAATAAGGAAGAGGCGGCTCCCAGCATACCTCAGTGGAAGAAGGACTTGAGGACAAGAAAAAGACACCCGTCCCAGCTCCAAGCAGTAAGTATCTTTGTCTACAACTCTCTAATTATATCAGTCATCTTTCTGTTATCTTTACAAATAACAGAAATTACAAAGTATAACCAGGTCCATAGGAATAACAAATATCTTTGTACATTTTGCCAGTGGCAGAGTATTTGTGACCAGCTATAGCAAAACCCTGCACTTGCCGGTAATTCATGTTTGAAGAAATGGGCATTTTAAGTTCACATGATGTGCGTAAAAGACTTATCATATCTTTGCCAATTATTGGCCAATTTGATAGAACAAAGCATCAAATGAAAGCTTGTGATGAGACCCTTCTAATGGTATGACAATCTAGATTTTGATTTTTACCGACAAGTGCAGGGTTTTGCTATAGCCGGTCACATTTATGCCAATATTTTGTCATTGCCCGGGAATTTTACTATTTTAGATGCGCATTGAAATGTGAATTTGTTGATGTATTGAATAAGGGATTCCAGTTTTCAGGCAAAGACCTGAAATGTTTTGATCTTCTATACTCTAACCTGTAAGTACTTTTCTTGTGGATAGTGCACGAGTTAAACTAAGTGCGTGAAAAGTATGAAGTTGTAAAGTGAAGCGAATCAGTTTCAGATTGGCTACAAATGAAGAGCTTAGTTCCAAAAGGTGCTAAATCCATTTTTCATTTAAAAAAAAAAACGAGTTAACGATATCAGTACATTAATAATCTCCTTAGCTTTCTAGAAATCCAAATTTTAACACACATTACACAATCAACATCAAAATATTGAACGTTCCATTTTCATATTCCCATAGGCGTGTGTGTACAAGGTTGGGCAAAACGTTGGGCAAAGTTGAAAAGTGGATTTAGCGCCTTTTGAAACTAATCTCTTCAAATACTCTGAAAGTGAAACTTCTCTAGACAGATAAAGTGTCAAAAATCAGTTCAGTAGCAGACATAGAGAGTTATTATACTACCATGTGGTATTTTAATCAATCAATAGTACAGCTAAATAATTGCTGCAGCGAGTTTTAGATGTCTTAAATTCTTCAAAACGACTTGAAAATCCCACCTATTTATTTATTTATTTTTGTCCTAATAAATCAAAGTTGACTCCATATGATATGTTTTTGAACTGCATCAAACAGCTAATTTCTAGTTAATACTTCTGTTCTGTGATGGCATTCATGAGTAGAAATTTGATAAATGAGAGTTATCATAGACGGAGGGTAGTGATAGCATGCCACTACTTGTACTGCTAATTTATCACTGTACCTCGATGCATCTCGACTTCTAAAACGGTCATGGTTTGCTCAAATTTCAATTTAACCTTACATACTTTGAACTTAAGTATCAGGTGGTGATATGATTATGTTTGTCTCATGCCCTGCTAAATGTGTGGTGTTTTACCAAACGTTTCTTATTCTTTAGGAAATTGACTCCAATTTTAATAATGAGGTACTCCTGGAAATGTTTGTTAGAAAATACTCTGCAAAAGCCTACCCAATTAAGCAGGGGACCACCGTTTTAGTAAATTCAACCTCTTTTAACCTGTTCCCTTCAAGATTCTGAAAGTCCCATATAGAGTTTGTACACGACCCACCTGGTTCCCGCAGACAAGGGGTTAATTAAATTAATAGGCATCATATGAATGCAGCATATTATATTAAAGGCGCCTCGTTAAAAGTTGACCGCGGGAGGTGTTTAACAGAATTACAGCCTGAGCTTCTTGGACGGTCAGTGAATCTGTCTGATAAGCAAATTAAGCTACATAACGGTACCCCTGCAGGATATTGGCCTTAAAGGGATCTAGTAACTTTGTTGAGATGTGCAAAAATTGATGAATGGTTGATGCAATGTATACTGTTGTTATCTCATATGTCCACATGGTATTGTGTGAACATTTCAAGTCAAATGGACATTGCATGGCCAAGTAATGAGCAAAAATGCAAAGTGATATTCACTGACTCACTGCACTCACTTTGTACACGGTAAGAAAAACTCCGGGGGAGTTTTTCTTATCTGAGTACTTCAATCGTACATATCTTTGTAACAAAAGGGAAATTTGAAAAACCGAAACCGGTCCCATGATTTTATTGTTAATACGAATACAACAAGGTATGATGGAACCGCTAGAATAAAAGTTTATTTTGAGGATTTGGACAATGTTACTAAGTCCCTTTAATCAATATAGATATTATAATTATATTGGTCAGGTTGTAGCATAGCAGGGTCTTTTTCAAGCAACTGACAAAGTTCAAACATACTTGCCCTATTAAAGGAAACTTTACTTTCCCTAATTTATTGACAATTTATTTCAACTTGGAAATAGAATATTATGTAATTAAGCAAATTTGTTAAAATTTAAATGACAAAAGTAAGAAAAAGCACTTTCTGAAAAAGTATAAAAACCATTGTTTTACAAGTACTGGTTAACATCATTGTCATGTGCAAACACATTTAATAGTTGATGGGTGAGTCATGTATAATTTTAACTTTGTTATGCTTGTAGAATTGTCTGAACAATTATAATTAGGCTGAGCTGATTTCACAGGAGACGTACTCCCTGAAAATAAACCAAGATTAATGCATCAGTTTTTTCATCCCATCAAGTCAACCTCCTGATTATTGAAATATTATTGTCATTAGGTTTTATGCATTTGATATTTAATGTATCTCCCTGATTTCTGCTGAAATTTCCCTATATCTTCATGATTGTTGAATTTTGAATAATGTTGGTACATACTGTAGCTCTGTACTAGGACATCATACATGTATGTAAACGTATTTCATAGACTAAAGAGAACAAAGCGTTTTGTCCTCAGACAATGTTTAAATACCAAGTACATGTATTTGCCCGAGCACACATACAATAGGTGTTCACAGGATATTGGTAACTAGTAAGCCAGAGAGCCGTGTGAGAGTAATAGAGGAAGTCAACCATTAGCCAGTAACTTTAATGGACCGTTAATAGTTGTGACAGTTACTCCCCAAGTGATTCAGTGGCAAAGCATGGTCGGGTCCGACTGATTTGGGGGAGGGGAGGAGGGGGCACACTCTGTTTCTTTCTGTGTATTTTTTCCAGATTGTTTACACTTTTGTTCTTTATTTGTTGTCAAATTATTGGGGTACATGCAGCCCCTCCCCCCCCCCCCTTTCTACTTTCTACTTGTATATGCCCCTGTAGCTACACCACTGCTGTAATTGATAGCATCATTAATTACTCTTTATTATTAAAGTCGTTATTCGCAATCTCCTGTTTGGTGCAGCTGCAAGTCACAGGAAAGTGACTAAAAAATCCTAAATTTGCTAATTATTTACAATGAAAACACAATTACTATGATAAGCATAAATTTGTTCATCAGTATTTGTTTGTCTGGTTTTTTAAAATATTTGTTATAATTGTCTGATCTTTTGTTAACCATGTCATGTGTGATGAATCAATGGTATTTTAAAGTACTGATAGGACTTGTCTTTTTTCAGTGAAGATCAAAGTAATTATAATAAGCATTTACATGTACATGTATATGGGCAATTCCACGACATAAGGGACATAGATGCCAAAAATTCAAAATGATTTTTGGTTTAAATAACTCATATTTTCAAATAATACACGAGTTGAAGTTTTAGGAACCATAATTTTTTTTTCAAAGACGGCCATTTTTTTTCTCAAAATGGCCATCAAAGTATAAAAGTAGAAATTCACGTGATAAAAAAGATAAATTCACATACAATTTGCTATCAGTAAATCTACTAAACCATTACTTTAATTGATAAACTTTCACATGAAAAGAGTTACCAGAATAACACTTTACCAAATGGCATGACAAAAATTTGCTGGTTTGATTATTGAATTTGACAAAAATCTTGATTAGCTCAGTTTACCATAATGGATGTAACGTCAGTTACCAAAAACAAGGAATTTTTCAATTTATACCACAAAGAAGGTGATATATGGGATGCTACTTGAGATTTGTAATCTTTGACCAACTCTCTTTCTATCAATACAACAAAAATTGGGATGCCCACATACCATTGGTAAAAATTGGCTCTTCAATGTTTGTAACGTCAGTTACCAAGTACATTTGTGTAACGTCAGTTACCATGATTTAGCATCATTTACCATGATGCAACATGATTTACCAAGGGAACAATGATAATTGATTGATTCATAAACCTTCAGGAGGCACTTGCTAAATTGTTTAAGCCAATTATTATCATGTAAATCAGTATAAAGTTCTTTCAAAAGACTAAACATTGTGATGTAGGGGATGTAACGTCAGTTACCAAAATCATGGATTATAAAAATCTTATTTTAAGTTAAATTTCCCTTTGTTTCCCTGTAAGATTTATCTCCCAGTACATGTGCAGATAGGATGGAAAGCCCTTAATTTATCTGTTTTTGTTAATAAAGTGGTGTAAAAAAGGCAAAATCCTCTCTTTATTTCAGTGAAAGGGCAAAGGGACTTGCCCCTTAGATCCCCACACCCCATATCCATTCCAAATCATTGATAAATCACTGTTTTGAATCTTAAAGGGACTTAGTAACATTGTCCAAATCCTCAAAATAAAATTGTAATTCTAGCGGTTCCTTTATACCTTGTTGTATTCGTATTAACAATAAAATCATGGGACAGCTTTCGGTTTTTCAAATTTCCCTTTCATTACAAAGATATGTATGATTGAAGTATTTAGATAAGAAAATCTCCGGGCGAGATTTTCATCCCTGTACAAAGTGAATGCAGTGAGTTGGTGAATATCACCCAATATCACTTTGCATTTTCGCTCATTACTTGGCCATACATTGTCCATTTGACCTGAAATTTTCACACAATACCCTGAGGACATATGAGATAACAACAGTATACATTGCATCAACCATTCATCAGTTTTTGCACATCTCAACAAAGTTACTAGATCCCTTTAATAGTTCATATTTAATATTAAACATGTGACTGGTATGGTATGATTCATGAGGAATCAACAAATTTGTTCTACAACCTAAACCTAATTTACATGTGTAACGTCAGTTACCATGCATATAGGTAATGTACACGTAAAACGTCAATTAGCCCCATAGGTCCCGATTTCCCATTGTTTGATCTTTTGCTAGGTTCATATCAGTATTTAACATTTCACTAGTATCATATTATTCTTGATGCAGTTTCAAAACAGTGATAAAACCAGTTTCATGTAAACCCCATAGACAAAGCATTGTAACGTCAGTTACCGTAACGTCAGTTACCAGCATGCTCACAATAAACTTTCCACAGAATTAAAAGAAAATGGACAAAGTTCTCCTTTCATTTGTGTATATGTTCTTGATGGACCAAGGTATTAATCCATATCCCAAAAATCATTCTAACAAGTTAAGGACATGAAATATTTCAAACTGATTCCAACACATGATTTTTCATGTGTTAAGCCTATGGGAAGTGTAACCGTAACGTCAGTTACGTAACGTCAGTTACCGACATGCCTTCAGTAAAGTTACCATAGCATAAAGGGAAATGGTGCTAATTATTCTATATTTTGGACATCTGTTCCTGGGTACCTAGGGAGGATGTCACATCAAACTCATCATTTTAGCAGGTCTGGGACATGAGATATTACACTTTGATTCAAGACCATCATTTTGCATGTCTTTTTTGCGTAACGTCAGTTACCGACACACTTTTGCTCGCTGTTCGATAAAAAATGCAGTTTTGGTGAACAAATTTATACTTATTTCTTCACTCTTATCAACTATATACCTGTATCAAATTATAACCCCCAGGTATCTTTATTTACATAACTACAATGAAAACAAAGTTGTAAAAATCCTACATTGTAACGTCAGTTACCGTGGAATTGCCCATATGGTGCCAGTAATAATGCTTTCAGTCCCCCCTCAGTCCATCTTCAATCAAGCTTCCTAATTAGTGTTATGTTTTTTTGTCTATAACATGAATAAAACAATAAACAATTAAATAATTCGTGATTAAATGTGTCTTCCTTGTACTCTTGTCCATTAATGTCCAGCCAATCTCCCAGTCAAGCTATCCACCAATTAAGCCAGCTACATGTATCAAGCGCACGGAAGCCTTTCATCATTAAAGGAAAACGTGATGTTTGCTATAGAATGAAGTGAATATGAACGATCATGAGTGACAATCTGTGCCCAAACGGTAGAGTAATAAAAAAAGTTATGACAGGATGAACTTTCCCACGATTTTGTGTATTGTTCGCATTTGCTATCGCACTTGCGAGCTGCAGCCATTTTGACATTACATGACAATTTTACAAAATTCATTTATGAATTTGTGAAAAACAGCAGAGAGAAATTTATTTTTAGTAAGGAAAATGAAAAATAAGTGTATTTTCATGTGCAGAGGTTATGGCAAGTTGCTCGTCAATGAAGGCATTTGGCATCACTTTTGAAACGATCGCTCATTAATACATGATGTTCAAATAGGCATAACTCCTGTGTTTCTTGTCTGATTTTGATCAAATTTTCACCAATTATGATCAAATTTTCACCAATTATGTCTCTTATTCTCCTTCTTTTGATAGCCAATGACTAAATCAAGCCCGGAATTCCCCTTTAACCCTATCTTAACTGGGCTATTTGAGACCAGGTTTTTACTGGGGGGGGGGGGGGGGGTCAATTTGACCCCCCCCCTAACATCTCGGAGACCGCTCGTCCGATTCACGCGAAATTTTGTGTTAGCGACGCGTTCATGTTTTTGTTTAATCGATCCAATGTTAAATATGCAAATTATATGCATATTAATTAGCGAAAAACACTTATTTTATGCAAAAATCCTCTTTTTGTCTGTAAATCACTAAATATTGCTCAGAATATGCTGATTTTGTACATGAATATTCTCTATGACTTAATTAAAAGGTTTTCAACAAAAAAAATTGTTTTAATGTGTTTCTTTGTTTTTGGAATTTCTTATGTATTTCTTTGTTTTTTCGACTTATGTTTGTTATTGTTTTTTCCAATGGAAATAATTATTGACCATTATCCAACCATTTTTAGCCCAAAATTACATAATTGCAGTGATTAGAATGAAAAATAATGAAGATTTTGTCTTTTATGGGAAAAAAATCAATTTCCATAGGATTTGTACACAAATCACAAAATTTAGCGATTTTTGGGCCGACGCTCACTTACAAAAGGTCACGTGACTTTAGAACGGTATACCCGGTCGTCGCAAATTTGGTCTCAAAAGTTGCGCAAAACTTCAATGAAAAAACTCATGAAGTCACGCGGCAATATCTGCGCGCGTTGCGGAATTATCGCGCAAAAAGTCGAAGGGGGGGGGGGTCAAATTGACCCCCCCCCCCCCAGTTAAGATAGGGTTAAGAAACCAAGGCAACCAAACACATTTGCTTCTTCTATCATACACATAACATGTTTAAATGTACATCTTTGATTTTGTTGTCTCTGCTTTCAGGTATCAACAAGTTTTGGACTAAACCCTGTCATCAAGCTGACCCCAATTCCAGGAATTAAATTAACGCTTACAGCCATACCCGCAATCTGTCCCCAACCAAGCTTTATAATTATACCCCAATAGAATGAATCATCCTTGTGCAGAAGTCACCAGCCGAGCCCCCATTGAAGCCACCTACCAAACCAACACCCAAGCCTCGATCACCCCAAGCCAGTAGTGAAGCTAGTCATTGCAGGAAAACCAAAATCATATCACTCTTTTGTTTTCTTCTATTATGTACATACAATACAGCACATTGTGTTGGTTGACTCTGCCTTTCAGGTATCAAGTCTATGACCAAACTAAAGCCATTCATGATCCCAGCCATACCAACAATCTGTCCCCAACCAAGCTTCGCAATCAAATAATTCACAAATAAATGTGTCGTCCTTGTTTTCATCATCCATAACTTTCAAGGTGTCCAGAAGTCACCAGCAAAGCTCCCAGAGAAGTCACCAGCCAAGCCCCCAGTCAAACCTTCCACCAAACCAGCGCTCAGACCTCATCCCAAGCCAGCAGCGAGGCCCGTCGTCGCCAAGAAACCCCCGGCAAAACTTCCAGAGAAGAAGAAGAAGGAGGAGGAAGATGCCACGGACGGGATCAGTTCTATGTCAGAATCCAAGCCAGCCGCTTTCAAACTTCCAGAGAAGAAGATGAAGGTGGAAGACGCCACGGATCGGGTTAGGGCGATGTCTGATTCCAAGCCAGGCGCAGCCAAACAGCCGGGCAAGAAGACTGTTGATGATGTTACGGATGGAGACAGCGAGATGTCAGACTCCAAGAAGATCAAGCTCTCAGTAGATCAAGTAATGTTCTCCTCTTTTATCACCTTTCTTTGACAAACTGTCAACTCTTCTTTTTGGTAAGATTTGATTTAAATTGATGTGGCACCCTAAACCGCTATCCAAGCATAAAGAAAGGGGCAGTTTTGGTGAGAAAGTACGATATCTTCTTTTATAACTATTCTGTGGCTAACTGTAAAATTTTCTGCATTTGATTTATGTATTTTCATATGATGTGATTTGCTTTAAATTCACAAGCGGTTTTTTTTTGTGGCCATAAAATAAATAGCAAGCATTGAAAAAAAAAAAATTTATCATCACAAATTATACACTTTTTTAAAACGTTTTATTAACACATGTTGGACTATTCATGGTTTGCTCCTATTTTCTGTTGTACTAATGTTTGATATGCCTATACATGTATACATGTGAATTTATCTTTTTGTACAATTAACAGTGTGACAGTGAAAAGGTAAGCCATGTAGTATAAGCTTCATGTATTACTTGACAAAAAAAGCTTTTGATTTGTTATGCAGTCTTGCAAAAGAGCACAAATATTATAAAGCATGCATACACAAAATAATTTTATATGCTTTTCTTTTCCCATGTTGGGGTTATATTTCCTTTGTATTATTAATTCAACTATAAAAATAATTTTTCAGCAGTATTTTCTTAATCTATAAAAATAATTCAATTATTGGATTTATATTTATTTGCATAATTTGTAGGTATATATATACAGTATACATTTAATTATTCCCAGCCATTAATCATCCAGTTTGTTATACATTCACAAACTTACAACCTTGCCAGTCTAAAACTATATTATTAATGCTTTGCATAATCTCGTCTAGAATGGAGAGTCTCCCATCGCTGAAGAAAAGATGGATGTAGGAGCGTCGGAGGCGACGTCAAAAGAAGAGAATGGGGAATCGAGAGAAGGTAAAGATGTAGGCAGTGAGGTTAGGAAGGATGAAGGAAAAGATGTGAATGAAGGAATGGAACCAGCGATGGAAGAACTGAAGAAAGAAGACGAAGAAGAAGTTGAAGAGAAGATGGACATTAGAGTTGAAGAGGTAGTTGACATCAAAATTGAAAAGAGTGAAGACGTCCATGTTGAAGAGAAGAAAGTAGCAATTGTTAGCGATTCAGAATCAAAGAAAGAAGAATCGAAACCAGCACCTAAATCTGATGAACCTAAAGTAACAATAGTTAAAAAGGGTAAAGAAGATTCAGAAAATGGGCATTTCAAGATGGAGAATATAGACTCTAGTACCGTTGATGAAATAATTGAGAAGAAAGAAGAGGTTCCAGCGTTAAACGACAAACCCAGATCGGCAGAGAACCAGAAAGCTGCCGAAAGGCCTGCAAAACTTGGCTACAAACCCGTCAAGATCGTTACCAAGGCGAATAACGCCAAGAAAGATGCTGATGTAGGTAAAGCGGAAGAGAAGAAGATAACGATCGTTAGAAAGTCGGACGTTGCGAAGCCAGACACAGGAACCACGGACGTTAAAAAGTCGGACGTCGGAAAGTCGGCGGAGGTTAAAAAGCCCGACGCAGAAAAGTCGGGCTCCAGAAAGTCTGACTCCACGAACGAGGACGAGAAGGTCGGTGGGGGGAAGTCGTCGGTGACGGTGATGACGAAGAACAGCATGAACAAGGAGGTGCCGGTGTCGCAGAAGAAGGAGAAGGAGAACGAGATGGAGATGGGGATGAACCCGGAGATGAGCAACATGCCCAAGTGGAAGCGGGAGGCGCTGGAGAGGAAGCAGAAGAGGAAGATGTCTGGTGGATACGCCCCCGTGAGTCCCCTCCTCCCATTTTGCTTGCTCTCAATTGTCCTGTCTCGTCCTCCTTGTTACCCTGCTCTTGTCCCCTCTGTGACCTTGCCTTTGCACCTTGTTTTGTGGTTGTGGTTCCATGTTCCTATTGCTCTATTCTAAATTAAAATTTCCTACCCCCTTTTGTCTCTTGCTTGTGCACCATTTTCTGTGGTTCCTTGTTCCTGTTCTAAAGGCTCTGTCTATTCTAAATCCAAATGCCTAACCCAAGTTCCCCTTTATTTCTTCACCATATTTTATGGTTCCATGTTCCCATTTGCTCTATTCTAATTCCAAATATTTATATCCTCCCATTTTCTTTGTTTCTTCAGTATTGTGTGTGTGTTTGCATGTTCTTGCTTGCCCTCCCTTTCCAATATGTCTCTTTTTTATCTTCACAACTTTGATTTTGGGTCATAGTCCCTTCAAAATTTAAAATCTTCTTGCATTCTTTTGCAACTTGATACTTGCAAAACTGTTCTACTCCTTGCTTTATATTGAGTCCAACTTGTTATCCTGTCATTCCATTCCTAATTCTCCCAGCCTGCTCCTGTTCCATCTTCATTCACGTTGCACGTTTTGTGTGAATACAGCTCCATGTTTTATTGGGTTGCCTGCCATTTTCCTCTGATAAAGATCCTGCCAGGATCGAAAGCTCATGCAGGCCTCGGACATCCATTTTTCTTTAATAGCTCTGTTTGCAAAGCGTGTACCTGTGTGCTTTCAACCTTCTCATCGAGTCCTTTCTTTTTCCCTCCTGTTTCTTCAATTCCCACTCTCCTGCGCTTCGTTCTCTGGTTCCCCAGTGCTTTAATTTTGTTGGTGTTTTTTTCCATCTGCCTTTCTTCTTCTGGGTCTCGGGTTGTTTTAATTTGCACTACATGTATGTATTATGTCTCTTTTCATTTACATTTCCTTCTCTTCTGCAACCATTGGTTCAGGTTGTTGTTTTAGTTTGCACTATTGTATGGTTAATGTGCTATTGTTTTACACTTGGTTATGAAGTTTGTATGCATATCTACACCTTTTCTCTACATTATGTATGTATACATGACACTTGCTTTCATGTTATTTTCAGCAAAGTTCTTATTTGCCTTTTCACTTTGTTTCTTAATTATGAAATATTTGTTTTCTCTTTGATTATAAAACAATTCTGTCTGATTTTAAAGGGGACCACCAGGCAAAGAACAACACATAATTATATGTTTTGGTACCGTTTTGTGATATCAAATAGATACACAACATTTTGTAAAGGTTTGTGTAATTCATAAACAAAGCAATTAATTTCCACCACTTACGGAACCACTACTATTACCTGGTTCCTGGTTTGCGAGTGCGCCAATGCTATTCATGCGTACGTTTTGAGACAATGGAATCCCGGGCGATTCGTTCGCTCTGCACAAATTAGTCTCGTACATTCAGACCGTGCTTTAGAATGGTGATGCGTTTTCCGATTATATATTTTTTCTGGAAACATATTTTGGTGAACTTGTTGATGGAATGGAATTCTAAAGATGTTACCTTTCATTTATAAGAATTTTTTGGGGGGTGGTGGTACCCTTTAAGTTTATCTTTGCACCATGTTTTTCCGTTTTCTTTCTTTGCATCAGATTTGTCTTATAAATGCGTGTAATATTACTGAGTTTATATGCAAAACCTTTTTGCTGCACATAAAGTTTCAGTTTCAGTTGATGTAAGCGATATCAAACATAACAAAAGAATTGTTATTTTAATTTTAGAAGCTAGCGCTCTATTTATAAATGTAAAATGTAATGGAACAATATATCACATAAATCATGATGATGGAAGGGAAATTATTCTTAATAATATTATATTAAGTCAAATTTCTTTGCACCTATAAAATACCATCTCCGGCACTGCACACACTTCATGTACACTTTTTTCATCTGTCAAGCATCTTTTGCGCATTTGTAACGTGTATTTTATATGATTTTGAATGTCATGCGTACTACTTGTGACATTTCTTGTGATGTATAACTGTACTGTGTCTGTATACCTTCAATCATAATGTTGTGTATCTTGTGTGTATTATTTGATTGTTTCTATTATGTATTCAGTGTTTCTCTCGTGTTGTTTTGCTGTACATATGTATGCATTTACATGAACATGCTAAAGCCAGCCGCATGAAGCATCAAAATGCATCTTAGTATTCATTTTTCTGACTTTGGGGATTTTCTTTTTTTTTCAAGCAGGAGTGGTAAATATATTTGCAACAACATACTGCATTCAATAATGGATGTGAATTTACATGATGTCAACATATTGTTAAATGAACTAATTGATTTGAATTCAATTTCAAAGTAAGGATATTTATTTTATACAAAACTATAATGCAAGGCATTTTATGTAACATGGATACATAACCTTTATAAATCACTACATATTTGTTCACAATTATCATAGTTAATATCCTTTTGTTTCTAGATAATACAAATGTAGTTTACTTGGCTACAAAGTGTCAAGCTGCAAAAATACTCAATACTTATTGCAATATCTTATTTTTGATTACCTTTATATTTAATGCTTTTAAAATTGAAGCATGATCCAGTGCTATATAACTATGTTTTTATTTATATATTTTATACCAAAGACAGTTTGATTGTCTGTAAACTGCATTATAATATTTTACCTAGAAGATTTCTTCAGAAAACAAAAACAAGTATAACAACTGTTAGCTCACTGAAAATGTGTGTGTTTTTTAATATGATTCATTTAATGTATATTACTTTAGATCTACATGTAGAATAATGGTTGCTGAAATTATGCAGTAAATAACAAACACAATTTATGCAGCCTGTAATAATGTGTGACTAGTCATCTAGACATCTATAGGCCAACAATAATAATTTGTTCTTTGATCCCAAACAAATTGACCATCGATTCCCAACAAAGTAACCTTTGATCCCCAACAAAGTAACTTTTAATCCCCAACAAGTTGACCTGTGACCTCCAATAATTTGACCTTTGACCCCCCACCCTCCCCACCTACCTACACAGCTCCACAAACCAAGCGGCACGATCGACACCAACTTGAACATGCCGCAGTGGAAGAAGGACTTGATGGAGAAGCGGAAGATGATGCCCAGGATGGCGTCAATGGATGCGGTCGACCGGGAGGAGAAGGGGTCCAAGGAGAACCTCAAGTCGGAAAAGGTCCTCAAGAGGCACACAATCGCGGCAGGTGTGTATTTACAGTATATATCTCTCCATCTTTTCTGTCTTGGCATTTGGCAAAAAAAAATTTTTAATTTGGGCTCAAAAGCTGGATGCGGTAGACCGGGAGGAGAAGGGGTCCAAGGAGAACCTCAAGTCGGAAAAGGTCCTCAAGAGGCACACGGTAGCGGCAGGTGTGTATTCATATATATCACTCCATCTTTTCTGTCTTGGCATTTGGCAAAATAAAAATACAATTTGGAGGCTCAAAAACTGAGGTCGATGCCCAAGATGACGTCTGTGGATGCTGTCGACCGGGAGGAGAAGGGGTCCAAGGAGAACCTCAAATCGGAAAAGGTCCTCAAGAGGCACACGGTAGCGGCAGGCTGGTATTGATCCATCTTGTCTCTCTTTTCTATTTGTGAAGGTTTGAAATCTTGTTCCCTTTTTTATATAATTGTCACATCTTAACCATTCCAATTATGAGGACAGAACACCTTTCATGTCATAGACCATGCATGGCCTTGTTCTAGAACGAGTTGCAATGGATTGTAAAGATGTTGCAATTACAGTCAAACCTGTCTATAGTGGCCACCCAAGGGAGACAAGAAATGTGGCCACTGTAGACAGGTGACCTCTATAGACAGGTTCAATTACACTGTTTTTCACTGCAAGGGATCACTTTGAGTGGCCAGTATAGGCAGGTTGGCTGCTATAGACAGGTGGCCGCTAAGACAGGTTTGACTGTAATTGCAAGTCAGAACATGTGATTAAATGCGCAGATCTGATTGGTTCGATTGTGCATATTTTCCGACTTGCAAATTTATTGCAACTTTACATCGATCAGAGCTCTTTCTGCATGGGGGCCCAGGAGACCTGTATTTGCACTTAACATTTGATCTTGTTATTATATTTTGTTCCTTTTCTTTTATTGAATAAATTGAATGAATGATTTTCGATCAATCGATTGATTGACGGGTTGATTTGAATTGATTTTCCATCCAGATGTGTCCGTAAATGTGCCATCCGGTCACAAGACCAGCGTGCCCACTTGGAAGCAAGAGCTAGAGAAGAGAAAGAAAGAAGTTACTTTGAAATTAGACCATCTCACCTTGGTATTCAAACATAATACTTTAACCATTTTCATTCTTTGTTTATAATAGTTGATTAACTCATTTTTTAATTAATTTTTCCGCCCAGATGTGTCCGTAAATGTGCCATCAGGTCACAAGACCAGCGTGCCCACGTGGAAGCAAGAGCTAGAAAAGAGAAAGATCGGCCGACTGGCCAAACACCTGGAGAACAAAGATGCAGGTAATGAATGGACGCCCTCTCATATTACACCTCCCATCTCTTGGGATTAGTTTTAGGTTAAGTTTTAGTCGCAATAAAGCTGTGTCTCTATGCTAAATGCTGGTATTTTCGCTTACTGATAAGTACTGATAAGATATTAAAGGGGAATTCAACCCCAGAAATGTGATGTTTGCCATGAAACAAGGTGAATGAGAAAATCTTGATGAAAAATCTTGAGTGAAAACGGTAGCTAGTGCAACCAAAAATCTCATTCTACTTCTTCTGTTTAGACAATAACTTAATCTGGAATTCCCCTTTAAAGGGACCCGCTGATGTGGCATTACCCGCTTTTGTTGAGTCCGTATGCAACGTCACGACATGGCAGACTACCGTGGGCAGCAATGTCAGAGAACAGTGGTTAAATGACATGATTTATGCATGCTCTTATCAGTGCCAGTAAGCAACAACAAAAATGCCAGCATTCAGCTTGCCTTTGAATGGCAACACCATTTTCTTCTTCCGCTGTCATACATGCAGTTGTCAATCATACAGTGCAGCATAATTAACAAAAAAAGAGCAAAATTAGATGTATCGAATTCATTGTTCAAACACAGATAATGTGTTCCTTTATGTGGATAATAACCCAGTCAAGCCATGACCAAGTTGTTCCTTTTGCAGTAATAACAATGATCAAGGCTAAAATAGTATCATTCTTGACACCTGCAAGGCACAAGCTTCATGGAGGATTTAAAAAATTGCAAAAAAATAGTAATTCATTTTCTTAGCAATTTACAATTGCTAGGCAAGTTGCAAAATGCAGTTTCTATGTTAGAAGTGCCAAATGTTTTACAACTAATTTTCTGTAGTGATATAGTTGTCTTTAGAATTAGTACAGTCAGAAAGATGCATACTTACAAATCCAATAGTTATAAATAATGTGTCAATTATGCGTTTTTAGGAAGAACGGCAACAAATAGTGTACTGTACATAGCTTATCAAATTTGATTTAAATTTGTGATAATGTGTTTCATAAGCTAATTGCAATTTTGCTTTCATTTTTTCCCTTTCCCCCCTACCCATACTTAAAAACTTCCCTTCCTGCGTTCATTCCCCCAAATCCTACATGTTTTTATGTTGCCATTTCGTTTACTGGAATTTTATATTTACATCATTTAATATTTGCATGTATGTTTTTTAATCCTTGGTTGTGTTTATATTTGTTTCCTTGTTTTAATCCTTTTTTTGTGTCACTGACCTCCCATTAAAAAAAAAAAAACTAATATATTATCATCTTCTCCATGATTTATTTGTCATCTTTAAATGCTTCTTTTCCTGTTGTATGTTTTGCATAATGTTATTTACCATGGTTTTCAATCTTTACCCCTATTACATTTTGCATTATTTTGACCAAAAAATTAATTTAAACAAAATTATTAAAACATTAATTTAACAAAAACTTATTTTCATGGACTAATGATGATTGATGGAATGTACAATTGTGCTTGTTATTTAAAATCAATAATTTTTTATTTTATTGGTTAAACTTCGACTCAAATTTCAAACTACCATGTGGTTTACAATATCTTTCGGTGATCTCTTGATAACGCATGGAACAATTTCTCTACCAATCCCCTTACAAACTTTACTCATGTTATATTTTATATTCATATTAATCAAACACCACTCTTAACCATTACATTTGATCATCGTATGCATCCAATGTTAAATGATATTCAAATCATGCCAACATTTGGCAACATTCCCTTTAAACAATTTACATTCTCATCAACTTAATCCATCTAATATGTACATGTACATCGTATGTTAATGATCACATCCTAACTGGTACCACTTGGCAATGGTTGGCTTTGGAAATATTATGTGACACTCGTAATTTCACCTCATGACTCATTTACAAATCTTGTTTTACTTTTCATCTCTTGCTACATTTTTTATTTCAATAAACTCTATAAAATACTTTTACCTACACTCTCTCTTTAAACAAATATAATGCTACTATTCACTTTCAAATTCTGAATGGACTATCACTCTTGAAAAAAAAAATGGTACTACAACTCTCGTTCTAAAAATGACCATTGTCTGCGTACTCTGTACTATTCCTGTCACGTTCTTGTCGACTAATTGTGTCAAATACTAAAACCTTCCACCTCCTATCTCATGAAACCTTCACTCCTGGAAAGAAATTAATACCCATCACCTTCTAACTCTGAACTAACGTCCATCTCCTTTATCATGAAACATTCATTCCTTAAAAAATTATACTAACTCACTGTCAAATTCTGAACTAACTATCGTCCACGTCTCATTATCATGTATTTTACTCTCACCACGTTCTTGTCGACTAACTAACTGTCAACCTACCCTCTTCATGAAATCCTCGCTCCTTGAACAAACAAAAACAAAAATGTAATTACTAACTCGCTAGGTCCGGAAATCAAGGAGAAAAATGCTGAAACGGTCGCCTCTGCAAGTTCGTGAGCATCGACAAAATGGTATAAATACTGCCATGTTTGTGTTTGTCTGACAATTATCTGGTTAGCCCTCTGTGACAACATGTAGTATAGTTTCAGGGTATAAAACTTTTTTATATCACCAAAACACACTAAAATTCAACCAAAATCACTTGGAGCTTTCGCACTTTGTACTCTTGTACTCAATTGTCCATTAAACCATAGCATCTGAGTTCGGATAGTTCACAGGAACGATTGGGATAAAACCAGTCATTGATTTTCTCTTGTTTTCACTACGTAAACTTTTTTTTTTTTTACTTCAAAAAATTTAGTTTTCACACAATCATCTTTACTTCTTTTTCAGATGAATCTTATCAAGGATTATTCTTTTTCTATGAGAATCTCAACATATCATTCTCAAGAATCTTACAATGAAATGGGTTTAGGATTGAAGTCTCAAATATAACTTTTGGGGAAAATATAAAGTTAATGGGTCATTTTGAATGTATTGGCGTTTCTTGCCAAGATGACCTTGAGATTTCGGAAATTGTAGAAATACAGTATACTAGAGTTCCCGTTTATTTTTTTATATAAATTTCCAAAATCACTTTCGCCCGACGGTATGAACCTTTTCGAGGGCTAGCCAGATATGTGTCTATTAATTGTGTAGAGTACATGACTTGGCAAGTTGCATTCAGAGCATTAGGTAACAACTTGCGCGAGGAAATTCAGACTAACGTTACATACTGTAGTGCAATCTCTCCATTCTTCTGTCTAATTTACAAGGTTAGAATAATTAGATACTTCCTTTCTGAGTGAGATTATTTGCTGTTGATAGTTGCAATGTATTAAATGTTTTTTAATAATCACATTATTATGATTTGTGTTGAGGCCTGAAGCTTTTGCTTATCTGCCCCTTAATTGTACTTAGTACCTGGATTAGTTGATAGGTTTAGCATTGATATAAAACATATTGCCAGACGCAAAGTTCATTGTTTTTACCAAATCATTAAATGATTGCATTAATTTTCTCCTTTGCTGAATCTGCATTTTTCTGCACCATCAGTTTGAACTGTAGATAACATTAGATATTAAAACGGATACACTGTTAAACCAACACTCTTTAATTAATGTCATTATGATTCCAATAATGTTTCACACCAGGAACTAAAATCGAAACCCATTTGAAATGTTTCTATCAAGAAAAAAATGAAATGACTATGCAACATGGCCAGTTTTCAAAATCGCATCATGTGTGAATCTGAATACTATTTTGTTTTCTTTTATATTTTTTTTTCAAGATTTCTTTTTAGAATGTGATGTGCATCCCTACAACTTTTTGAATGTATTTTTAAAATGTTTTTTGATGTGCTTCTCAAAAAAAATTGTGGCAAAACTGATAATAAATGTACTACCACTAGGCTATCTCATATGTCTGAATTATCTTTTTACATACAGATCCTTTGTATTCTATTTATAAGTAAATGATCAGAAATAAGAAACCAAAAGTAGTTGCAGGAGTCTGGCTAGAAAATGTTTCAAAAATGTCTGTTCTTTTTTAAAATGTAATTATGAACGTATTTGGACATTGTCAAGGGCAAAGGCAAGTGTGTCTTCACCCTTTGTTAAAAAAAAAGAAGCTTGTCAGCTCAAAAGAGCAAGTGCTTCAAAAGAGCAAGTGCTTGTGCTTGAAAATGTTAACTTGAAGCACCCCTAGACTTTGGTTACATGGAGCACAAATACATGTCCCATGTATGCACTGCTAACTAGCACAGAGGTCTATGTATGCACATAAGCAACCCCCTCATGCCCCCATATTTTGACCGAAAAATATACCAACATAAATGCAGTAAAAAAATGATGAAATACATTGGATGACTCCCCAAATAAGAAATAAGTGTCATGCACCCCCTGCCCCCATCAGATCAATAATGTGTTCAGACCCCGCCTGAAAAATACCTGGACTGTGCAGCCATGGTCTATGGAGAATACATGTTATATAAAAATCAAATAGTCTTTGAAGAGTGTATTTGAATAGTATACTTCCCAAATTAATTCCTCATTAAGTTTGGTAAGACCTGATTTTCGAATAAAGAAAGATCTATCTACAAAGAGGTAAGACAATTGAGAGTAACTAAGAAAATATTTTCTTTGCGTATGTGTTCTTGCAAGCCCCAAGTACATTGTATACTACATTTATGCTATACAATTCATGTATTTAGACGTTAATTATCTGATTTTGTTCATACCTGTTACCAGAACGGGATCGACCTTAACGATGGCGCTGGAAAAAAAGACATTACCCACAGCGGCTGACCCCTCTTCAAGCAAGATAGCAAGACCATTTTTAATACGTACGCTAGAACAACTTTCAGGATTCGGAATAGGGACTTTTTGATTTTGTAGACACGTTTGGTGCTGATGTCAGTGAGTGATGTGTAACCACCGAGTCGATTATAAATGTTGACTCTGGATAATTCATGCATCTCCAATTTCACATGACGAAGAGATCATGCACAGCAAGTGGATGTGATGGCCTCCTCATGTTACATAATGATAATACTATCGCTGTACCAGATTGGAGCATGACGGCGATACTTCCATGCCCTTGTTCTCCATTCAACCAACGTTACATGCCTCATCATTACGACACATATCAGAGTGAATGCCATTCTACATTGTAGATTGAAAACGATGGCAAAACATTAATTAGTACCCAAGTTCTCAATCCAGCCAGTGGACAAGGGATCTACTATTAAAGGCACATTACTTGAAAATAACATCATAAGTCATTATAGAAGTAAAAAATAAAACGCTTTAACCCGTTCAGGACTGGTCCCGAAAATACTCTGGCTTGGGTCTATGGAGAAAACATGTTGTGACAAAATCAGTTAGTCCTGAACGGGTGAATGGACATGTACGCAATGCATACAGTCAAACCTGTTTATGGTGACCTTCTAAGCTATATAAAAGGGAAACAAGAAAAGGTGCCACTGTACACAGGTCTCATAAAATTGTTTTTTCTGCAGGGTACAATTTTTGGCCTCTCTAGACAGGTTAGACCGTAAGCCGTTTTGATTGAAGTTATATCGAATTTACATTTATTATTAAGTGTATGCAATCATGATTGAGGTGTTGATCAGACTATTCCATTATTTCCAAAGCATAATTCCTATTAATAAACTACACGATATTCCTCCATCTTGCATACTGCTATTTGCTGTAAGATACTGTACAAGTTTTATTTCCCCATTTTATTCTATTCAGGGAGTAAAATATTCCATTCCTCAATGTATTTATGTTAATATAAGATATATATTCTTCTTTATAAAATGGAGTACATTTACATTGTTTGTATGTCTCTGTTGTAAATTTGATCATGTTGTAATGGTAATACTTACTGCCCAATTACAAAGTCGGTTTATATGAAGATGTCAAATGTAAAAAGATTTTGTTTACATCATTTATTTGCAGGTATTTTTTCTTTTCAGAATTCTTCATTTAGTTAACACTCAAGTCTGTTTGTTTGTTTTTTTACCTTCACTCCATGTATGTATAAAAGATGTGCTTACAAAATATTTTTGTAAATATTTGAGAAATATTGTTTTATTTTATTTCATGTGGTATTACTGTTCATGTAAATGGTAAACTGCTTGTTATGAAAATGTGTATTTTTTCATTATTGTCTCTGAAAATATTTTACACTTAAAAGAGGGACATGTTTTTTGTATGATCTTATCTGAGTTATTGCTGTTAAATTTGATGGGATTTTGAGAACCGGACTAATTCAAAATGCTTTTTTTATATGAATGTCTATTAATAAACAAATTTTAGACAAATTAAACTACAGATTTCAAGTACCGGTATACCCAACTTTCTTTCCATTTATACTGATATTTACTCGACACAATTTTTTTTTTATAAATCTTCCAGTTTTGTAGTTTATTGGTGAAATGAGTATTTCATTTGTATTCAACTATGAATTTTCGGATGATCATAATTATCTATGATTCTTCAAGAATTTCACCAAAATCAATCGAGTATGACTGTTCATGAAGCAATATGTGAGTATGTAAATCAGAATTTTTCATATGAAACAAAAGGAATGAATAGTAATTTGAAAAGGTGGATTTGTGAGTGTATGTATTTCTCTTGGTGATGTTTCTAGTGTGTTTATAAACTATATAAGAATTTTGTCACAAGCTTTTGGTGTTACAATTTAGATAGATTGTCACCTCTGCAAAGTTTTTTTGTACTGATTGAAGGAACTAAATGTTTTTAATAATTTAAGAAATTTGATAATACTATTGACTGAAAGCTGTCGTCTTAATCAAATGATGTTGTATTATGGGATACAAATTTGTTCTTGAAAATGTGAATGGGATTATCACTATAATACCGTATACTGCCCATGAATGTGTCACAGTAATCACATGCGAGTTTTTGATTGCAAATCATGCACCCGGAACGTTGACGTCCCGATGCCACGATTAAGACTGTCCCGCGTTAACTCCGCGTCCACCTATTTGAGAAGAACGTATTAGATTTGACTAATTTGGCTTGGAAGGAATGCTCCCCAGGGAGTGCAGATGGTGCACACAATGTTTGTGGGCTGACATACAGTAGTATCATATGACCGGGGTAATAACAGTGTAGAGCGCTTTAATAGAGATAAAATTGTATTATATTAGGCGCTATAATTATAAATCAAACCTTTTATTAGGATTTCTCTGCTGAAGGATGGGGTAGTGAATGTCGAGTGACCGTAGGGGCAGGGCCTAATCGTAGCGTTGTTAAAAGATGGCCGCATTCCAGATTTGCAGTCGCAAGCTCCCTTAATATTATTAAACTGCCTGAAGGACTATACAGGCTACAGCACAGAGCTAAACATACATTACATTGGTTTTTCTTGGTTGTATATCAATCACATTTTCACAATTCTAATGATGTGGAAACACAGTATTAAACTTAACTTTATGTGAAGTGATAATTTGATTCTGTGGACAATTTAAGAAAAAAAAAGTGTCACATGTTCACTTATTTATCATGTATTTAATAGAAAGTTATCATTTCCCTTTTTTTAAATGTCACAAGTTTGGGTTAGAAGTGTTTACATGATATTTTTTACAGTATACATGTAGATCTGTGTATTTCTAATGATGCTTTCCCAGATCTCAGACTATCTGTCGATAATTGATACATTTTGTCAACTGCATGCTTTACCAAAACCAAATGCCTGTAGGTCTTGACGGGTTAAGTAAATTGAGGACAATTTTGTAGAAGATATTTCAAACCAACTCGAGTTTATCCTTCATATTTATCTTTTCCTGATCTTATTTCTGCCATGATAATGTGCCTTGTCAGAATGTTAGAGGTAGTAACAGCATGAATTTTTTAAATTATTTATATCTCAATAAAATATACTCACAGATACACATTTCCATGAAGTAGTATAATAATAGAGAACCATAGGAATTTATTAATTAGATGGGTACATATAAAGATACAAGTTTAGTGCATTCAGTAATAATCCTTTCCCTCCACTCGTACATGTGTACATGTAGATACTTTTTAGAATAACTTGAAGAGTTAAGTATTTTTTTATGTTGAAGATCAAAAAAACATTGCAACGGTGTAACATGTCATACCCTATAATTTCTCACAACCCTAGCCTAGACTTTTTCAACGAGAAAGAAGATCATTATCAATTTCTGAAAATTGTAATCGCAAACATGATCACTCGGTAATCCATACCACTATCACTTTACTATTGCGATGCAAAAGTGTGAGCGATTGTACATTGTATACATGTGTGTATCACGTTTGACACTCGATATAGTCGCATGAAAAAAGGAAATCCTACCTAATTTATCAGTAGCCCATTATGCCGATACAACTATTTTTTAACCCAAGTTTCTTGTTCTGTAGGTGAGATTAATTATGCATTTATTTTCTTAATGTTTGTTACAAAATAAAATATATTATTTTCTTTTTTAGAACTTCTGCAATCCTTCTATAAAAATCAACGATTGAATTAGCTGCAAATTTCACTGCTGTATGATATATTATAATTCTCATAGAAAATCTACTCTGTATAAAATCTGGACTTTATTATATAGTTTAATTTCTTTACTTTCCTGTCTAAATTAGCTGCTTATATGTGTATGTATATTTTTGCTTAGTGTGTGATCTATATTTTTGATTCAATTTAACAATCAAATTCTATATTTTTTATTTTGGTATCAAAGTGTATTTTATTTGTAGCCTTTTAATTATATTCTGTGAGGGTTCGAGATGATTTGTATGAAGGAATGAATAATTATATTTTGTATTAGTTGAATATGAATTTATATGTGTATGCGAGTAGGAATGCACAATTGTTTTTATATTGTTTTTTTCTTGAACATTGAAATAGAATAATTATGTAGGATCCCACTATCACCTAAATAGATCTTTCAAATATATTGATTTTTGTTTAAGAGTAGGAAAATACAGTTATTATGTATGCCCTTTGTTAAAATGTGCTTGTAAAGTTACCAAAACTTTGTGGAATTTAGGATTTTAGTTTTGACTAGGAAAATATTGTCAACATAATTAGAAAAAAATGAAAGTAATGTTGAATCTCTTTCAAAAAAGATTTACAAATAGTATAATATCTTATTATGCTCTCCTTGCGTGGATCTGTTACATTCTTGTAACACATCTTTAAATGCTGTTATTAAATTGAACACTGAATTTGGGATCATTCCATAAAAAGACGTTTCCATTTCTGTGCGGACTATTTTCGACAAATTTTAACGAATTCTAACTGAATATCAAATCTCTTTCTAACAAGGATCATTCCATAAGTCCTTTTTTGTGTGGATAATTTTCATTGTTTATCACGCACATTATTTTAAAAGCTTGGTTTTGTATAATACATTCCTGTTATAAGCCATTCCCATTTTGTCTTTTATTTATATTTACTAAAAATGCATTCCTCAACTGTGAGCTTTGTCCTAATTGTTATTATTCCTGTAACTCTTTTCTACATTATCATTCCTATTACACTTTTAGTTACAATGTTTGTATATCATAAGTATTCTCTTTTAAAATGTGTACATTCATATCTATTAAACTCATTCTTTATATACATGATAATATAATTTGGTCTAATTTGAGAATGAAGAAAACTTCCACAACCAATCATACTCGGTATGTGTGTACATAAATCTGTAATGTTAATTCAACAGCCAACTAATCGTTAACTGTAGTTTTTCATAAGAGTATGATTGTTTTGTAATTAGTCTTATGAGGTGGCCTTTTCTGTATTAAATAAGTGTATCATTTTTTTTTGTAGGGGAAACGTTTGATAATCTACTTCAGACTTTGCACTTTTAAAATGATTGATCAAGAGATTTATAATAAATTCTGAATATGCATATGAAATAACAATGTGCATGTGTCTTTTTATTGTACAGTAAATCCTATAGAAATGATTGTAGTCGGAATGAAATAGATTTCATCACCCATCCACCATTATCGAGCCTCATTAGTGCTTTTGCACTGTTCTTCAATCAATCACATAACATGCACTCTCTCCACTCCCTGGGGAGCATTCCAAGGGGTGAGGGGAAAAGGGGAGAAAGAAGAGGGGAATGGGAAAGAGAGAAATAAGATCATTTAACGATTTCTATTGAGAAAAAATCTACCCTCTTCAGTGCTTTTGCCCTGTTCCTGTGGAGGGCTTTGGGGTCTAATAACCTTGGTAATTTAAAGGGGAACTAAACGCTGGCATTTTTGCTTACTGTTTATACTGATAGGTGCATAATTCCCATCACTTCTAGTCGTAAATTTTCTCTTGGGTATCATGAATAATGGAAATAAGCCATGTTCTTTGAAACCACTATAATCATGGCAGCCTCCAGTCATCGGTCAAAACAGTTGACAGTGTTTTAAAAAACATTTTAAAAATAATTAATGATACCCATGAGGAAATATACGACTAGAAGTGACCTAGATTATGCACTTATCAGTAAACGGCAAGCACAAATTCCAGCATTTTTTTCCACTTAAATACACACCACAATAAATCAATCACATGACATGCACTCTCTCCACTCCCATGGATGAGGAAATCAGGAGGGAATGAGAGAGGAGAAAAGAGTTCATCAAACAAATCAATTTGTGGATAATGAATTTCGTAAAACAAGTAGGAAACGACAACAAAAAACCCTTTGAAACACATTCTATTTAAGATTGAAATATTAATGTTTTATAATATTTTCTGAAAATAATTTCAACCCCCTGATTATTCGGATCATGGAGATACATACAAACTGGTACAGAAGGTCAACCAAAAATGGAATTGACATGGATAAAAATCATCATCAGTCACATAAAAATATCTCAATTGTAAGAGAAAATTATTAAATTATATACTCGCCCCCATATATGTATAACATTATTACGTAGAACAGTCAAACCCATCTTGGTGACAACCTGCATCTATCATACCTACAGTGGTATGTTGCAAAAGTGATCCCCTGCAGAGAATATAAGGCAACCTGTCTATAGAGATCACCTGACTACAGTGGCCACGTGCCTAGTGTCCATTATAGGTAGTCATAGAAAACAGGTTTAACTGTAATTGATATAGAATCAATAAAGTAGTGTTGAAAATTGAATATCATTTGAGTTTTAAAAGAAAGTTTGGGAAGTTAGCATTTAATTTGTTAACATGTTGGTCTGTTTTGGTAAATTATAAATATTATATAGATTAAGTTTCATGGTACATAACAATATTAACAAACAAAAAAACTTGGACTGTCACTATGTGCCCCTACAGATAGTTTAGTCTCTATTAATTTAGTGATTACTTATTACACCAGATAAGGATGATTCACATATAACCTATGATACATAATAGGTTAGATTTATATAGCCCTAAGCACTTTTACACAATTATTACGCCAGTCATAAGATAAAATACCAGCGCACATACAATAATAATAATAATAGATCGTATTTGTATAGCGCCTAATGCAGAACAGCCACTAAGCGCCTATTATTATCTCTGGTCATTTGGTACAGTTCAGACCCGCACAATTATCTTGTACACATTCTCAATTACCCCGGGGAGCATACTAGCCACGGGCAACCATTTAGGTGCACCAAGCTAATTTCCACCAGATCAATGTGTCCAATATCTGCAGTGCCCTATTTTTTACACGATTATACCCCCAGTCATAGGATAAAATAACAGCCCACACACAATGTGTACACTATCTGCACTCCCTGAAGAGCATTCCTTTGAAGCAGTTCATTGGCATCTAGAAGATCATTCATACAAATCCCTTTACCTCTTACTGGGTACCCAGTTTGTAGAGAGCAATTATTCAAGAAATGAAAATTCAATCATGTCTGAATGTTCATGAGACTGGTCACGATGCAGAGCAAAATATGGACGTATGATTTAAGATGTTCATGATTTTATCAGAATACACATTCCTGATGAAATAGTTGTTGTTTGTGTTTCTACCCTCATTGTTGTTACCTAACATACGCTATGGCAAAATTTAATTGATGACATTTGAGGGGGAGAAAATCTAAAATGGCTGACTCAAGTAAATTTGAACGTTACGTTCCAGCATAGCCATCACAACTCGCATTCATATTATTTTAT
The DNA here is from genome assembly GCA_037951105.1 of Echinarachnius parma. Lineage (NCBI taxonomy): Eukaryota > Metazoa > Echinodermata > Echinoidea > Clypeasteroida > Echinarachniidae > Echinarachnius > Echinarachnius parma. The sequence continues at coordinate 15,103 of JBAMJV010002395.1, read as the reverse complement.
AAAAGTTGTCTCCACCAACAGTAGACTTTCTTAGTTCTTTAGCAAAGTTTCATGCACTTGCATCTCACTTTGATAAATATTCTGTCAAATTTGTGATGACGTCAAATCAGCAATGGCACAAGCGTTGCCTGGCTGCTTCAAGGAAGACCAAGATACACCTTACAGAAATGTGCAGTGTCCCCCAGCTATGGCATCAAAGATCTTCCTTGCAAATCGGGTTCAGTGCAATTTTCGGGGTCCTTGGGTTATCATAATAAAGTACTCCTTTTAAATTGTCCATTAAAAGAAAAGTCCAATGTCCTTTGGGTCTTCACATTGATGTTCTTTCTTTCTTCTTCTTTATCCTCTGGTCCTTGTCGTACTGTACCCTCTTCTCCTTCAGCTTACGCACCTGTGTTTGGGGGAGAGAAAGTAAGAGCACAACCATCGTTAAATTTTCCATCAATATTACCTCTACATTATTTTATATATCAACTAGACATTAAATTCGCTCGTGCTTGAGAAAAGATTGTATATTATGTGATCATCACCTATAAATCTGTTTACAATTTACATTCTATTTTTACTTGCTTTGAATTAAAATGACCACCATCACCACCAAAACAACCAGCAACACCAACAACATGATCATGATCATCACCACCACTATCATCCTACAAAATATCAATGATGTAGAAATGTGGCAGCACCAATAAAATCATCATGGTCATGACTACAAATATCTTCTTCTTCAACATCAGTCCCTATGTAAGAGGTGGGCTTTGTCATTGAAACAAGAATGTTTATATTTTTGTATACAAAAGCAATAGTTATATGGTTGGAGAAAAAACAAAATATCGCGATACTTTTAGCGGTGCCATAGCAATTTTTTGTTGATGATTTATAAAATGCTATAATATTTTTTAAATACATGAATAACGTATTGATAGAAAAGTAATTGGCAACAATAGTCACATTTGACTGATTGCCACCAAACAACAACATCAATGTCATCATCATCATCATCATCATCATCATCATCATCATCATCATCACTACCACCACCATCATCATTGTCATTGTTTTTTGCCATCATGTCATTAATGCCATAATCATCCGTCTCATCACCATCATCACTATCATCATCATCATACACATCAATAGAATGAAAAACATTAACATCATCTCAGAGATACATTTGTGACATAGAAAGGGATGCATTCCAGCCTATAAAACAACAAAGTAAACCCCAAAAAATAGTTCTCCAACCCACCTCCTTAGCCTTCTCCTTCTTCTTCTTCATGAGCCTCTCGTACAGCCTCTTCCTCTTCTTGGGGATCATCATCTCCTGGAGTCTCCTCTCCTGCATGGCAGTCTTCTGAGCTTCCCACGAATCATCCACTTTCTCCACCTCTCCTTCTGAGACCGCTAGCTTTGTCTTTTTCTGTTAAAAAGGAAGGTGATAAAAATGTTGGGATAAAAACATCTTATAACAAGAAATAATATCAAGTAACTTTTTTGTATCATTATCTCCGAGAGTCCTTCCTGGAGCCTCCTCTCCTGCATGGCGGTCTTCTGAGCTTCCCACGTATCATCCACTTTCTCCACCTCTCCTTCTGAGACTGCCAGCTTCGTCTTTTTCTGTTAAACAGATAAAACAGTGCATTTTAAAAATTAACATATGATTGTATGCTCAAGACAATCAGTATCATTAGACAAGTAACTTTCTTGTGGATCATCATCTCCTGGAGTCTCCTCTCTTGCATGGCAGTCTTCTGAGCTTCCCACGAAGCACCCACTTTCTCCACCTCTCCTTCTGAGACTGCCAGCTTCGTCTTCTTCTGTTTAGCAGAATAAAAACAGTGCAGTTTATCAACAAACATTGCATTGTCTTGGATACGTTATTAGATAGCGCTGCATGCTCAAAACACTCAGTATCATTAGACAAGTAACTTTCTTGGGGATCATCATCTCCTAGAGTCTCCTGCATGGCAGTCTCCTGAGCTTCCCATAATCATCCACTTTCTCCACCTCTCCTTCTGAGACTGCTAGCTTTGTCTTCTTCTGTTAAAAGGAAATAATAGAAAAGTTAGGATTAAAAAGTAATAGATAAGTCAGGATATGCACATCCTACAATTGGAAATAAGGACCCTTTTGAATTATCATCTCATCCAAGTCTTCTCTCCTGCATGGTAGCCTTATGTTCTTCTTAAGAAAATTCACTTTCTCTATTTCTTCCTAGACTGCTGGCTTACTCTTCTGTTTTTTACAAGATAAAGACAGCTCAAGTACAATTGATAGCTAGTTGGCACTGAAGTATGTTTGTATGCATATTCAATAACTATGAGATAAATTTCTTTCTGGTGACCATAAAGTATACTCTAAATACATCCTCACTTGTGAAGGAGCAGTCTTAAGTTAAAGGAAATCTCCAGCCGTCACGTTAATATCTTTCAGATTGGAGACTGCAGGGCCCTGTTGCCCTGACTTGCAATTGATTGCAACTCTTTCTGCAACAGGACCAATGACTATTACTCTACAACATAAGATGGGGTAAATCTTCAGGAAAATCTTTCGCATTGTTGAAAACCCACCTGTTTCCTCAGCTGTTCTAATCTCTTCTGCTCAGCTGCTTCAACACTATCCTCTACATCCTCCTCCTCATCATCATCATCCTCATCATCATCGCTGTCTCCTTGATCGATGTCCTCCTCATTCTCACTCTCCCCTATGATCTCCTCCTCCTCGTCTTTGTCATCTTCATCTTCCGCTTTGTTTCCTGAAAGAGAAAGAACAACACAACAAATGAAGAAACATGAATATATTTGAAAGGAAAAAAAACACAATAAATTGATTTGGGCTAGAATCCATGGAATAAGTGTGTTAGTAACCAAAAATTAAATCATCATTAAAACGTTACAAAAATAACCTTACGAATCTATCCTTCCCCTACAAAGGGGGAGAGATGAGGGGGTAGGGTCGCCCCCGGAAAATAATCTTCCCTCTCCTATCCCTCTCTACATCATGCTACCGCAAACCAAAATGTGTATCCACATCTCCATGGAAACGGGTTCAAGCAGGTAACATTTCAAGTAACATCTAACCAATCAGTTTAATTCTTACCTTGGGCCTCACCCAACATGGAGAGCCTCTCGGGGGGTAGGTATTCGCCCTCCTTCTCCTCCACGAAGGGGGAGAGATGAGGGGGGAGTGTCGCCCCTGGGAAATAGTCCTCCATGGGCAGAAGTCTCTTGGCATTGACACAGTCAAACACCCACTGTGGCTGGATGTAATATCTGCAAAGAAAATAAAAATGAATGATACTATGATAAATCCAAGATAGATGGTTGTTTTTAATTGAGAAATTTGGTTCATCAGTTACAATTAAAATTCAAAATTTACATCCACCTTTCCTTTATCAATCACTATAAAAATCTTGCAATTTACATAGTATTAACATGTATTTCAAATAATGTTTTGTCTGTAATAGTTCCAGCACACACATCATACATGGCTCCTTCTAATATGACCTTGCTTTAAGTCTCAGACTATGTTTTGTTGTAATCATTCATTTGTAAAGTAATACAAACATTGACAATTACTGCTCTCTTTGCTGATAACTGTCTACTATTTGTTGAGAAATGTTTTCATCAAGTAAATCTTACCAAATATCCTACAACCATTGATTTGGTCCTTGATACTTAATTCATATCAACCTGTTTGTACCGTAAACCATTATTTTACAATAAATCTTGTAAGAAAATAAATTGTTAAAGTGTTTAATACAAACCTTGATAAGTACTGCTTGCCCTGCTGTGGTCTGTCCACTATCTGGTGGGTGATGGTTTCGTCACTCACGTCATATGTGGCTCCTACAAACATCGCCTTGTCCCACGATACTTGACCGCCAAAACATCTACAGAAATAACAATAGATACCATTTATATAGTGCTTTATAATGTTTCACAGTGCTGTATAGTGTACCATAATTACCGCCAAAAAAAACATAACAAATCACATATGTGACTCTTAACAATTATTGACTTATCCCATGAATCTTGACCGCCATAACAAGATCAGCGAATTACACATTTGTCTACCCTTGCAATTTGCTTTTAAGTAAGTAGAAAAGAAATGCAGAGTGATAATAATATTGCTTACTTCTTTCAAAATTTAGGGGAAACTAGATGGATCTTCGATTGTGCGCAATCAAAAATTATGCCTCCGCTATCACGCGATTTTAATATCAAGCCCAAATTAACATGCACTGATTTAATTTTTACAAATATTTTTCATATATTTTGAGTCCTATGACCTTGACCATATGACCCCAATCTTTGATGGCTCCCTAAAAAACATTCAGGTACCAAGTTTGATTGAAATCTGACATTTAGTTCTTGAGATTTTGGCATTACAAGCTTTTTTGCATGTATAATGAGTCCCGTGACCTTGACCTCAACCTCATGACCCCAACATGTTATGGCTAGGTTGACTCTTTATGATACATTCAGGTACCGAGTTTGATTGAAATCTGACATTCAGTTCTTGAAATGTTGCCATTACAAGCCATTTTCGCATACATATTGAGTCCTGTGACCTTGACCTTTGACCTCATGACCCCCCAAATCTAATCAGATCAGTGGCACCCTGATATGTACACTCATACCAAGTTTGAAATTGATCCGTCAACTGGTTCTTGAGATATCGCAAGAACGAGGCTTTTTTGCACATACATTGAGTCCTGTGACCTTGACCTTTGACCTCATGAACCCCAAAATCTAATCAGATCATTGCCACCCCAATATCTACACTAATACCAAGTTTGAATTTGATCTGTCAACCAGTTCTTGAGATATCGCGAGAACAAGGCATTTTTGTATATATATTGAGTCCTGTGACCTTGACCTTTGACCTCATGACCCCTAAAATCTAATCAGATCATTGTCACCCCAATATGTACACTCATACCAAGTTTTAAATTGATCCGTCAACTGGTTCTTGAGATATCGCGAGAACGAAAACGGGACGGACCGACGTACGTACGTACGGACGTACGGACGGACGGACGGACAGACGGACGGACGGACAACCCAAAAACATAATGCCTCCGGCCACTTTGTTGGCGGAGGCATAAAAATGAGTGCTAAATTGGGTTTCCACGAGACTCTCAAACTTTAAAAGAGATTACTCAGAGCCCTTCTATTTCTCAATCCACAAAATAGTATTGAAAAGGTTATAATATTATCTGCTCACCTGATGACAAATGTGATGGCTTCCCTGGGCACCTCCCTGGATAGGAAGAACTTGCATCCCTCGAACAGCTTCTTGAATCGACTCATCTGGTCTCTCTCTTCCCTTGCCTTCTTCACCGTTTCCTCATCTACCGTCTGTGAAATCCATGATAACAAAGAACAATATCTGTAATTTGTGCTTACTTGTTATCACCTTCATCATCATCATAATCATAATCATAATCATCCATATCATATCATATCATGATGGCTGCCCTTGACAAGAATGTGCATTCTTCAAAGAGCTTCTTAACCCTATATAGCCCGGGGGGGGGGCTAAAATGGCCCCCCCCCTCGACATTTTTCGCGATAATTTTTTAACGCGAAAACATCTTGCGCTGAAATTTCATGACTTTTTTCTTTTGGGTCTTGCGCATCTTTTGAAATAAAATTTTCGAAAATCGGACCTACCGCTACAAAGTCAGATGACCTTTTGTCTATGCACAAAACATATGGAAATATCAGTTTTCATAAAAAGAGATATATCATTGGTTATTTGGTCTTGTTTACATTTGAGGTGTTGGTTTTGGGGCTCAAAGTAGTTGATTTATCGTTAAAAATAAAATAAACAACAAAAACAATAAGATACATAAGCTAAAAAAACAAAGAAATACATAAGAAATTATAAAAACAATAAAAAACATAAGGAAGAACATGGCTCTTTCAATTTTTTTTTTTTGCATTATTATTCCAAATGGTCTAAAGAATATATGTAGTCAAAACCAATGTTTAATTATGAAGAATATATGATTTATGGGTAAAAATATGAATTTTATGACTTTATTTGCATAAATTACCATAATTATGCAAATTAATGCATTTTTCAAAAAATTAAAATTACCATAATATTCTATACACTTCACTAAACATGCATGCAAATTTTCACGGCGAACGGCCGCTTCGCGGCCGAGATCTTAGGGGGGGCCAAATTAGCCCCCCCCGGGCTATGCATTTTCAAAATAGCCCGGGCTACATAGGGTTAAATCGACTCATCTGGTCTCTCTCTTCCCTTGCCTTCTTCACCGTTTCCTCATCTACCGTCTGTGAAATCCATGATAATGAAGAACAATTATCTGTAATTTGTGCTTACTTGTTATCACCTACATCATCGCCATCATCATAATCATAATCATCCATATCATATCATATCATGATGGCTGCCCTTGACAAGAATGTGAATTCTTCAAGGAGCTTCTTAAATCGACTCATCTGATCTCTCTCTTCCCTTGCCTTTTTCACCGTTTCCTCATCTACCGTCTGTGAAATCCATGATAACGAAGAACATTTTTATTTAATTTTGTGTTTTATTATCACCTAAAGTATCACCTTCATAATCAATATCATGAAAATCATCGTCGATGTTGTCGTCGTCATAGTCGTCGTTGTCACCACCACAACCACCACTACCACCACCACCCATCATCATCATCATCATCATCATCAACATCACAATCATCATCATCATCATAAAGACCATCCTTTAGTTACATCATCATAATAATCAACATCATCTGTAGCCTCATCATCTTATCATCATCGTCATCATTGTCAGCGTCATCCTCGTCGTTATCATCATCATCATCACTGTGTGATTACCTCCCTCCACCCCCAGCATCATCATCATCATCATCACCACTATCATTTACACCATTCATAATCACGATCATTAAAAAGTTGCTTACCCCGCCAGCGATCAGAACTTCTTCCTGGTCGTCATCCTGTTCATTGTCCTCCTCTTCCTCCGTGCTTGACCCCTGGTTGACCCTGAGGAGGTCGTGGGTGAAAGAACACATCAACTCTCCGACCACTTCATCTTCATCCTCCTTCTCCCCTTGCTCTGCCTCTGACTTGGTGCCAGTTACTGCTCCAGACAGCTAGAACAAGAAAATTAAATATTTTAAAAAGTGCATTTTAGTGGCAATACCATTTTTTTAGAATTAACCCAAGTACTACAGCACTACAATGAACTCCCATGTTAGAGTAGTTTGATTTGCACTTCCAAGACTGTGCAAAGCACCATGCTGTATTCATTATCCATTTATCTGTGTACATAGAGAATAGTGCAATTGTTTTGATACTGTAAAATAAATTCAAACATAAGGTAAACTGACCAGAAATGAATTAGATAAATGAAAATGACCAATGAAAATTTGCCTTTATTGGGAATCCATACTGCCACCGCCGGCTCGCTAGACCGGTGCTCTTACCAATGAGTAATAAGTCCCTAAAAATGTTGCTATTTCCCCCAAAATGCTTTTCAATACTCATGCTAGTCAGCAGCTATATTTTACTTCAAATTTCACAACTCGGCTTATTTTTCAGAACGATAAAGACTTTTTATCTGCTCACTTTAGGATGCTTGTGTCATGTAGCTAGTGTTATTTTAAGGATAATTTAAAAAGTGAACATGCTTACCTTAGGAGGGTAGTGCAGGTTGAGACTTGTGTAGAGCTTGAAGTTGATGAAGCCCAGCAGGGTGGTGTAGAACTCTGTGAACGTTGACATGATCTTCAGGTCCACATCTCCGGGAACCTGTCAAAATACACAAAAGGACAATGAAGGTGAATGAAGTGTAACAAGTAGTGACATCACAATCCTCAACTATAACATTCTACTGTTAGACTCAATCTTGATCAGTGAATTGCATGGCCTGGTGGTATACGCCTTGGACTCTAGACTGACTAGAGTTTGTGTGTTATTTATAGCCATTTTTGCAATAAAAGAATAGATGGGAAGGTGTTGATTTCATCAAGTAACAATCAGCTTTATTTTAAAGTCTGAAAACTGAAGTCTCTTTCCAAGTCGTTTATGACAAATCTGCTCAGTTGCCATAGATGGACGATGTTTTTTTTTACATACGAGTTCTCACCTGGTAGCCAAAGTTGTACGGGATGATCCACGTCAGTGTCTGGCCCTGAACCTCCACCTGGAAGTAGATGCCTTTTATTGATAGAAACACCTGTCAGAAATAAAATAAATTAATATTGAAATGCTTTATTTTGACTACCGCATTTGTCGGTGTATTAACCGCTCCGGTGTATTAACCGCACCCCTAAAAAAAATTTTTTTTTAAAGTGGTTAATACGGTCGTGTATTAACCGCACCCCCTTTTTTTTTTTTTTTTTTTGAAAAAAAGTGCGGTTAATACACCAGCAAATACGGTAAGTGAACTACAATTCATCTGAATATGGCAACCGGTATACTTTCATTCCACATAGCACAATCAAGCGCTTTACATAAACCCCAGCACATGTATTTTCAACAAACATCCTGAATGGGTTAACCATGTCAGCTAATCAGAAAAACTGTATCACTAAGGGAAGGCGTCAAAATTATATATATAGTGGGAGGCAGCGGGATCCCGCATTGGCTCGCGCGTGAACGATGTGCGCGACGCGTAATTTACAACTGCGCGCAAAACCGTTTCAAGCGGGATCCTGCGGTAGGAAGGCAGTGATAATTCTGATGCCTCCCCTAAATCAATAGTACTAAACAGAACGCCATATATCCCATTTAAAAAAGGTCATTCCTGGCAACCTCAAAGCTTGCCAGAAATTTGCCTGACATATCAACAACAAATGCATGCAAGGTAGATTGAAATGCACTCATTAGGAACATATTAGGTCATCCAGCAAGGATTGCACAGAAAATGTTGATGAAACTGTCTATTTCCAACTTCAACTACACAAATTTAAAACCATCCCCCAAGCATGAGAAATTACTAAAATATTTTTATCCTGTCCTACCTTTCTTAATGATCTTGACGCGATGACGTAGTTCATGAACTCAATGATGAGTCTTCTGCAGAGTGGGATGACCTCACTCTTGACCTTGGCGTTCTTCCTGAACGTACTGAACAACGAGCCCAGTGTGAGTGGGTCCTCTAGATCACGCAGGGCATCAATAAATGTGGGATACCTGTAAAAGCAACATGGGGAGGTAATTAAAGAATACAGAGAGTTAATAAGTGACATGTAACTTTCATAAACTATGTATGTGGATAAACAAGCTCTCAGTCCTTGTGTTTCCTTCCCCTTGATGTTCTTCCTGAACGTGCTGAACAACGAGCCCAGTGTGAGCGGGTCCTCTAGATCACGCAGGGCATCAATAAATGTGGGATACCTGTAGGAAGGAAAATTGAAAGCTAGTCAGTGAAAAGTTAGCCGCCAAAGTTTTAGCAATCTTCCTAAATATAACTACATACAGACTTCCAAATGGTGAAGGCAAGCAAGTTAGGATAAAGAATCGGGGTTCTTTGGTTTTTCCTGAATGTACTAAATAGTAGTTAGCCCAGTGTGAGTGGGTCCTCTAGATCGCGTAGAGCAGGCAAATTGATAGTCAGTGAAAAGATTTGGCTAAAGTGTGGGAATTCAAGATTCTTAAATATAAGAGGCCAGTTTGGGGATCCCACAAATGTAGCTTAGTTTAGTCTTGAGCTTAGCATCTTGCTGAATATGCTGAATTATGAGTACATTGTGAGTAGGTCCTCCAGGTCATGTAGTAGTGCATCCACAAATGTGGGATACCTCCAAGAGGGATACAATGAGGGGGTCAAAGAAGAGTTACTTGCATAACCAACTTATGAATCATGGCATAGTCAGCTTTAGTCTTGAGCTTGGCTATTGATTGATTCTTCCAACCATATTATTTATAAGGATCATATTCATTAACATGGATTATATCAAAACAAGTGATGAGTATGATTAAGGAACATTTGTTCCCAGAACATTGTTCATTCTCATATTGCATTTAACCCATAGCATATATGAGAACCTGGTGGGCCATGTATTAACTATACAGGGTGGCCCAAACAAAAACGGAACGGGGCACTTCCCAAAATATAGTAACAACATGATTATGTCCATCGGATAGGGTGTCCTTTCCAATGAAAAACGATACCAAGATCAGTAATTTTGGTTGTGTAGTTTTTGTTTTAGGGCGCTCTGAGTGACACCATGTCCGGTTCCCATTTTTGTCAATTTTGACCAAGTCAGTGCCTGACAAATTACACTTCCTGCCCGTCATAGCGTCGAACAACCATGCCCATTCTCTCGGCACACAGCTGAATGCACACCAACAATAGCGCACGTATTGCTCGTTGTTCGATGCTATGACGGGCAGTAAGTGAGATTTATCAGGCCCTGATTTGGTAAAAATTGACAAAAATGGGAACCTGACATGGTGTCACTCAGAGCGCCCTAAAACAAAAACTACACGAAGAAAATTACTGTTATTGGTATCGTTTTTCATTGGAAAAGACGCGCACTATCTGATGGACATAATCATTCTGTTACTTTATTTTGGGAAGTGCCCCGTTTCGTTTTTTTTGGGGCCACCCTGTATAGGAATTGGAAAATGTAGTAGGAAACAGGATTAAATGAAACAATAACAAGTGAACTTTACCTTTCCTTGACGATGTTGTCGAGCCTGTACTTGGGCACGTTCCTCATGAGTCTGTTCACCGAGTCATATTCCTTCTTGGCCTTTGCTTTCCTCACCTTCCTCAGAAAAACCTGAAAGTGAACAAGAAAAGTGGAGAGAAATCAATTTTTGTTCGTTTTTATCCACAGTCCATGTACTAATAATTGTTCTTTATTCCAGATCCATCCTTCTGCAATGCTGGAAATCAGCACTGGCCAAAGATCTAGTACTTTTATCGCGATCAACACAACTCACTAACAGCTCTAGTGGTTCTGTCATATCTTCCTGTTTTTCTCTTACTAGTAGATATGTATGAAACCAGATTTGGTTTGTATCATATTTGTACTTAATTAAGTACGAGATATTTATGATTCTAATATGAAAAACAAAAATAGTGAGGATCATCAAGTACAAACCTTTGGGAATGAGTCAGCAAATATCACGTTTAAACTGTCATATTGCTCATTACTCGGCCATACGCTATTCATTTTTCATGGAACCTCCACACATCAATCAGTGGACATATCCTGCTACTATAATTCATATTGTAGAAACATAGTTACTAGATCCCTTTTTATCTGCAATGGGCAGGATCCAATATATGCGGCATGAGTCAGGGACTTTTTTTATTCAGCCTGGATGGCTACTGAAAGTAGATAAAAATGTTTAAAAATCAAGTCAAAGTATCTAATCTGTGTGGAAAATCAATCAAAATGAGCCTGAAATACTAGGTGAAGGCTCAAATTTTAAACCTTGCCTGAAAACTGGCACTTAGAGATGATAAATTGCATCATATTAGGCGCTATATAAATACAACCTATTGTTATCCCCGAGAACACCTTGACCTCTTGACTTACCCTGTGATCTCTGAACTTCTGGACGATGGGTTCATGTGACATGAACTGGATGTCCTTGAACCTGAAGTAGGTCCTGTGGAGCTTCTGACCCTTGCCGGCCTTCTTCACACTCTTGGGTTCCACCGGGTAGATACCCTTCAAGATGCATAGTCGCCTGCAATGGAGGAAGCAAATAAAATGATATTATAGCCCTATGTCCTGTGGAGCTTAGATGCTCTTCGAGAGTCTCATGCAATGGATGAATCAAAATGAAATATTGTTATTTAAAGGGATAGTTGAGTTTTGGTAGAGAGGGCGCTAGACTACTTATTTTTTTTGTGAGGTAATGAAAAACTGAGTGTAAAATTTGAAAGAGCATAATATTTAAATAATAAAATCATCTTTGTTTGATCAAAATCGGTTCAGAGACGGCTGAAATATCCATAAATATAATAATTTGTAATAAACCTGGGGCCCCAGGTTTATTAGAGAATTTTGAACCAGCCGTTAAACATTTTTTTAAATGCTTCCTCTTTTCAAAAAGTTACAAAATAGGTATTTAAATAGTTGTTGGTTATTTCTCTATCTAATCACTATTTCAACAAAGCATCACATGCACAATATTTTATTCAAAATGGTTGAAAACGATGAGTGTTTAGAGAGCGGCCTCTTACGTTTTAACGGCTCTTTTTGAATGATAACATGATCTTTACTACGTCATTTGTAATTTTGTGTTCCTTTCTAGTTATAACTATTAGTTTGTAATGTAATGACTCAGGTTTTGGTTACTAAAATTCAGTTTCACCAAAACTGTACTCTCCTTACCAGAACTCAACTACCCCTTTAAGGTAAAATAAGGTATAATCAGTTATGAAGCCCTGTGAAGCACCCTGCTTTAGATATTTATTTAGTAAACTTCAATTTTGTATGTAGTTCAACATAATTTGGGAAGGAAACAAATTGACTGATAGGTAATATCATTTAGTTTCCTTGACCTTGCTTTGTCTTACCTGAAGTTCACCAGATTGAGTTGAAGTCTTTTGACTGCTGAAGCCCTGGTTATGTAGCTGGTAGCTATACCACTCTTGAACTGAAATATTAAGCAAAATTAAAATAGTTAAAACTTGACACATTTACAAAAACCCTGGCGATTTCGTACCCAACATCTTAACTCAACAAAATTGGTTTACAGTGTTACTGTACTGTATCATGTATGCACTATTTCATTGTTGCTCGGTGTTGTAATAATCTAACCAGAACGTCAATGACGTAGCGCTCATCCGGCATCTCGCAACATCAAATATCGCAAATTTCATGTGGTACACTTTTCAACTGGTCAAAAAATAAAAATGTGATGCCCTGGAAGGGACATAAAAATTAATTTAAAAAAAAATAGAGTGAACAAAATATAAATTTGACGCCCCAGAAGGGACATGGGAAAAAAAATATAAATAAATAAATAAATATAAATAAAAAAATTAATATAAAAAAAAATTTTTTTTTAAATATAATAAAATAAAATAAATTAAACAAAATAAATAAATAAATAAATAATAAAAATAAATAAATAAATAAATAAATTAATTAATTAATTAAAAATTACCATAATTAATTAATGGAGAAAAATTTCAAAATTCTGTGTAGAAGTTTAGTGTACCAAAGTTAGCTCTACCAGATAAAGCAAACCAAATCAAAATCTGTCGAGAAATGAAGGAGAAGAAGCATTTTTTGTGATTTTTGGAATAAATTTGCATAAATTACCATAATTAATTAATGGAGAAAAATTTCAAAATTCTGTGTAGAAGTTTAGTGTACCAAAGTTAGCTCTACCAGATAAAGCAAACCAAATCAAAATCGGTCAAGAAATGAAGGAGAAGAAGCATTTTTTGTGATTTCGAATAAATTTGCATAAATTAGCATATATAATGAATTTCACGATTCTGTGTAGAAGTTTTAAATCCCCCTCCTAGCCCTATCCACTACGAACTATTGCACGAACGGATGGCTTCCGGGTTTCGTCGAGCGAGCGACGTATTCATCTAATTACGTGACGTCACTACTACGGCAGCATCGGGCCGATTTTTATGAATGAAATGGATGCGCATGCGCACTAGCTTACCCCTACACCTGCGTGCGGTGTGCTACAAGATTCTGCTTGCAACTGTGCTTCATCTGGTACCAAACTCGGCCTAGTTTCCACTTTTCTTCTATTTTTCACGATTTTTTGAAAGTGCTGTTCAAGAGCGGAAAGCCCATACGATACCTTGGTCTTACTGTGATTTCGGTAAGTAGTATACTTTTCATGATATTCTTACGAATTTCCGTCGGTGTCGCATCGTGTTCGTGGATGTTTCTAGATTGATAATGTCTATGTATAATACCTGTGTTGTGGTTGTATGAGAGCAGTCGCTGTAATATGCATGGAATTGTACCGTCTCAGATGCTGGCGTGTAGTATCGCTCACGATACTTTGAGAAGGGGTGGGCATCGTGGCCGCCCGCAATTGCGCCCGCGCGTGCTATCGATACTACCTCCATGCGATATTCTACACAGAGCTGCAAAGCTGATTTCGGGCACGTGCACCGAGGAGCTACGTCATGAGCAAGGCAGCCAATGAGATCGCGCGCTGAGCAGCAGCCAACCGTTGTACAGGGTGAATGGGGAATAGTTCGTAGTGCTATCTTATGAAACAATCAGAATCAAAATCGGTTGAAAAATAACGAAGAAGAAGCATTTTGAAAATTGTGGACGCATGGACGGACGGACGGACGGACGGACGGAAGGACGGACGGAAGGACAGACGGACGGACGGACGACGGACGCCACGCCATGGCATAAGCTCATCGGGCCCTTCGGGCCGGATGAGCTAAAAATGTGAGGGTTTTTTCCACAACTGTGCCGTATCACTGCGCAGGCTGCACCTATCAGAAAAGCAATTAATTATGATCAGTAACGATCATCAAGCCTCAAGGTACATAGCCTTCTTCATCTAAATTATATTATCATATTTTAATCTCGTCTTTCTTGAATCAATCCCTCTTCTGAATGCAGGAAATGTATCAAAAGTAAATCAATTTTTGTCGGGCCAAATGATAGGCATAGCGGGAAATTTACCAACATCAACTTCAAACTCGGCCTGGGTAAAGTTGACAATTAATGGCTCATCTCAGTTAAACTTAAATCTTCACGAGTCAACACTCGACAACACTCACAGTCACAGTGCAGTCACAGACACTAACTCAAGATACAATGAAATAGTCCACCAAAATAAAGCAAATAAAAGGGATTAAAGGAATTGTGTATGAAACTGCATTCACGTTATAGAAAGTTGCATTGAAAATTGAGATTGGTTGTAAAATACTTGTTTTTATTTGTACCCAAATTTGTTGATCAAATTTAGCTTTTTTAATTTTAGATACGTTTAGGCTTTAGTTTACCAATCTCTACTTTATAAATCCATGTAATCCCAGAACAACAATTTTAATACATTCAATACATGCAAGCAATTACATTTCCCAGAAATGAGAGGAAAAATAAATATTGAATTGATCGTCGATCGCACATTTCATGCGAATC